>JAUPFT010000018.1:14866938-15396938 GCA_036936625.1 Parnassius smintheus behrii
TCCACCTCAGAAGATGCCAGGACTTGACTCTAAACGATTACGCACCACGCTTGCAGTTTAGCCGCTGGTTATTAGAAAATTGGCAGCGGAACATAATTTGGACAGATGAAAGTACATCACCTCACGCATGCAGAGTAGATTCCTTCCAACACCGTTTCTCAGTTAACGTCTGGGCTGGTATCATTGGTATACACATACTGGGGCCTGTGTTCTTACAAAGATTAACAGGAGACGCATATTTACTGTTTTTACGACAAACTCTACCAACACGATGGTGCCCCTGCACGTTTTACTAGGGGTGTTCGAGAGCACCTTGATAATGAGTTTGGAGAGCACTGGATAGGACGCGGCGGCCCGGTTCAGTGGCCTCCCAGATCAGCTGATTTGACGCCTCTTAACTTTTTTTTGTGGGGACGTATTAAATCATTAGTCTATTTTAGTGAGACAAAAAGTGCCGAGGACGTAAAAAATAAGATAGTGAACGCTTTTGAAATAGTGAAAAATGACACTGAAGTGATTTTCTAAATTAAAATACCGGTTAAGAAAACGCTCATTAAATTGTATTGAACAAGGTGGTGGACATTTTAAAGTGTATTAAAAACACAACGTGAACGTTGCATGAGTGTTTAGGCAATCAGGTATCAGTAAGTTAAGTATTTGTTTTTTTTTAAATTATTGTAAATATTTTGATTCACATCTTTTAAATACGCCGTATTTGAAATATGGTGGAAGTATTGTAGCCTCTTATTTTTAGCAGTTCGTTATTATTTACAATTACAATTAAATTGTTATGCTAATGCATAACAGTTTGTAACGAATATTGCCTATTAACATTGTATTATAATCAATAAACAAAATTATTCACAGTCGACAGTCCAAAGATTGAAGTGTGATGTAAAAATGGAATCAAATGTTTACTAGACCTAATAAACAACTCGATGCTCGGAGTACGAACATCAGTTAGTGTTCATGGATAGGTATTTTTTAACATAAACAATTGTGTATTGTCGAATGTCGGCTTTTTTCGGCACTCTAATACATACCTACAGTTGTGTCAAGCGGCGGCGGCGGTAACTCGTCTCGAACGCGAGCGAATACCTACTGGGAAACTGGGATAGCATGACCCTCAAAACCTATACCTACGTGAGCGATCCTGCGTGCGTTCGTTCGTGGATTTATACTGTGACCACAACATTGTTCCGGAATTAGTATAACTAATTTAATAAATAATCAATGCATAAACATGTATAATTAAAAATTCATTGGATGTATAATGATTATAACATAATATACTAATTGGGGTGACTGAGGGTGTGCGTTAATTACGTTAAATATTGTATATATATATATATATATATATATATATATATATATATATATATATATATATATATATATATATATATATAGTGCATTGGGGTAAGATCGGTGATGGGGTAAAATTAAAATTTCCGGTGAATTATGCCATATTTTTGAAAGCTCGCAATATGGTACAAGACTCCATTTTATTCTGCCCCGACCCCAAGTTTCAGGCAGTCGCTCCGAAAAGTAGGGCGTGCACTGCGCAGTATTTTATAAAACAAGGTAATTTTTGAATCTTTTCGTCTGTCCGGTCTTTCCCTATCACTTTTATTTGCAATTTGTAGCGACGTCCGGTCTTCCCCTTGATGGCCAATTCTTCATCACGCATATAAAAAATTATGCCTTGTCTTCGCACACGTTTTAAGTCAGAAACTGTTGAGTTTTGAAAAGTAAAAGCTTCTTATAGCTAAATAACGTGTAACCATTAACGATTTGCGCCATGTTTCAGAAATCTGACGTATATGGACGTCGAGAAAATAAAGTTTTTGCCAGACTCTTTTAACTAGTCGGAAATCCGTCCGGTATTACCCCAATGCACCTTATATATATAATTATCAAATATAACACAAAGTTGTCATTACCAGCGCCCATTCTATACTATAAATAAGTTCCTGGCAATGACAAAGACAGCATCCGTTATTTATCGATTAGTTTATTTTATGTTTATTTTATGCTAATATAGCAGTACAAATCGCATGCCAGCATAAATTTAAGAGACTGGATTCACTAAGCTTTATAATGCAGTACCGATTAAAGATGATACATCAATCAAATATTTTCTTATCGGTACGTACGTATTAATTTTAAAAAGCTTTAAAATTAATATATTAAAAACGTTATATACTTTAAAATGTTATAACAAATAATTTGTAGCAACAATAGATTACTTAATGAATAGATTATTCGATAGAAAACTTGTTTATTGGCAGTCGCGGCAAATTCCATCTTTTATATCCATGTACGCAAGTCGACAAATTATTGTTTAGACGACAATCCAAAATAGAATAGACAATAAAAATATTTTTGTTGTTATTTTCATATTACGGTTTACTTCGTCTTTCGCAATTCAGCGAAGGAATAGAATAGTTGTCTATGGGCTGTCTTTTCGTCCAATTACAATATTCAAAGGAACAAAAAATAGGCTTTTTACGTTAAGACAGTACGATTTACCATTTGGGGTTCATCATTTCATCGCCACTTACTACCAGATGGGATTGTAGTGTAGCTGGCTTCTAATATATAATAAAAAATAATATAAAAAAATAGTTCTCGATAATAATATTTAAAAGGTTACGAAAATATAAACAAACGTACAAAATTATTCAGACTAAGTTTAATAGCATACATATAATTTCTACACTCAAAAAACTGTTTATTTTTTATTTCTTTAAAAAAACGTTACCCCTACACTAGGATTTTCTCCTGTATCGTGGAGGCAGTTTACAAACATAAATTGCACAAGGACAAACTTCCAGACCCGGAACGGTTGTGTGTAGGCCATATAAAAACTTGTTCCGTGAGAGATTCGAACCTGCGGCCTCCAACGCAGCCACTGATGGCTAAGTCACTGTGCCACGGAGCCATCATTATTAGTAAGTATGTAGTTAATAGTATTTATTAGATAACGAATTTAACTTTATTATATACTAGCGACCCACCCCGGCTTCGCCTGGATAGGATCCATTAATGTGACATTATAAAGATTTAAGATTACCAAAGTACCTATTAATTTTATCAATTTTTGGTGATTACGAAAAAATCTTTAAATTTTTTGGACAAAATGGAGCCTAGATCCATTCTGGCATTGCTTTCTATATGTTCCTAAAGTTTCACAACAACCGATTTTGCCATTCCGTAGCTTAGCTCTGACAGACAGACAGACAAAAATTTAAGACATGCAGTAGTGCGACTGCTGATCATGAGGTCCTGGGTTCGAATCCCAGGTCAGGCTAATAAATCAACTATTGAGTTTTTCTGTCAAGAAATTCTCAGTAGCAGCCCGGAGTCAGGAACTTGGCGGTGTCTCACCCCCGTGCCTCGGAAATGACATAAAGCCGTTGGTCCTGCGCCTGATCTCTCTCTGATCGTGTCGGTTTACCGTCCCATCGGATTATGAGAGTGACGGAACAGAGAGTGCATCTGTGCTTGCGCATGCACTTGGACGCTATAATCTTGTCCTGCGCCGATGGCTAGCCTCCGTTGAGGCAGGCCGCCGTGACCGAAATTCGGTCTGGAGGAAATTATTATTATTAGCATGCAATTAAAATGGTATAAAGAAAGTTGAAGATCTGTTCAGGCTAGCCCTGAACAAAGAAGAATATAGAAGGATGACCTTCAGTAATGGAGAGGCACTTAAAGAAGAAAATAACAAAAATAGAAGATATTTATTTCAATATTACATACATACACATAAATTTATTTTTTATACATATAAGATAAAGAATTCACCTCAAAAGACGCATATGATATATGTATAATTATTAGATACAATTCTGACATATCTTATAAATTCTTCGACCTGCCCAATGCTGATGCTTATAATATAGTTTAGAGCGAAAATTGACAAAACCACAATGCAGATGATATTCGTTATTATTATGTACTTTAATTTTAATACTAAGATCTATAGAGTTATAAATTATTCATGACAAAGATTTGTGAATTATGTTTTTCAAAGTTCTATTACTGGGTCCCCGGATATCATAATAATATAAAGCTTACCTAATACGCATATTTGCAATAAGCATAATACATACATATGTTGAACAAAGGTGCAAATATCATGTCAGTTGTCAATAAACAACCGAAGTTTTAATTAAATAATCTATATCAAATTAAAATAAAATGAAATACCCAATATTGTTCCGTGGTTGTAGTAAGAGGCAACATAGAGAAATTGGGTGCGTTTGGCAGAAAAAAGCGCTAGCAAGCGCTTATAAGCGCTAAAATAGTTTTCGGCCAGGACACGATTGCTACTTCAGTAGCGCTGACACAATCCACCATTTTGCTTATTTAATTTGTTTGTTTTAAAGTAGAGTTTATAAGTTGTTTCGTACAATATTAGTTTTAAGTAATATAATGACATGAATAAACATATACATGCTATTAAAAATTCATGATGGGTAAGTTTTTAATATGAATACTTTACAAACACATATTTAAATTAGATTAGATTCCCCGTTTAAAACTAACATCGTGTCCTGGAGGAAAATAGCTACTTACGATTTGACAGCGCTTACCGCTTACGATCGCCATTTTGCTTACAAGCGCTTGCTAGCGCTTTTTTCTGCCAAACGCACCCATTGAAACCGGTTGTGGGGAAGAGCGTCTTTCTGATTACAATTCAAAATTATAAAAAAACTGCGGTTACCAACCCGCTTGCCAACTGTGGCCACTATGGCAAATCCCCCTATGAGGTCTTTCGAGGTCGAGGGGGATCTTTGTGAGAGGTCTATGTTCGGCAGTGGACTATGATAGACTGAACTGGAATGGAAGAAAATTAAATATGGGTTGAAATAATGGTGCCATTTTATATAGGCAATACTCGTCGATTTTTATCACTGGTATCGCTGCTTCATCTTTACAATGATCCAGACAACAATTGTCGCTTATCATAGTGACGATCTAAGAATTATAATAATAGGTCCTTACATATGAAATTAGCGTTTTGTACGGGAGGAATATAAAATCATTTTTTTTTGTAAAATTTATTTAATTAATCAAAGTATGCACCGTTGTTATCTATGCACTTTTGCCATCTCATGGGTAGTTCATCGATTCGTTTACTAAAACAACCCTGGGGGCGAGAATCAATAAACTCTTTGAAGGCGGTTTGGACTGCTGCATCGGAGTGGATGTCGCAGACATTCCAATTGTAGCTCATCTAACTTAGTGATTGTTTGTTGTGCAGTGTGTGGTCTTGCGTTGTTGTGAAGCAGCAGTAGCCTAGAACGATTGACAAATCTCGGTTGTTTAGCAGCTAGTTCTTCCTTCATGGTTTGCAGTTGCTGACAATAGATGTCTGCCGTAATCGTTTGGCAAATTTTAGAAAGTTCTAGTGAACGACACCGGCGGTAGTCCACAAAACACTCACGAGTAACTTTTTATGAGTCTGTTTTGGTTTAGGGCAGGCTTTGGCTGGGTCTCCAGGGTTCAGCCATTGCGACGAGTGCTTCCGATTATCGTAAAGTATCCACTTTTAATCACAAGTAATGATTCGATTTAAAATCCCTTCATTTTTGTGTCGGTTGAGCAAAGTAACACAGCAATCGACACGTGTTCAAGTTTTAATTCATTAGGTACCCATCGTTCAAGTTTTTTTTACTTTCCCGATTTGCTTCAAGTGGATTAATACAGTTTTATCATTTACACCGAAGTCTGCAGCTATCTCTGAAGTGTTTTGTGACGGATCCGCTTCGAAAATAGCCACATATACATAATAATTCTTCATTTTCCACTTTGGTCTCCGACCGTCCCTTAGGTCCAAATTTCCAGAACGAAAACGTTGAAACCAAAAATGTACCGTACTTTATTTTGCGACACCATCGCCGTACACACCATTAATCCTTTGAGCTGTTTCTGCAGGTCTGCAGCACTGGTACCACGGTAGAACTTGTTGTCGTAAATATATATATATATATATATTTCATGGATTCCATTGTACGGTAGTGACGCCACAGAAAAAAATAATGAGGAAAAAACAAACGAATGACTGCTTTCAAAACTCAAAATACCAGCTAAATGAATTTATAAATTTGAATATGGAATTCTTAACCAAAGAGGAGATATTTCAGATCAAACTGGTCAGTACGACAAAACGCTAATTTCGTATATAAGGGCCCAATATTTTCTTTTGAAGACAAACTTGGTTACAAGGAGGATATTTTATATTTAGCTTTATTTAAAATGAAGACAAAACAAAAACATACAGTAATTTATCCGTTTATATATGAGAACATTCTTCACGTATGTCCTCACAAACAGACAGTATGTAGTCTATGTTCTTCACGTTTTTAACCGTGATTTGTTACAAGACGTCAGATAACGTAGTAAGAACAACACATATATTTACCTTATGTTTGTACTTTTGAGCGACTGACTCACGAACTCATGGAGTTTAACAAAATATAATGTTTTAGCTACAATTTAATTTCGATTGAGACTTCAACAAAGTTTAATTGAGGCTAAGATAAAAAGAGCGAGTAATATTATTACTTATTCAAAAACGATAAAAATAAATCTATAATCTTGACATGACACTGTACATAATTTTTGTTTATATTTTGAATCAGCATGTCATGTAAAACTTTTTTATCGCCAGTACATTTTCTGCGTATCTTTACGGATTACGGAAGGAGATTACATTGGTACCTTATTGCAAGTAGATCACCTTAAAATATGTTTTTACTTTTATTTTTTCTAAGAGAATCACGAAAATGGAGAACGCAAAGTTTTTTTTTGTTTTTTTTTACTTGCCCAACCAAAATATAAGATATAACACCGTAGGCACAAATTATTACTTATTACTAGTACCAATGAAATATGCACAGATTATCGATACCAATGCAAACAACATACCGAGTAGAGTGCATGAGTAATAAAGCAAGCCAAGCTAAGTAATCCTGCTAAGTCGATAAGTTTGATTTAAGCTTTGTTAAGCTTACTTAAGTTATTTAACTTTCTCATGTATAAGTAGCAACATAATATTTTATACTATAAAAGTTAGAGTTTTTATAATCGTGCATACATATTTTACCTAAGATAATATAATAATTATATTAACTTAGGTATATATAATAATAATTTATCTTCTTACTTTACATATTTAGTAGCCCTTTTGCCGGTTTTTAATATGTCATCGAAAGTACAATGTTCATAGCAAAAAAAAGGTCATGTAACCGTTAAAGATGAAGAGGTTTGACGTTTACCTATTATTTACTGCTTATAATTAACTTGTAGATATTAAAAACTTCTTTGATTATAATTTGAATATTATGTACAGTCACTGTTTATTTTATTTAAAGTAAAGTTACAACCTATATACGTCTCACTGCTGAGCACAGGCCTCCCCTCATTTATGAGAGGGTTTTTAGGGCGGGGAAGTGTCCGCCGCGCTGCCCCAGTGCGTGTTGGCGAACTTCACATGTCTTAGAAATATTTTTAACTTATTCCTCAGACTTGCAGGTTTCCTCACGATGTTTTCCTTCACCGCAGAGCACGCGGTAAATCAGCACTTAAAATTGCAATTAACAATTTCATTGGTGCCGGCGGGGATCGAACCCGGGTTACTCGTGTTCCGTTATATTACAGCGAGCGTTAACCATTTGAGCTACCACGGCTTTATTTTATTTATTAATTTATTATTTATTATCATTTTCTTTAAAACACGTTACCCCACTAGTATTTTCTCCAGGGTCGTTGAAGCAATTTATATACATAAATTGGACAATTGGAAACAAGGACAAACATCCCGACCCGGAACAATTACTTTTAGAACATTACATATACTTGGTCCGTGGGTCCACTGCGCCACGAAGCCGTCATTAATTGTGCCATATTTATAAAAAAATTTAAGAAGGGCCGTCCAGTCACTCTTGAGCGTACTGAGATAATGTGATAGTACAAATTTTAAAAAACATAAATGTAAAGGTATTATTAAATCTTTATATCTGTTATTTAATACATAAATGTGTGTATGAGTAAGTATAATTTAAAATAACTTAAATTGTAAACTTTAAGAACTTCTAAAACAAAAAAGCTTATGATCTTCAAATGGGCTGAACCAATTTTGATAAATCATGCCCACCGCAAAGAAACAGCAAGAACCACCGCTAAAAATCTGCTTTTGCATAAAAACAAACCACACCCAAATCGGTTCACCCAATTTATGAGCCACGGTGGCCACAGGCAAACACACAGACAGGCAATCTTATAACCCCCCCCCTCCCCCGTTTTCGTAAAGGTTTGAAACTTTTTTTGTAGATAATGAGAAATATAAACACTATGATAATTATGTTGAAGGACATTAGCTAAGCAACACATCTAATTGGATTCGGAATGCGGTGATCGCAACCAACCTGTTTTTTCATATAATTAATAAAACAAAATAAAGACCATACATAACATAATCAAGTGATAATATTATAGTTATAACACTGGTGTTTGTTAAATATTATTTTTATAATGTAATAAAAAACCGCCCTCTCACAGAAAACCAGCGTCAAATAGTAGCTTAATGCTGCTGTGTTTCGTATGGTGAGTGTAGAGACCCGGAGACCCTTTTTACTGGAAACGAAGCATTTCATCTAAGTCCTCGCGGATGACAACGCATCTGCATTTTGATTCGTAAGCGAGGATAGATGTAGATGTGTCTACGGGCCACAGTATCCACTTACCATCAGGTGGACTGTGTTCTCGTTTCTCATCCTATCCTATAAAAAACTATCTATCACTTGTACCCCATACTCCCGTTGTAGCGATGCTTTGCCTTGTCACTCTCGGCAGATGGGTTGATTTTCACAGGACCAGACGTATTGCACCTCTACATCTTGTGGAAACAAGTTGGTTATACCGGCATTTATCGGAAGCCCTAGGATTTTTTTGGCATTAATCATAGTTGTTGCTATAATACGAAACCCACTCTTACTACCAAAATGCAAGTAGGTATTACATAAAATATATATAAGTTTGCAATAGACACACTCAACTGTTTTCATTAATGTATAAAATACAAATTGAATGCATAATAATAGTATTGTGTTTTCTGTGCAGTCTACTCGATTGTAAGTGAATGCTGTCACCCATAAACACCTACATTTAAACCTTGATTAGGAATCAAATCACAGATACGTAGTTACTCCTTAGGATTAAAATGGAATGCCTAGCTACTAATAAAAAGGTTACCTGATTCTCGACATACACCTTATGAAACACAGCAGCATTATGCTGCTACGTGACCTTGGTATGTGTGCAAGCGTGGTTCTTCACCGGTCGAGCTGACGCATTATTATCTATATATTTATCTTTAAATATATTAGACTATCTTTTTGAACTTTCAACAGTTCTCTTTCGGTTTGTGATCAACCTGATAAAAATGCAGAAGTTCGAAATACGTCGATTTTGTTTTACTATAGTATTTCTTAAAACGTCTTCATACATTAATAATTTACTTATAAGTTAATTCATATAAATCCGCGAGTTTATTTGGCGGGGACGGCATAATTTAAATATTTATTATTTGAGTTATGTTTCGCTATAAAGGGATTTGATACTGGCCAGCTACATTTTTTTTTAATTCAATTATTTATAAGTAAAAAATATGAATATTTCTATTTTAAACTTCCCTCCGTCATTGTCAAGAATTAAATAGGTGTTTAATTGAAAAATAAACCTACGTCGGGAACATTTATTTAGCACGATGATTTTGATTTCAAATAACCGCACGGAAATCGTTTGATGATACTCACGGATTGAAAAAATTGTTTTTGAAATTTGTTTAGACATTTTAAAATACAGATGCCGCTGGATAGTTTTTTCAAAATATAATAAATAATAACATCTGATTTTGAATTAAAATATTGTGACTTCGACGTGAACTGCTCTTCTACAAACCGAATATAGTTTCAGGGACAGTCGCGTTTTCCCGTACCCCCATAGCAAAATACCATAATATGACATTACGTCAATACTAATAACTGTAGTCTAGCTGTTTCAATGATACTGAGACTTGCGAACTTTTTTGACAGCATACGCTGCAGAATTAAATGTGCTTGTTTGTTTATATTTATGGAGGTCCCATTGAAGCTTCGCGTCTAGAGTGATTCCAAGAACAACGATGGTATCAACAAGACTCAATCCTTCCCCGAAATTACATCAATCTTCTTAAGTTGAATATTTAAAACATACGCACGGTGCATATTTTCAATGTTTATTTAGTTCTTTAGAATGTAATCAAGGAACTAATTTGAATGTAGAAAGAATAGTGAACTTCATGACAAAAGAATTTTCAATCGATAAAAATATTAAAATAATGATATATTTAATAAAAAAAAGTTATTTAAATGTTTTCATTTTTGTATTTATTTATTATATTTAATGATATTTTTATACTTACAAAATTATATTCATTTTGATGTTTGGATTCTCACGTAATAAACACAAAAAATCACTATAATTTCACTACACGTAAATCACACATTCCAAAATTAGTTAAATTTATTATTAAAAAAAACTTCTTATTAAATTCATTTTAATTCCCTGAACAATTTTTCAACTAAGTATTAAATAGTTGGTGCGCACGAGCCGCGTGCGAAGATGCGCGCGGCTAGATAATGACTGTATAGTGTATACTGTTACTGTATTCATTCAAGAATTCAAGTCGACTTGCAAGCTTTCACGTTCCGAAATAAGCGAGAAGGTATTGTTTGAAGATCAAATAGCCGGCTCTTTGGCTTTTCGAGTTTCGTGTATTGATTAATTCTAATTGATGTTTAAATGAAACTCGTGTATTCATACTAAAAATAAATCAGATTTGTCGTAAATAAGCTGTAGAAGCTATGTCTAGCACAGACCTGTATAAAGCTTGGAGAGAACTATATATTGCACAAGGTCTTTTAACAAGGTATATAAATATCGAAAAATGAAGAAAAAGTAAAACGAAATGAACAGAATAGAATAATTTTTATTCAACGTTGATTATTATTAGCATTAATTTAAACTTTTATGTAAGCAATACAAATAAAGAATTCCTATACCACGAAAACTGGAATAATTTTGCTAAGTAAATAAATGTTAATGCAGTTGAATCGTGTGTCTGTAATATTAAATAATAACTGGTTTCCCTGTAGCTCAAAAACTTAAATTTAAATAAAAAACAAATAGCTGGTAGAATAAATGGTCTTTGAATATCTCAGTTCTCAAAACGTCCCATTTATAGATTCCGGGCGAAACAAAAAACGTAGCCGGGGCGGCTCGCTTATAAACTGAAACAAACGAAACATGTCAACCGTAAGGTAGGTACTGTACCATAAAGGTGCACAAAACAAAACAACCATATGTGCATTTGATAATGTGTGTAAGCACACCTATGGCTGTATGTTGTGTAATTGATCGAATTAAGACCACTAACGTTATTCTAGATTCACCAAGTCAAATTGTTACAAAAACAAAAACAAAGAAATTTCTAGTAACACAAACAATGTAAATGAGAAACAGGTTTCTAAACTTAGTGTAACCGGTAACGTACTTCAGTCGTAAAAACACCGCGTGAAAATAAAAAAAGTACCATCCTTCTATGCTAGGAACCCTTGCTGTTGTATCCCCGTAGTTTGCACACACGAGGCGGTTCATAAGGAAGTATGTTTCGGCCGGTTTAGAATGTGCCCACCATAAGGTACTAAAAAATAAAAAAAGTCCCGCTGGGTTTTTTGTAGGTTCTTCCCAGGACAAAAGATTTTTTTTTTGCGAACCAGCGGTAAATTAAAAAAAATATATTCAAGTATTATTATAAAGTAATCTATGTTGAATAAAATCATTCATTTCATTTCACTAAGTGAGAGGTGAGAAAGTGAGTTGCACCCGATATAAAAATATGGCATACCGTTTTATACTATTCACGCTGATCACCTTGGTCCTTTTATAAAAAGTAAAGTAGGAAATTTTTATAATTATATAAGTTATCATAGACAGTTTTAGGAAATTTATTAATATCCCACCTGTTAAAAATACTAAATAGCAGGTAAATAATTTAAATACTTTATTGCTGAGTATGGAATAAATAATGTCATCTAGCTACATAAAATCACCTTCCCGTAATGAAAAAGCTTTAGACGAACACATTCGACACAAACAAATTGGGGTCTTAATACTATACGGTCCACAAAACTACTCAAAAAGCAACCCTGGATGATTTTTGATAGGGACTTCGATATACATACATACATACATAAACACTCACGCCTGTCACCCAGAGGGGTAGGCAGAGACTACGGACTTCCATTTGGCACGATTCTGACATACCTCTTTCGCCTCCTTTACATCCATATATCTACGCATACATGCTCGTCGGTTAAGGGTACTTCTAACGTGGCCCATTTTCAAAATATCGCCAATTTGGTCGATAAACTTTTTTCTAGGGCGTCCCTTTCCGACTCGGCCATTCACATCTGCCATATAAATTTGCTTTGTCACTCTTTCCTCATTCATTCTTTCTACGTGACCAAACCACCGAAGCATTCCTTTCTTAATCCTGGTCACAACATCATCTTGCATACCACATTTATCTCTTATCACGCAATTTCTCACCCTGTCATTCAAATTAAACCCTAGCATATTCCTTAAAGACCGCATTTCTACAGCATTTATTCTACTTTCGTGCTTCTTCTGCCACACCCAGCTTTCACTACCATACATTAAAGTAGGGACTAACACAGCATTATGAATTACCATACGTGCCTGTTTTGACACATTCTGGTTCTTCATAATAGAGTGTAGTGCCCCATTCACTCTATTCCCTGCATTTACTCGTCGTTCTATTTCCCTATCATATCTACCATCCCTGCTAAATACACATCCCAAATACACAAACTCATCCACTTGCTCAATTAACTCTCCTTCTATTCTTATTTCACATACCGTTTTGCTTTCTTCTATTTCAAAAACCATCACTTTCGTCTTACTTGCGTTCACTTTCATTCCCCTTTCTTTCAATTCCCAGTTCATTAATGTAACCATCATTTGCAACTCTGCCGCCGATGACGCAAGTATGACTTGATCATCGGCATACAAAAGGCATTTGAAGGTTAACTCGCTCATTCTTAACCCACATTCTTCATCTTTCAAAGTTTGCAAACACCGGTCCATAAATAGATTGAACAGCCAAGGGAAAGCTACACAGCCCTGTCTGACACCTCTTTGGATGCCAAACCAGTCCGAGTAGACCCCATTGATCCTGACACAAGCACTAGAGTCCCTATAAAGAGACCTTAATGCCTGTATTAAACCAGCGCTCAACCCATATGAGTTCAGTGTTTGCCATAACACATTCCTGTCCACTCTGTCATAAGCCCTTTCCAAGTCCATGAACGCACAAAAAACTTTCTGGTTTTTGGCCAAAAACTTCTCCGCAATCATGCGCATGGAAAAGACTTGATCTGTACACCCCATTCCCTTTCTAAAACCCGCTTGCACATCCCAAATTTTTCCATCAGTTTCTTTCATAACTCTTTCAATTAACACCTTAGCATACAGTTTACCCACAATACTAAGCAAGCTGATACCGCGGTAGTTTTTGCAGTCCTGCTGTGACCCTTTTCCTTTATATATTGGTACTATAACTGCTTTACACCAGTCATCCGGTACCCGTTTTAATTCCCAACATAAATTAAACAAGGTGTACAGCAGGCCTGCCACCACTCCCTCTCCAGCCCTTAGCATCTCGAGTGATACTCTATCATATCCAGCTGCCTTACCTGCTTTCATGCTTTTCATTGCTTTCATTATTTCATCTACACTTATCTCCATACCCCTTTCCACTTCTTTCGGAATTTCTAGTTCATTTAATTCATACGACTCTTCACTCATAAACACGCTTTCAAAGTATTCCTTCCATCTGTTTAAATTCGAAACTTCATCATTCAGTATACATCCATTCTCGTCTCTTATAGCATTTATTATAGGCTGTTTTGTATTTCCCCTGGCAGTTCTTACGAGTTTCCAGAACATTTTTATGTTAGCCTGGAAATTATCAGATATCCTTCTATCATTCTTATCCGTTCTTTCTTTCTTTTTCCTTTCAACAACTTCTTTTACTCTCTTATTTAGACGTCTAAATTCTGCCTTTTTTCTTTCAATCTCATCATTCATACCAGAAGAATTACCAGCTTTGGTTGCTAGTAAATCTAAGCATGCCTTCTTCTTTGATTCAACTTCCACCCGTACCTCATCATCCCACCATAACGTATTACTTTTCCTTTCATTTGTTCTCTTACTTACACCACATACTTCGGTGGCGGTATCCATCAAACCTTTCTTAATAATATCCCACACAGTATTCAAGTCTAAATCATTCATACACAACTCATTCAAACATCTAATATTTTCTCTCAGTCTACATTTATACTTCTCTATCACATCTTCATCTTGTAACTTCTCTATTCTTATACGCTGTAACGCAGTGGTAGATACAGATGTCCGATGCCGCCAACGCTTGAAAAGACCATTAATTCGACATAAGACCAAGTAATGATCCGTCCCTACGTTGGACCCCCGGTAAACCCTTGTATCTACGACTGCGCTCCTCATTCTTTCATCCACAATTACGAAATCTATCATGCTTCTATCATCACCTCTTTCCCATGTATACATGTGAATCTTCTTATGACGAAAAAAAGTATTCGTCACAAAAAGATTCTTTTCCGCACATACGGTGAGGAGGTCTTCACCATTCTCATTTATACTTTCATCACCAAACGTTCCCAATATCCTTTCATAACCAGACCTCTTCACCCCAACCCTTCCATTAAAGTCTCCTAACATAATAATATTTTCATTTTCCTTACATTTTGTCAACACCATCCTTACCACGTCCCAAAACTGCTCTCGGATGTAAGTGGGCTTAGACATGTCTGGGGCGTATACCCCTAGTAGGAACAGCTTCTTTAAGCCCACTTTCATTCGTATCCATAGCAGTCTCGGGCTTACACATTCATACTCTTTCACACATCGTCCCATTCTTTCTGAAAGGATGAAACCGACTCCCTGGCATGCCCGTTCGGTCTCGCCCACACCAGACCAATACGCGGTATACGTGCCATGTGCAGTGGCATCCTTTCCCTTTCGTTTCGTCTCATTCACACATAACACATCTATTCCTCTGTCATTCATCATTTCGCATACTTCATCCATCTTATCATTCATTCCTCCACATACATTCAGCGTAGCCAGACGGGTTTCCGCAATCCACTTTTCGCCCCTCCGGGAGACAGAACGTGACGGGTGGCGAACCTCGTCGCCGGTTTTTCTCCCGGAGATTCTTCGCACCCCTGCCCCTTCGATAATAGTTCTAATAGTATAAGTGACGCTGATGATGATACTGGTGACGCTGATGATGATACTAGCGACAATGGGCATGCTAATGAAGTATAATAATGAACTAAAATAATACTACAAGTGTAAAGGAACTCACTAAATATGAGTTTGTACTAATAATATAATTAATTTTGTGACTATATTTTTTTTTTCTTTACTCTAGATGTTTATGACTACATTCAGTTATTCAAATCATGAATAGTTTATAAGGCATTATTTTTGTTTATATAACAAATCTTTATCCATGTTATTTTTAAAGATTTTATGAGTAAATCTAAATTATAGTTAAGTTTCCTGTAAATGAAAATGTACTCTGTACTTCAATTTAGTGTTAAGAAGATTGTAAAAAAAAAACTTGTTGTCGTGTGTGTATTTCAAGATTATACCGTTAGGGGACTCGCACTATACAGGATGGCCGTGCTGTTAGGGTTGGTGTTATTATTCTATGGGGTTACCTTATTCTAAATAATATAAATTACCATAAATGTAAACACATGACTTGTGAAACGATACCGGGAATTTATTGGTGCTTCGGCATCAAGCAGCGGAGGACGTCTAAGTAGGACATTACGCCGAAACTAAGCTATAATTATATTTTTGGACTGTTTGATAATATAGTGTAAGCGGAAAAGCTAATAAATGTATTGAAGAAAATCCTAATCGTTGCATGAATTTTTATTAACTCCAATACAACTGTTTATGTTGGTTAATTTCCAGTGAAATATTTGCGCTGGGACAGATAATAAGTGATTCCCATTGGTGGAGCCACGTATTTAAGGCTGCCGAAGTCTAGTTCCCCGGTCGAACCTTAAACCTACTACGCGAGATATTAACTAAAGTGGACTGTATATGCGGTTGCTTCTACGCTTACGTAAAAGCGACTACTATAGAATGCGGTATAATGCACTTGCTCTTCCCTAAAACTAAACTACTACGGTGCCAAATCGCTGAAAGGGAATCCTGCCTTATTAGGAGAACAACAAAATTGGAGCGGGTTAAACTATAAGGCAGTAAATAAGGGAGTGTTGACTCACCGGGGTTTCTTCTATCCTGTTGAGCACTATAGCTGCAACTTCTGGAACTTCTTCTGGAACACTCCGGAGAGAGGCGGTGCGCGACTATATCTCACCCGAGGTGAGGGAACTTCTTCTAGACAGACACTCTGGGGCCCCAGGGGTGCGTCGGGAGAGAAGCGTTGTGGTTTCAGCGACGACTGCGGTGGAAAGAGGCCGCGCAACGGTCGCGCGTGCCTTATATGTCCTCGGCCCCGATGATTACGTGACATTCTAGAATCATCTTCTTGCCCCCTCCCACCCCACCACCCCGATGTGTCGATGGAGGATAGAGGAGGGTATGAATGATATCGTTTTGTCGGAAAGGAACAAGCGGCTTGGCACCTCTACCGTCAAATATAATAATCCAATGGTTTTTTCCGCGCAACCATCTCCCCCGCCCTTGAAGGATTTCCTTCAAATTAACTAACACAACTAGAGCTAAGATCAACTAACAAAATAACTATCTAACGCTAAGATTACTTAAATTCAACTACAATTTAATCTAGAAAGCTAATTTAAATTATGGAAGAGGCAGGGGGCGCAAACGGACAACCGGACGCAAGTAAGACCCAACCGTGGTCTTAACGCGAGCTATCCTAACTACTCCGTCGGAACCGGGAAAGACCTCTTCGACAATTCCTAACGGCCAGTGGAGAGGCGGCGTATTCTCTTTGGTGAGCACAACTACAGTTCCTACAGCTAAAGGCTCAGTTGCTGTGTTCCATTTTTGCCGAGACTGCAAAGTATGCAAGTATTCCATCCTCCATCGTTTCCAAAACGATTGCACTAACCGATCTAATAATTTGTGGCGTGCGGAAATGCTAAGTCTGTTCTCATCCATATCTGCGGCTGGCAAATACTTTAAAGGCGTTAAATTCAAAAAATGTGCTGGAGTTAGAGCCAGCGGTTCCGAGGGGTCACTAGACAACGTACGACAAAGTGGGCGACTATTCATTACGCATTCAATTTGAGCGAGCACCGTACTTAGCTCTTCGAAGGACAAAATTTGATCTCCTATTACTCGGTATAAATGACTCTTTAGACTCTTGATATTAGTCTCCCAATTGCCCCCAAAATGGCTCGCGGCTGGGACGTTCAGAGACCACTCAATGCGGTTCTCGGCTAGAATGTGAGCGAACTCCGAATTATAGTACTTGCTAGCTAAGAGCTCATGTAGTTCCGATAGAATACGTTTTGCACCGACGTAGTTCGTACCGTTATCCGAATACAATCTACTTACAGGGCCACGGCGGGAAAGAAATCTTTTAAATGCACCCATAAAGCCTGCTGTGCTTAGATCACCAACGAGTACTATATGCACCGCTCGAGTAGTTAGACATACGAAAATGCAGACGTAAGCCTTTGTGGATCTTATACCACGCCCGGGAGTGAGCGTGACCTTAAACGGACCAGCGAAATCAGACCCGGTGTGCGTGAAGGGCTTTACTGATTGTATTACTCTACAAGATCTAAGTTCCGCCATTTCCGGAAATGACGGCTTGGGGCGTGCCCGAAAGCAAGCTATACATCTGTGCACCCGATTGCGTATTAAACTACGTGCAGAAAGAATCCAATAATTCTGACGCAAAATCGACATCAACAAGTCGGGGCCAGCGTGCGAGTTCAATTTATGATGGTAGTCGACTAATAAGTTCATGATATGGTCTTTACGCGGTAAAACAATAGGGTGCCGTTGGTCGAAACTCAATTGCGAGTTGGACAAGCGTCCACCTACCCTTACAATCCCATCCTGTAAAAATGGCTTAAGGCGTTGAAAGGCGCGACTACAAGCTCTATTCGATTGTAATCTTCTAATTTCTTCAGAGAAGTGCGCACGTTGAAGTTCACGCAATACCAGCGACTCGGCATAGTTGTAATCGGATGCTAAGACATACGAATGTCGCGGTAACAGCTTCGCGAATCGACAAACGTAAATTACGCTACGCAATAATTTCGACCAAGAGGACAAGCGGTTCGCCAAAGCAATTATTGGAGAAACCTCGCTCGAAACGTTCGCCACTAGAGCGTGTCTCTTCTCTTCCGGCGGTTGTGACACTGACGAAGGTTCGAAATCGGTTATTGGCCATTGCGAGGGATCCAAGTGAACCCAAGCAGGTCCGTGGAACCAAAGCGGGTGGTCCATTATTTGCATCGGGGTGAGTCCACGGGATAGACAATCGGCGGGGTTTTCCGTACCGGACACGTGATAAAAGTTCCGCGTTTCTAACTCGTCTTGTATCTTGGCCACTCGGTTCGCAACAAACGTATCCCAACGGTGGGGTGAAGAATGAACCCAGCATAAGGCGACGGTGGAGTCGGAAAAGGCAAATATCCTTTCTATGTGAACTCTATCCATACATGCGCTGATAACTGCGGTAATAAGCTTGGCGAGTACTAATATTGCGCAAAGCTCTAAGCGCGCCAGAGAGACAACCTTACGGGGGGAGACTCTCGACTTAGAACTAATGAGGCTAATCGAATTTCTACCATTATTCTGGACGTGGAAATATACAACGCCCCCGTAAGCCTTCTCGCTGGCGTCTGCAAACCCAACGACCTTTATGGCGCTATTCCTATCTACGTTTATATGACGCGGTATTTTAATTTCTCTTAATAAAGGAAGTTCCTCTCTAAAGCGCTGCCACAACCGAACAATGCTGTCAGGCGGCGAGTCATCCCAGTCGCATTCCAATAACCAAAGTTGTTTAATTAAAAGCTTAGCGTATAATACCACTGGAGCTACGAAACCCATGACGTCCCATAATCTAGCAACGCATGACAGTATTGTGCGCTTTGTGCATTTCTCTACGGGCGGATTTACCTTAAGGCTAAACACGTCGGACTCTGGTGACCAACATAGACCGAGCACCTTGTGTGTATCAGAATCGTCGAATTCCTTTATCGCCGAAAGACGGTGTGATAGTGGGATTGTATCCAAAACCGGACGCGAATTACTAGTCCACTTCACAAGATCGAATTGACCCGATTTCATGAGCCTTATAACCTCGGCGGTGGTTAGGGTTGCCTCCTCCACGCTATCGACCGAGTACACAAAATCATCCATATATAATCCGCTTTCAATTGCCCTCTTAGCTTTAGGATAAGAGGGACCTTCATCGTGAGCGAGCTGTCTCACCGTGCGTAACGCATGAAATGGGCTCGACTTCAAACCAAAACAAACGCGGTTAAATTCAAACACCATTAGAGGTTCCTTTGGGTTGAAACGATATAAAATGCGTTGGAATCTACGGTCGCATTCACGGACCCCTATGCAAAGAAACATTTGACGAATATCGGCGGATAGTGCTATACTAAACAAACGAAAATTGACTATTATATTAAATAAACTGCCCTGTAAATTTTGCCCACTATAGAGGATATCGTTAAGCGACAGGTGAGTGCTAGTTTTAGCACTAGCGTCGAGCACTACACGTAATCTAGATGTAAGTTTGTCCTCTCTAATGACTCCGTGGTGTGGTATGAAATACGACGGTGTGTCTTCGTAGTTATCTAATTTCGAAGCCACAAGTGATATGTAACCTTCTCTAATATATTCGTTAATGACGCCGTCGTAAGCTTCCTTTAACTGGGGCGAAGCGAGCATCCTACGCTCCAAGCTGTAGAAACGTTTTTCCGCCATTTGACGCGAATCGCCGAGAGATAAAACATCTCCTTTAAAGGGTAGCGCTACACTATATCTACCGTCGCGATCACGAACGGTCGTGCGGACGTAAATTTCCTCGCATAACCTGTCATCTGAACTAGCTATGGGTGGGACGTTCACCTCCTCCATCTCCCAAAATTTGCGGACTAACGACTCGAGCGGTTCGACAGCCAATACCACAATAAGAGGTTGCCGAAATACTATCTAGGATGGGGGCGGAGCCAAGGATCACATAGCCCAATACGGTTTCCAGTGCGTAAGGCGCGGTATGCGAGGAGTTGCCCCTGACCTTATTGTTTAACAAAAGATGAGGGAAAAGCGATGCCCCAATGAGCATGTCTATGTTTCCAGGAACGGCGTAAGTGTCGTCTGCTAGAGTCAAATTTTTAAATTCAATCATTGCCGAGGTGTCAACCGAAACGGTTGGCAACCGTTCAGTGACCCTATCTACTACTAGTGCATTTATATCAAAGTTAACATTACGATCTATCCGAGAATAAAATTTTAAATTTAAACGAACACTATTTAAGTCTATTCTATAAATTGGAGTGCATTATCTAATTAATTAATTCAACAATTCGACCAAAATCCTGCCGAAGTGACCATAAAATGGTGGAGCCACGTGTTTAAGGCTGCCGAAGTCTAGTTCCCCGGTCGAACCTTAAACCTACTACGCGAGATATTAACTAAAGTGGACTGTATATGCGGTTGCTTCTACGCTTACGTAAAAGCGACTACTATAGAATGCGGTATAATGCACTTGCTCTTCCCTAAAACTAAACTACTACGGTGCCAAATCGCTGAAAGGGAATCCTGCCTTATTAGGAGAACAACAAAATTGGAGCGGGTTAAACTATAAGGCAGTAAATAAGGGAGTGTTGACTCACCGGGGTTTCTTCTATCCTGTTGAGCACTATAGCTGCAACTTCTGGAACTTCTTCTGGAACACTCCGGAGAGAGGCGGTGCGCGACTATATCTCACCCGAGGTGAGGGAACTTCTTCTAGACAGACACTCTGGGGCCCCAGGGGTGCGTCGGGAGAGAAGCGTTGTGGTTTCAGCGACGACTGCGGTGGAAAGAGGCCGCGCAACGGTCGCGCGTGCCTTATATGTCCTCGGCCCCGATGATTACGTGACATTCTAGAATCATCTTCTTGACCCCTCCCACCCCACCACCCCGATGTGTCGATGGAGGATAGAGGAGGGTATGAATGATATCGTTTTGTCGGAAAGGAACAAGCGGCTTGGCACCTCTACCGTCAAATATAATAATCCAATGGTTTTTTCCGCGCAACCACCCATGTTTGCCTTCTCTAGATTATAGTATTGCAAGAACCTTTTCTTACATTATGGGTATTAAAATAATCTGTACCTTGTTCACTTAGTACAGCGTCATGTTTTTTTTTTCTCAGTGAATATAGGCTCGGGTGTGTGCCGAGCCGTCGTCGTCGACCACTTTTACGAAAGTTTAATAACAATAAAATTATTCTTTTGAGCTGTAGCATTTTTACACACTTTATAATATGTGCTTGACCTTTTTGTATTGCATTTTTCACCAATAACTAAGATTCTACGACTTCTAGACTTTGTCTGGAAGCTCATAGGAATTAGGAAATTTTGAAAAATATTATTATAAGTCAATGGTATTAATGTTTTAAAGGCATGTTTATAAAGATTTTTAATTTTTAAAAGATTATGTGGTTTCTATTTCATTATTCGGTCTTTAAACTGAGATTTTGCACAAAAGAGTTGAGAATACAAAATATATGTTACTAGATTTTTAAAACATACGTTATGTACTCAGTTACTAACTTATAAGATACTATTTACCTACTCTTAGCTTAAGGATAATTTTAATCTTTTCTCTCTTACTTTAGCCGGGAAATCAACTTATTTCTTTAGTAAAAAACGTCTCTGTTATTGCATAAGTCGATGTTGTTCGTAAACACTTACGGTAAAAAATATGTGCCAAATTATGCCAAATAAACTACATATTTTTTGTACTTTTTACGAGTACGATCAAAAGTAATTTTTACTTGTTAAAAAAGTTCTTAGTGTATGAGAATATCTTTAATAATATTTTGTTTGATTGAAACGAGTCCGGATTTATTGAATAATTCAAATTTATCACTTTTAAAAGTAATTGCGTAACGTTAGAAAAGTAGGTAAAAAGAAAATTTTAATAGTTATTTATTGCATATATATAATATTTTTCCTTCTTTTATAATACTGTGCTATTACAATGCCATCTAACCTAATTCTTTATATTATGTCATATGTATTGTTTAATTGACATGTTATTATTTTTAATTATTTTCTTTCTTTATTATTTTTTAGAATATTCACGGAAAAATTCAAAACTAACTGTTTATACGCTTTTGGTCGAGGAATATTGATTATTGCTTTCTAGTAGTCACACAAATCTGCTAAAAATAACAAAACTTTTAGGAGCAAGTGGTATAACTCACTACTTACTTGGTCCCGATTGTTTACATTGCTACTAGCTGTGGTCTAGTGGTCGTAAACGCGTCTGCTCATCATTAGGTCCTGGATTCAGAACCCGGGTTTGACCCAAAAAAATCTGTTACGAGTTTTTTTTTTCAAAAAGTTGGCGATGTTTAACTACCGTACTTCGGAACCTACCTAAAGTCATTGGCCCTGCACCTGTGATCGCTCTTGGGTAATGTCAAATTGCCGTCCCATCTGGAAATAAAAGTGCCTAACCTGTGTCTGCGCAAGCACTCGGGCATTAGAATGCTGTTCTGCGTACGTGGTTGGTATCCATTTAGATTGGCCGTCATGACCAAATTTCTATCTGAGCGGCATTATTATTATATTGCTAGCAGTGGAAAATCCGAGCAAAAGCTGTCATTATTGTACTCTGAATTTTCACGTCAAATACACGTTATCGAATCGTAGTTACTATGTGTGGTGCAGATAAGTAGATTGACGAAGTCTTTGACACTGACATGACGCGTCACTGTTTTTCACGTGTCTTTTCAGACTACGCAGGGTTAATTTAAATATACTTGCCAAAATGCTTCTCGACCTTAAATCCTATCTTTAAAGGATGTTGTTCTAAGACATTTTAAAATTCAAACATTATTTTTTCCATACCCACATAATAAAAATATTATATTTATTTACTTATATTTGATTTAACTATCTCAAAAGATTTCAAGAAATGTATGTAATATGTAGAGTGAAGAAAATACAGGATTCATAAGGAAAGGGATTAACATTGACTATTTCGAAAAGTAATATATTCAAAAAAATCGATAAAAAAGTTGTTGTTTTCAAATATAAGAATTGCGTTCTGAGAGTTTTTTTGGTTTATTTAGAATAAACCCTAAGCCTGTGTTTATAATACATATGTACATTTGTGCGATAACGAAAACCCGAGAAAAATATTTTAGAGGCACAGATAATATAAAATAAAATACTTGTCAGGAGAGGAGTAGATCTAAGTAGTAACGTTCTGTTGTCACCTGGACCTGCTTGCTATCAATAGTGAAAGCAGTGTTCAGCAGTGGACGTTTGATAGGTTGCAACGAACTAATAAAATGGGTTTTATGGACCCGCAACGCCTCATTCATAAGCTTAGCCACTTCAACGTTTTTGATATTAGGTATTCATAAACACGGGGCTTTGCTACTGAGAAAATTGTAACCAGCATTCCGAAATTGTTATCCTTGTTTAAATATTATGACTGAATAATGAGTCATGGTATAATGACCTACTAATATTTGCTTACATCGTTACAGGTGATATAAAATATTATAGTTGAGATATCAAGCAGTTCATATCAATACATCGGTATCATTCATTACATTTAGACCCTATTTAAGTCCACTGCATAAAATAGACCTTTTAGATAGACTGGCTCATAAGGGAATATTTTCCATAGCTGACCTGCTTGGCAAAAGAATTGGCAACTGTAAATTTTTATTTTTAGTCGTTATTAAGAAGACGCTTCTGCCCATCACCTGATTTGCTTCTCTTTGTCGCCTTATACGACACCGATCGGTAACCATTAAATATATCGGTACCGATTAAAATATATCGGTACCGATTAAAAACTTATCTATATATAGGTAAGGTGACTCCTTGATAAAATAATAATTAAAACCAGGTCATGAAACAGGAACGAATGGTTACTGTACTGTGCAAATATTTACTTGCAAAATATTTTCACTTATAGATCAGATAAAATCAAGCTGATTTAGTCTTAACATCCGTTCCTTTTCTAGTCCACGGTATTTATTTAATATGTTAGATCGTAAATTTTATAAACATACAGTTACACTACTTTTAAATACCGGTTAGTGAAAACAATGTTGATTTATATGCTTACAGTATTAAATAACATCAGTGCTAGAGGTGTTTATTAATCAAAGCTGTCAACAATTTTATTTCATTACGAATTTAAAATAATTATATACAATTTTAGTAATATATCAAAGTTTTGCAATATAACATAATCAATAAATGTAAAATGCACCCACCAACAGAAATTGCGGATCTTTCTAAATTAATTCTTCCTTCGTGTTCATATCACCGAAGCATTCTTTTTTGGACTGGTCACAACCTCTTCTTGCAAACTAAATAATGTATAACTACCTAAATATACATTTTCATTATTTATAGCTTGGGCTTATTCTGCGAAAAATATCAATGCCATTTTCATGTTTATTGCAGATACAGAATGCAGATATTTTTACACGCTCTATATTAGCGTGACCTGTTTTAAAAAATGTACGTATTGTAATTTAGTTTTTACTCACTTTTAGACGTCTGAATAATTTAAAATTTGCAAAAGTATTAAGAACCAATGACAATACAATAATTTCATGACTGTAAATTGTTATTCCCACTATTACCATTACAGCTCGTGGTCAATACGTTTTGTTTTATGTTTCTTAAATCTCTAATATCATTGAATTTGGCAAATTATCCAGTATTAGCCGTAGACACCTAACGTTTGCCTACCCCATATAAACCCTAACCATTCGTCTATTCGACGATTACTTTTCAGGGTGTTTTAATTTCAAGTTATAACTTTTTGTTATATGTATTGCACATATACTTGATCAAACTATTATTCTACAAAATGAAACAATGAATTTCTTTATTATAACTAATTATATTTACTTCATTACTCTTATAGAAAGGCACTTGCTTTTATGAGACAACATATTTATAAAAATTAAAATAAAAAAAACAACAAAAATAGCCTTTTCTTCTTTGGTGTACCTAAGTTATAACATTATAAACTATTTAGAAAAAATAGAAAAAAAAAAACTACTAAAATCAACCTTATATTCCCCACATATTGCTGAATTACATTAAGCGCATGATGACTTTGTCATGCGCCTTTTAGTATATAAACATAGACTACAGATTTTTCTTTTAACCCGTCATGTCCTACGCGGGCCCCGTCTTTGCCCACGCAAACCCTAACATTTTAAATGAACTCCAAATAGTTCAGAACCTCTTCTGTCGTCGAGCTGCGAACGCACCTTGGTACGTCCGTAATGCCGACCTTCATCGGGACTTAGAGCTCCCAACAATTCAACAATTCCTTAAAAAACTCTCTGAGAACTTCTTCAAAGCCTCAGAGTCGCACCCAAACAATTTAATTCGTGAGGCGGCTTCCTATGCAGCCCCACCCCCCTCTCGCTATCGTGTCCGCAGGCCGAGAAACTCTCTCTCGGACCCGCCAAATAAACTGTCAAACGACCTGAACTGCCTCCTGGCGGCTCAGGCCAGTTCTAATTAAATTAATTATTATTATATCAACTAATATTATTTTGCCTTCGTAGGCACTCCCTCAGCGGCTCTTAGCCGCCTGCGCCCTCTTTTCCCAAAAGAGGGTCGCTCATGATAAGGCACAATAGAGCTTAATCAGCCAGCTGCCTGTCCCCAAAGGCGGTTTTTAGGGGGTATCACTTAGGGTCCCCGGTAGGACAGTGAGTCCCCCATAACCACGATAGACCGGCTATCGTGGTATGCGTAATGCATTTTCCGCCTCCCTACGTACAGGGTAGCCCTTTAATTGCTTCGGGCGCAAAAAAAAAAAAAAATAATTTTCTTTTTCTACTATTTGGTGCCTCTGTTAGTTCAAGGTCGTTGCCGGATTGTGGCTGACTCTGACCTTGATCATCATCATGCCCTGAACCCAATATATTTGTGATTTTATTCTTGATGTGCGTCGGCATGGTACGAATTTCCAGTCGGATTTTCAGCCGTCAGGTTCATTAGTTTTTGACTCTGTACAGAGGCATTGTGTCAGTAAATTATGTAACTATTGATACATGCTATATTCATCATTCCATAGAAGACACATATTTGCCAAAGATTGGTTTTTCTGCTGCATGACATTACTGAGCACATTTGGTCAAATGTGTTTACACCACCTTTTGTTTTATTATAGAATTCAATCAAGCGTGGCTTTTTTCTTCTGGATTAACTGAGGCCTCCTCATCACAAGAAGAAAAAACAAACGCAAGAAGGAAACATGTAAATCATTTTCTAATTAAAACACAACATTAAAATACAATTAAAACGTTCACCAACATTTTATGCAGACGCCTCAGATGAAGTAAAAAAGGTAGATACAGCGCGGCCTTTGTTATTGGTGAAACCAAAAAACTCCGCTCCTTTATGTAAGTACACGCGTTCACGCACACACATGCATCAAACTACGCTCATTTTCGCTCAGTACTTCCCGGGGCGTCGTGCAGTAAATTTGCCTACAAAATGCCGTCGTGTGTAGTTAAATGGTGCAAAAACAATACTAAAGTGCACAAAAAGTCTGAAACAATATCGTTTCACTCGTAAACACTCATTTAACTATATTTTAATTTGTTATTCCAACACAATTTTGTAGGTAATTCGAAGCACGAATGTCAATGTTTCGTGATTACGTAACGAGAGAATGTTGCCGGTATTTCTTATTTCTAGTGGTCTAAGATTTGGGTAACTAATTTTAGGCTAAGTTATAAAAATATATGTAGTCAGCATATTTTTTTTAATTTGTTGTAATTACGTTACGTCAAATTGAATTCAAGGTAAATATTTAATTTTTTTTTGTCGCTGATGTTTCTGTTTTAATTGTTGAGTACTTACAAACTATTTTACTATCAAAAACATTTATGATTTTAGACTACCAACGAATATTTTAATAAGACATGAATTTTTTACATGGTAGAGCCATGCTGCAGTTATAATATTAGTAGTATGGTTATAGCACGAATGAGTCGGCTCGACCGGGGAAGGATCACGCTCTCACAGAAAACTAGCGTAAAATAGTAGCTTAATGCTGCTGTTTCGTATGGTGAGTGTAGAGAACCGGAGACCCTCTTTACCGGAAACGAGGCATTCCATATTAGTCCTCACGGGTGACAACGCATCTGCATTTTGATTCGTAATAGGATATACTATGTAGATGTCTATGGGCTACAGCAACCACTTACCATCAGGTAGACTGTATGCTCGTTTGTCACTCTATCCTATATGAAAAATGAAGGGTAGCTGCTATAAGACTGAGCTGAAATGAACTAAAATGGCAGCCATCCTCTTTACTTGATAGTGATAGAGCCACGCAGCGGCTATTTACGTCGCATGGATGGGCCAGCTTGAACCGAGGTGGTACCACGACCTCACAGAATACCTGCGTGAAGTAGAGGTTTACCTCTGCGTTTCACTTGGGCTGGTGGCCCAATTCCCCCTACCCCTTATCATCGTAGCGAAATCAAATAAAAACTACCCCAAAAGGGTATTCTCACTCCTGGTGACGGAGAATCCCTCGCTGAGCATCCGCGACCCTTTTTTCATTTAGAAAAGTATATTTTTTATTTCCATGGAAATTTATTTTTTATTCCAACTAGTTCTTTTTAGTATTAAGTTAGTTTTTATAATAAACCTGTTTTACATTACATATGTTGTATATTTTATCGATGCTTACATGCTCACTGGACAATCTACCAAGAAGACTTTTAAGTGATTTACAGCCACCTCCTATGTGCTTCATCTTTTTTGAATCTTCAAATTGTTGAAATTTATAAAACAGACAGATATACTTTCGCTTTCGCATCGCATTATAGTTGTAGCATTGTATCTCGATTTTCAGGGACTTTTGAAAAAAAGTGGCAACTCTTCTCTGACTCACACAAAGTTATAAAATTGGTTACAGTTTCTTGTTCTAGGTGCGATATCTACCTTTTTTACTTCATCTGAGGCGGACGCGCACGTAATCAAATCTTTCCTTAAGAAAGAGAGACGATTTGACTTAGAATATAAACAATTTGTTTTATTAATTTTGTACATAGTTTGTTTGTAATTTGTTCATGCTTTTCTTTTGTTTATGTATTTTATTGTATGTAAGTAACTTTTTCTTTCGCTTAAGCAAATCCAAACGGTTTATTCAAAGCCACCGAAGGTATGCAATTGCCGATATTATGTCATATAATTTATCTAACAGTAGTAAGCCTTTTGTGTGCTTTGCTAAACACGTCCTCGACAGCACTGCATATGAAGCTGAAGAGTAGATACAGATCAAGATTGGTGTATTTTTATAAAACTGCTAAAAACAACAAAACCATATCTCAACCTCCAAACTTCCTTTAATACCTTAGCCACTGAAGATACTATATGTCAAGGTTTATCCAAGTGTAAGAAATTTAGGGCTAATTGTCAGGATATCTGTCGGATTTAAGAAATATTAGGCAAAAGAGTTAGAATTACAGTGGATATTTTACGTGACAGGGATGAAATCTGCGATATGGATTGATCGCGTGAGCATAGAAAACCCATAATTAATTTATGTTCTTGCATTAGTTAAATACGTTTGCAAAAATTGTCTATGGAAATTAGGTGATTTGCCGGAATTTTTCAATTTTTCGTCCATTAACCTTTTCATGGTTCAATCTATTTACTAGGGGGTGCTAAGAATCTCCGGTGGAGGTTCGGTTGCCACCTACGACGACTCGACCTGGCAACATATAACGCACGCACCCTGAGGACTGACGAGAAGATACTGGAGCTGGAAGAAGAGGTAGACAAGTTGCGCTGGCATATTATTGGATTATCCGAGGTCCGAAGAGAGGGGGAGGACACGGCAATCCTCGAGTCCGGCAACTTGTTCTATCACCGGGAGGGCGACCATCTGTCCCAAGGAGGTGTCGGATTTATCGTCCACAAGTCTCTCGTCAACAACGTTGTAAAGATTGGGAGTGTGTCGACGAGGGTCGCGTACCTGATACTCAGAATCACCAAACGGTATTCGCTGAAGGTCATTCAGGTTTACGCACCAACCTCGGCACACCCCGATGAGGAGGTGGAGGAAATGTATGAGGATATTTCCAGAGCCATACATTCCTCCAAAACTCACTACACGGTGTTGATGGGAGACTTCAACGCAAAACTAGGCACAAGAGAAAGCGGTGAGCTGAAGGTAGGGAAATTTGGAGTAGGGCAACGGAACCGAAGGGGCCAGCAGCTGGCCGACTTTATGGAGAAAGAGGGACTCTTTATGATGAACTCTTTCTTCCAGAAGCGGCCCCACAGGAAGTGGACCTGGTCGAGCCCCGACGGTTCGACAAAAAATGAGATTGACTTCATTATGACGACCAGACGCCAACTGTTCAGTGATGTCTCAGTGATCGCAAGGGTGAAAACTGGCAGCGATCACCGAATGGTTAGAGGCACACTGAACCTAAACGTTAAGTTGGAGAGGTCTCGTCTAATGAAGTCAACGCTCCGTCCCCCTCGTGCTCTAATCCAGAATCCCGAAACCTTTCAGCTCGAGTTACGTAACCGCTTCCAGTGCCTAGAAGATTGCAATGCAGTGGACGATATGAACGACAAGCTCGTGGAAACTGTCCATGCGGTCGGAGCTAAGTTCTGCAAGACCCGCCGCAGAAGAACACAAAAACTCTCCGATCACACTCTTAATCTCATGGCTGTTAGACGGGAGATGAGGCTGCAATCGTCAACAGATTTGACAGCATACAGGCAACTGAACAGACAGATCTCCAAATGCATGCGGCGAGACTTACGCAACTTTAATACTTCTCGTATTAAAGAAGCGATCGAGCGGAACCAGGGCTCCAAAGTCTTTGCCAGAGATCTGTCTGCCAGAAAGAGCCAACTGTCAAAGCTGAAGACTGAGTGTGGCAACATCGTTTCCGGGACACCTGAGATTTTGAGTGAGATTGAGAGGTTCTATGGGCAGCTGTACACATCATCGTTGGAGCCACACGCAAGTGTGAGTAACGATCCAAGAGCAAGTCTTATCCGACACTATTCCGTTGATATCCCGGACGTCAGTCTAAGCGAGATTAGAATGGCTCTCCAGCACCTTAAAAACGGCAGGGCCCCAGGCGAGGATGGAATTACAGCGGAGCTTCTGAAAGCGGGTGGAACACCGGTACTTGTAGTCCTTCAGAAGCTCTTCAATTCCGTCCTCCATGGTGGCACTACTCCAGAGGCGTGGAGCAGAAGTGCGGTGGTCTCGTTCTTTAAGAAAGGCGACAACGCTCTCTTAAAGAACTACAGACCGATTTCCCTTCTGAGCCGCGTCTACGTGCTGTTTTCGAGAGTCATTACGAATCGTCTCGCACGCAGACTTGACGACTTCCAGCCTCCCGAACAAGCCGGTTTCCGAAAAGGCTTCAGTACCATAGACCACATACATACCCTGCGGCAGATTGTACAGAAGACTGAAGAGTACAATCTGCCACTTTGCCTGGCGTATGTGGACTATGAGAAAGCCTTTGATTCCGTCGAAATTTGGGCGGTGCTACAGTCCCTTCAGCGGTGCCAAGTTGACTGTCGGTATATCGAAGTGCTGAAGTGTTTGTACAGTAGGGCTACGATGGCTATCCGAGTACAGAACCAGAGCTCGAAACCTATCCAACTGCAGAGAGGTGTAAGACAGGGTGACGTTATATCCCCGAAACTCTTCACCGCTGCATTGGAAGACGTTTTCAAGCTACTGGACTGGAAAGGATACGGTATTGACATCAATGGCGAGTACATCACTCACCTTCGATTTGCCGACGATATAGTCCTTATGGCAGAATCGCTGGAGGACTTAAGCACTATGCTCAATGACCTCAATCAGTGCCGTCTTTAAGGCAGGGCCCGCAGGGCCCTGGCCCGAGGCCCCGAGGTAGGCAGGGGCCCCACAATTCTGAAAATTTTCGATATACAACAACAAATTTTAAATTTTATAACATAATAAGAAAAATATCAAATCACACACTTGGTAAAATAGAAACAAGATTTAGAAAATTTGTTTAAAAATTTATTTTTGCACTAAAATAACAGTAATTATATACAGCTTAAAAAACTTTTTTTCCTTACATAGGCCCCAGCCAGTACCTTGGCCCATAGCCTCGTTGATCCTAAAGACGGCACTGACCTCAATAGTGCCTCCCAACGGATAGGTCTTAAGATGAACATGGGCAAAACAAAGATCATGTTCAATGTCCATGTCACACCTATGCCGGTAGTTGTTGGGAGCACTATGCTCGAAGTTGTTGACGAGTACGTTTACCTGGGACAAATAGTCCGACTAGGTAAGTCCAACTTCGACCGAGAGGTCAATCGACGGATTCAACTCGGCTGGGCAGCGTTCGGGAAATTACGACATATCTTTTCGTCAGGTATACCTCAATCTCTAAAAACTAGATTGTACAACCAGTGCGTGTTGCCAGTGATGACTTATGGATCTGAGACGTGGTCCTTCACTGCTGGCCGTATGAGGACGCTTAAGGTCGCTCAGCGAGCTATGGAGAGGGCTATGCTCGGAGTTTCTCTGCGTGATAGACTCAGAAATGAGGATATCCGCAGTAAAACCAGAGGGACCGACATAGCCCAACGGATTAGTAAGCTGAAGTGGCAATGGGCCGGCCATATAGCTCGAAGAACCGATAACCGATGGGGAAGAAAGGTTATCGAGTGGCAGCCTCGTACCAGTAGGCGTAGTGTAGGGCGACCCCCCACTAGATGGAGTGACGACCTGGTAAGACATGCAGGAAGTCGATGGATGCAGGTGGCTCAGGACCGTGCTTTGTGGCATTACTTGGGGGAGGCCTATGTTCAGCAGTGGACTTGTGAAAGGCTGTAATGATGATGATGATGATGATAGGTCACGAAACCCCGATCTTGCCTTTGACGACTCTGAAAAAGCCGAATGTCTTGCAAACAGTTTAGAGAGCTAATGCACTCCTTCTAGGGAGCCCGTAGATCACGCTCACCTTGCAGAGGTCGAAGCGGAGGTCGAGCGTAAGTCTACGCTACCACTCACGAGCAACCTCTTAGAGCCTGTGACTGTCAATTAAGTCACAGGTGTAATTAAAAACCTTAAAAAGAAATCAGCACCCGGCCCTGACGGCATTAGCAACAGGGTGCTAAAATCACTCTCAGCGTTACTTGTTTGCCTTCTAGTGGGAAATTGCAACGTCCTTCTCTCCAGCTGGTCCTTCCCGGACGCCTGGAAAGAAGCAGAAGTTAAAAGAATCCCGAAATCAAGAAACCGCGCAACTTAGTCTCCACCTACGGACCCGTAAGTCACCTCAGCACACTAGGGAAAGTATACGAACGACTCATAATAAATTGCTTCCAAAAATTTGCTTGCGCTAATAAAATTCTTCCAGACTAGCAGTTCGGCTCCAGACTCGAACTATCGTGCACAAACCAATTACATCGCCTTACAGAATACATTCTGAAAGGCATCAACCTCCCAAAAAGAGGTCGCAAGTCCACTAACACTTTCTCTACTTCTCTTCACACTCTTTATGAGTGACATTTCTAAAGATCTAGTAGTTAACAATGCTCTTTTCGCCCATGACACGGCACTCTTTGTAGCTCATCACACAAAAGAATTCTCACTAAGTTGGTCCAAGCAGCGTCAACTGCTTAGGTGATTGGTTATGCTTATAGACAATCGAAGTGAACCCTTAGAAAAGTGAAGCAATATACTATCAAAGTAAACCCACTCTCCGTCGTCAAAAATCTAAACTTGAGAAATCGATAGGTATGATCACCTTTTTCGGCCGCCAGACCCCCTGGCAATCAACAAACAAATATCTAAGGATCACCTTAGACCACGGCATGACCTTCGCGAAACAAATTCGGTCAGTTCGCAATCACACCAAATTTGTCACTAGTCGTCTACATCCGCTAGTTAACAGACAGCAAGACCAAAGTGTCCTTAAAACACAAGCTCCATCTTTTAAAAGTTTGCGTAAGACATATCATGTCCTACGAAAGCGTTGTTTTCGCAAGTCACCCAAAATAGATTCATTCGCTTTGTCACCAAAGCCCGGTGATAGCAGCTTGGACAGAAACTGTCAACTCCCGAAGATTTCTGAATATTTCAAGGAAATATCTCAGCGCTACTTTGAGAGGGCTGAAACATATCCCAAACCATTAGTGGTAAACGCAGCCACCAGTCCCGCCGTGACTCAAAATTATAAGGAAAGTCTCCGGAGACTCCTTTACGTTTTAATTAAACTCCCTGTTCGGCTAGATTCCGACGACCTAAATGTTGCCAGCCAGTCACACGAACACTATACTCACCTATTGTAACAAAACACAGGTAGTACATCGTATATGACGCAGCAAGTCCGTAGATGATCGCAGCGCACATCCCTCCATACCGCATACACACCATACACCCGCATCAGTGGACGGTTCTCACCACCCAGAACTTCGGACGATATCAGTCAGCCGTCAGAGCCAGGGGGCCGTCACCCCTGTTCGGACGGCCGTAAGATAACTAATTTACGTGCACATACATAACCGACGTAGGCAAAAATGGTTACGCAAGTAACGATGAAGAACAACTTAAACTTATCCAGGCCGCAAGCTAAAAATAAACGACCGAGACCGATGAAGCTGTAAATCTAACAGCACCAACATCATGGAAACCAGCTAGCTGTACGCTTAGACCCTTTGTACTACTAGATATATTATGCGCGTTTGAGTGGTTGGAGTCCCTGGCTGGTCTAGATTACGATTGGATCCAGTAGGTGGCGCCGTTGTCGGGATCCAAAATAACCCATGCGAAGCCGGGGTGGATCGTTTGTAGAAATTTAAAATATATATTGAAGACATATAAAGTTCTGCAGCACCTGTGCCCAGGAGTGGATATTTTTAATTTTATTAATAAATAAAAAAATATTTACTAATTTTTAATAATTTTGTGATTTAAAATGTTCATTTTTCAATAGCGTGAAAGGGGGTATGTCAATGCAAAAAAGCGTATATTTTATGTTATGTATATTGGATATCTGTGTTTTGTATGCTAATGTGCATTTGAAGTAAAATACGGCTTGCTTGTATTATCTAACTGCGAGTTTAAGGTTATTTTAGTGACCTTATTTATCCTTCTTTTGAAATTAAATAATTTGTGGCAATAAATGTTTTTGTGGTGAAATAATAAACCATTATTTTGTTTTTGTTATTAAATACATTATTTTGCATTTGAGTTATAATATAGGACAACAAACAATACGAAATTATGAAATGACATCACAAGCGTCGTCACTCTTAATTTATATATACCGCAATGACATAAGCGCTAATTGTTTAGGATTTCGAAGGGAAGCTATAAAAATATATATAAATTTTAAACTACTTCCAAGAACATGCATGTTTTTGGTAACTCAAATTACTTTATTGGAACAGTTACAGTGATGTTGATGTCATAATTATACCAATAATAAATTATAATATGATTATAATAAATTCTTTAAAATACTAGTCTTCTGTTATTATGTAGTATTTTATGGCGTCGTACAAACGGCGCTGGTGAACAACGTACTGAATATCAACTTTTATTAACCAGCTTTTTCGGCTGGTTTCAATCGAGGTTGTTGCTAGAAGAGAGGCGACGTTAGAGAATTCAATACCTCAGAGTGTCGAAGAGGCGACAGAGGAATATTTGACCAGGAGATTAGTAGAAAAATCTTCCGTATACAATATGTAACGTAATTAACGAACACCCTCAGGCACCCCAATTAGTATATTATGTTATAATCATACTACATACATTGAATTTTTAGTTTAACATTCTTATGCACTGATTATTTATCAAATTAGTTATACTAATTCCGGAAGAATGTTGTGGTCACAGTACAAATCCACGAACGCAAAGACCTTAACGTACTTGAAATAAAGTTCATTTTTCTCTATTTTTATTGAATGACAGAATTAGTAATAATACAAATAAAACTGCACTCTTAAAAGTCTTATTGTCCTAAGTTACGGTCCATTGCAGTTTGTTTTGACTGTACAGAGTTAGTGTGACTGTAATTTACGGAGTTTTAATTATTTTCGGAATAAAAAATTACCTAAGTATATTAAAAATGATAGGATTCGATTCAGTAAACGATTCTGAACAAACTACTTTCTCAAAGTGCGTTAATTATGTTACATGTTGTATAAAAAGTGTGGTTCCGAATCCGTGTGTCATTCGCGGCAACTATGGAAAGATCCTCCATGAAAAAATTAAATAAGTTTTCTGGTGTTTTCACTTATTTTTGAAATATAAGACTTTAATTTCGAAGAAGTTTTTTTAATAGAAAATATGGCAAACGAGCATGCGTCTAAACTGATAGTAAGTGTTGACCGACACCAGTGCACAGCACGTGCGTTGCTATCCATTTAAAAAGTAGTAAGCTCGTTTCTTGAATGTCCTTCGGGCTAATTACTCCCAAAAACTACCGGCATAAATGTGATATTAACGTTATATAGGACCTTCGTTTTATCTACGTTCATCTTAAGACCTACTCGTTGCGAAAATCATGACGCAATAATGGCAAAATTCGAGTAACGAGTCAAGGTTGTTTCTCTAATATTTCCGCCATCATTGTTCGAAGCTCCGCATAATAAACATATGCTGTTAATGAAACATCGCAAAAAGCTTCAGTGAATTACACGATGAAGTATACACCAAACTGTTCAATGGGTGAATTTCATCTTAATAAACAAGCTTGTCACTCTTGAATCTCATAGAGGAACATCAGGACGTCAACCACCCCAATGACCATGACCGGTGCTGTAAAGCACCTGAAACGTCAGGAATTAAAAAGTTAGAATTAAACGCAATAAAATTTGTATCACCAAATACTGAATACAAAAACTATTAAAAAAAACCATCAACGTGTAATAAAATTGTGTATTTGGGATGATATAATTTTTGTGTAATAAAAGTTAAAGAATCTCGGCCCTTGGTTTAATTATTGGACGCGCCGCTAGCTCACTATCTGTCCTTATCTTACATAGTCTATTTCACCTCGAGAATTGTGTGTTCGTGTACCTTTGCGTGTGATGCGGGTTGTCGTCCAACCTTGGGCGAGCGTATGCACATTTACAGCAGACGCATCACTGTCGTCGCACGCTTCAAGTAGTACGCCCACAACGCTTATGTTGTTTACATGTACGCACATCTCAAGGTATTTAATTCGTGAAATATTATCACCCAATTTGCATATCGCTCCGCAAGATACTGAACTCCTGACTCGCGTCGTTTTCTGTGGGATGCATCAACTTTCCCGTCACCCCCACGTGTGTTAAATGAAAATGTTATGAGAACCTACAGAACTGTTACATGTGTTAGACTGAGTGATAACGCTAACAGGGCTTATTCGCAGGTCTGCCAAATGGGCCGATATCACTGCATCGCAGCTGTTGCAGTGTGGAGCGCCGTTTCGCAGCCGAAGATAGTTGTTGAGCAGGCATGGACTATGAATACGCAATTATCCGTTGGTCATTCAAACGTATATATGTATTTAAATTGGATATACAATTACCAGGACATGAGCTGTCTTAAGAGATTACCTGATAGCCCCCACCGAGTGGTTACCGGTGTATAATACCAGATTAATAATACCAGATTGTTTCAGGTCACCTCTCACCAAGCCCACCACCATTTATGGTTTTTCTCGAGCCGCATATTTTTACAAAATTTGTGTCATCTAGACCAGCATTTTTAATTTCTTTTGTGTGTTCGAAATAGAGACGAACCGCGCGATTATAATTCAAAATAATCCCTAATATTAAAAAACTAAAAACTGGGTCAAGGTAACACAGCATGTCAGTGATCAAGTCTCTAACGTTGGGTTCTTTGTAGTTAATTCAACTATAAACGTGCATTGAGCAGCAATAAATAACAATTTGAAATATTTATCGCGCGATATGTACAAATAAAGAATAAAGACCTTGTATTATATTCTATTGAATCGACCTCATAGAAAACTAGCTAGTAATTGATTTTTAATATAAGGCTGTACAAGTTCACAAATTGACATAATTTCTCTAATGATGACGTGACAAAGGTCACAAGTAATTGTACGACTCTAGTATTCCTCAACAATATTAGGACTACCAAAACCGGGGTTGGTTCAATCAACAATTTCTAGAATACCATATGGTTTTACCGTTATATTCCGTAGTTGGTTTTATTGGTGAGGTATGTTTACTATTGAAAATTTAATTAAAAAATAAATTGTTATTTTACAATTTATTTTGTTATTAAATTTTCTATAAAAGTTAGTGCATGCAGTTCACCTACGATATTAAAAGGATGTTGTTGCTCATGGGCATCACATAATTACATCGTTCCTGAATGAAGAATTGAAATGCAGATTCGTTGATATGAACTAAAAGTGTGCGTAGAATTAAGATGGAGTGCTTTGTTACCAATAAAGAGAGTCTCCTGTTCACGTCACTCATGAAACGAATCGCAAAAAACAGTATTATGTTGCTATTTCCGCTATTGAGTGGAGCTGCCAACACTACTATGGATAACTATATTCTACTATGTTATGATGATGTATTCCACTTTAATGTCTACGCGCTATATTTTTTTAAATATATGGGAGACAAGAGTACTATATTATTTTATTATGACGTGAGGGTCTTAGTGAAGCTTCAAAGAACGAAGTGTTCCTTCAAATTATAAAATATAATTATATTCGAAATGTAGTTAACATCATCATTACATGTTTTCACAAACCGACTGTAGAACACAGGCCTCTCCCAAGGTAAGCCACGATACAGGTCCTGAATCACCTGCATTCATCGACTTCCTGTATGTCTTGTCAAATGTTGTCAAGGTCGTCACTTTATCGTTTGAAACACACTTACTCGAAATTTCTTACATTTATACAGGTATGGCTTTAAAAGTATTACATTTGAATTACAATGGTATACTTAATACTAATGTTATGGTAAATTCAGTTTACTATTAAATGCAAAATAACAAAGACGCCAATAGTTGGACCTATTATTATAAGTTAGAGTAAAACGAGCGACCTACAAGAGGTGTTTATTTTGGCTTCAAAAGGCAAGTGAAGTCACGTAGTAAACCAATAACATCCATCTCTGGCGCAGCAACTTTTAGCCATTGTCAGTAATTGCGTACTATTTGTAAGTAGGTGGAGCGGTTATATTATATATACATAAAATAAATCCGTAAGAAAATCGTGTCTGTAACTTTTGGTAAAACGAAATCCAAAGGGCATGCAGACTTAGGCACTAATTAAAATTCACGTATACGTTTTTTAAACTATTTTAAAAACACAGAAGTATTCACAAATTACCTTATTACTACAACTTCTAATTTTCCGATAATTTTATATCAAGTGTCAATAAAAAAAGTTTGGAAAATCCAAAAGCGCACGACTCATAATGCTCATATTATGATCTTGAAAAAATGTAGAAAAAATCGCGATCAACAATAGATTCTTTAATTTTACTATGTTAGTTAAAAAAACTTAACAAAATTATCTTAAAAGGATCAGAAATCAATTTTAATATTACTTTGATTTTAAGTATTTGTCCTAAGGCACTATCGTAAAAACTAGTCTTTTTTTATATACCTGACTTTTCTCATCAAATTTATTACGTTTTCAAAAAGTTTTTCATCTAGGCATAACTAGTATTTTAATTTAGCATTCACCAAAGTACACCTTCAAGTCACTCTATAAAGTCCGGAGGAGGCGTTTAAGTATATTTATATATAAATCCTATTAAGACGTGTAACTATATTTGTAAATAAATATATTGTAATAAAAATTTGTTATTATAAAATAATAATAATGTCTTAACTTGGTCAAGTATATAATGATTTCTTATATTTACACGAACACTACACATTGATTTAAACTACTTTTACGGATTTTATCGCGTTTTTTTAAGGTCTCAGTGGACTGAGATGGCTGACGTCCCGATGTCATTGTGCGATTAAATCCGTAAAAATAGATTTAACCAATTAGTCAAGTATGTATCAAATTTGGTTTTCGAAATAGTTTTAATTTCTATATCGATCGATATTTTTCATCACGAGCCGCTAAAAAACAAATGATACAGAATTACATACACGGGGGCTACCCAACCCGAAGTGAGTCAAAGTGTATGTGTATTTAGTAAAATATATTATTACCAGGCTGCTCAAGCCTAGCTAAAGCTCAAGCTCAGCCGAGAAAAAATTAATTATAACTAAAGAAAACAAAATTAAACAGCCATTAACAATCCATGGCTTCCCTTATTATAGATGAAGTGACTAAAAAATGGATTGAGTTGAACAATTGAATTACCAAAATTGACACTTTAATTACTGAACACCAATTAATACTCATATACACACTAATAATTAATCACACTAATCACTTTAATTCACTTTATTTCACTCCGAAAGCTTCGCTCGTATTGCCAATTCGATACTGCCTGGTGGCAGGCTTCAACGCCTTTATATACGCCTTTTTCACTGATAAATCCAGAATATTCCAGCAAATACCGGCCACGATCGACCAGGTGCAGAAAGTTCGAATGTAGAGCTTTCCAGAAAGCTTAGTTCTTCTATTCGATACTAGATGGCGCTGTTGGTTGAAAGATCAGTCATGGCATTTTCTGCGAAGCTCTTCTCGCTCTGTTACTCGACACTAGATGGCGCTAGTGCCAGGTACCAGACATCAATTTAAGCGCGAAACACTGCCCCCTCCTAAGACATGCTCGTCCCGAGCATTATCGGCCCCATAACAACGCGCCAGTCGATCCACATGGACGATCTTAGGAGTACCTCTTGCACCTTTCTGTATCCGGTAGGTTACGTCGTTGATCCTGGTTACAATCCAGTACTGGCCGTCCCATTTAGCTTGAAGCTTAGGAGATTTCCCTTTGCTGCGAACTGGATTGTGCAACCACACTAGTGAACCTTAGTCGAACCCTTTGTTGTTCATTTTGTGGTCATACCGGGTTTTCATCTTTTCGGACATTTGCTGGCGCGATTGTCTCACGTGCTCATAAACGTTATTCATTTTGTTTCGCAAGTCATTTGCATAATCGGTTATACTGCGAGGGGCATCAGGTGATATCCCGGTGATTAGGTCTGCAGGTAGCCGTAATTCTCTTTCAAAGTTTGCGAAAGCAGGTGTCACTGAAGTACTTTCGTGAACAGCGCTTCGATATGACAACAAAAACGGTTGTATGTGCTTGTCCGAATCTCGTTGCCGATTGTCTACAAATTTTGCTAGGTACCTCTCCAATTTCTGATTAAATCGTTCCACCATTCCATCAGATTGAGGGTGGTAAGAAGGCGTTCTTGTTTTGTTAGTACCCAAAACTCGGCAAGTTTTCTAGAATATTTGAGACTCAAAATAACTTCCTTGATCGCTGTGAATCTCTAAAGGTACTCCAAAACGAAAGAAGACTTCACGAACTAGTTTATCCACACTATAACTGTTGAAGCTTCTTGATTTAGAATGGCGAAGACTTCTGGCCACTTAGTGAAGTAATCCATTACAACCATGAAATACTTGTTACCACTTTCACTTTCCGGAAATGGTCCCACCACATCAATTGCTATCCTCACATATGGTGTACCAACATTGTACAACTCCAATGCACCTATACTACGAGTCTGAGGTCCCTTTACAGCCGCACAACTTGAACATTTGCGACACCAGACCTCGACGTCGTTTCGACAGTGAACCCAGTAAAACCGTTCTCGGATCTCTAGTAGAGTCCGTTTAAATCCTAGAAAGCCTCCCGAACAATCATTATGGTACAGCTGTAGAACATCCGGTACTTTAGCTTTAGGGACAACCATTTGCAAATGACAGCTGTTTCCCCGATCATTTTCCTATTTACGGAACAGCACTCCATCCGGAAGCAGCAAGCTGTTCCATTGAGCCCAATAGCTTTTCGTAATCGAACTCATCGCTGAGACGTCGCTCCACTTGGGCTTTGGAGCACTGGCCTTCATCCCTTCCAGATTAGGCTTGATGTCCAGATTTTTCTGCTGTGCATGTTGTAATCTATACTTCCACTCGTTGCTGAGGTGGTTAGTCCTGAGCATCCTCACACATACCCCTTCCTTACCCTCTTGCCTAGTACAATGCTTGCAATGTTCAGGACAAGGTCTTCTTGACAATGCATCTGCGTTGCCACGAGATTTCCCGCTGCGATGTTCGATCACAAAGTCGTATTCCAGTAGTAGTTCAATCCACGTCGCAACGTGTCCTTCTGGATTTTTGTCTGTAGTCTGGATGTTTGAGTGATTTGAGAGAGTCAGTTCGTAGGTGAAATTTCCGCCCCAGAAGTTATTTACTAAAATGCTGCAATGACTTTACCACAGCTAGCAATTCGCGTCTTGTGGCACAATAGTTCCTTTCCGGTTTTGACAACGACTTGCTAAAGTACGCTATCACAACCTCTCGATCACCGTTCCGTTGAGACAACACACCGCCGAGTCCTGTATCACTTGCGTCTGTGTCAACTATAAATTCCTTGCCTGCATCAGGGTACCCTAATATAGGTGTTTTGCAAAGACGGTCCTTGAGCTCCTGGAATGCGTCATCGCAACTTACGTCCCAGCAGAAATGTTGCTTTTCCTCGGTTAGCTTGTGCAGAGGTTTGGTTATATCTGCAAAGTTCTTCACAAATCGCCGGTAATAGGAGCACAAACCCAAAAATGCTCTACCCCTGCGTCTTGTCTTTTGGAACCGACCAGTCCTTAACAGCGGCGATTTTCTCTGGATTCGTGCGGATACCTGCTTCCGATATTACATAACCCAAAAAGTTAACTTGCCGTTTGAATAGTGAACATTTCTTCGGACTCAACTTGAGGTTGGCACTCTGAATCTTTAGGAGCACGCGTTCCAGGTTTTGAAGGTGTTCATCAAACGTACGGCCTACGATGATGATGTCATCCAAGTGGACCAGACAAGCATCGCCAATTAGTCCGGTAAGTACAAATTCCATCAATCTTGCAAAACCCAAACGTCATTACTTTAAATTGCCACAGACCCTTTACCATCGAGAACGCATTTTCTTCCTTGTCCTTAGGATCAATTTCAACTTGCCAGTGGCCACTTTTTAGATCCAGCGTGCTAAACCACTTTACTCCTGTAAGCATGTCCAGCGTGTCATCAATTCTTGGCAAGGGATAGCTGTCCTTTTTTGTAACGTCGTTCAGACGGCGGTAGTCAACACAAAACTGCATGCTTCCATCCTTCTTCTTTACCAGCACCACGGGTGAACACCATGGACTAGATGAAGGTTCAATAACACCATCCTTCACCATTCCCTCAATCATGGTTTTCTCTTCCTTTTCACGTGCTACCGGCAATCTTCTTGGCCGCTGACGGATAGGTTATTCTTCTCCTGTGTTTATTTTGTGTTTAACTTAGCCAGTCTTTCCTATGTCAGCTTCGTTTCATGAGAATACATCGGTATACTTGAATAACAAGTTCTTCGCCTTGACTATTTCGTTCGTGGAGAGAACGCTGCGACAGTCTTCTAAAAGTGTGGTCACTCTCGTTTGTGCATCCTTGCTGGGGGTCCCACCCGACAGATATTGACACCGACGCAACCAATCCAGTTCCTCACAAGTACCAACCAGCCTTTTTCTATAATCTGTTCCTGGTTGTATTGTATAGACAATGTGATAGGGATTACAATGTAGCGTTTGTTATTTTGACAAAAGTTGTGTGTTAAAAATTTTATATGAGACGAAAGTTAAGGTCGAGCATATTTTGGCGGTTTAAGACAAACAAACTGAAATTGTGAAAGAATTTACGCAATATTTATATAATTTTTCGTCATTTTTATAAACTAGAATAATTATTTGTACTACTAAACAAGAAACAATAAGAAATGTAGTCGAAAAATTTCATAAAAATAAATAAAATAATCTACACGGCACGCTGCGTCATTGCACAATTTACCACTGAAACTAGACTGATAATCACAGCCAATTTACACAATAACCATAAAATCTAGAACAAAAATATAACCATAATAAAAAAGGTAATTTTATTAGCTTTAATAAAATATGAAAAATGTGACAAAAAAACCAAGAAGGTAGATTTAATTTTAAAGAAAAGGATAGTGATTACAAACTAAAATTACGTCGACATTATTTAACCAGTTTCAATCATGCAGTGAATAGATCTAATTCCTTAGTTTATTTTTATGGCTAAAGAAATTAAACATTGTTAGATTTATATTAAATTTAAAACTATTACTTACGATGACTTTCAGTCTAAAAACTCGCAACGATTTTCAACGAGCCCCAAAAATGGGGAGATGGGGGTGGTCGTAGCTAGGGTTGCGCCTGATCAAATAATTAATGTTACGAGTACATACCGGATTAAAATAAAACAGCAAAAAACGTTAAACATATATTTTAATAATTTTACGTATGATTAAAACTACTTTTACGGATTTTATCGCGTTTATTTTTACTTTTTATTTTTAATTCCCGACGTTTCGGGCGCTTTCCAGCACCCATGGTCACGGGGGACTGAGATGACTGACGTCCCGATGTCATTGTTAAACCCGGAGTACCTTCAGCTTTTTTAATTATTGTTTACGGTCCGATCTATGCAAAATGAACTAACTCTGTCTTGAGGTCTTGCAGTGGTATGCTTGGGTTTAGTTTTAATTTTATTGATTATAGGATCCCAAGCAGGTGGTAGTACCCAGCCTCCTTCTCTATTGAAATTAGGATGTTTTTTAATTTCAATAGCCTCACGTATCATCCTTGGTAGGAATCGGTGTTCTTTCGCGAGGATTTGTGGTCTATCAAATCTGATGTAATGGTTGGGGCCGTCTAGGATATGATCACAAACTGCAGACTTCCCGGAACGTTGATGCTTCACATCAGTTATATGTTCTTTTACGCGGGTCCTAATTGATCTTTTGGTTTGTCCTATATAAGAGAGACCACATTCACAATCAAGCTTGTACACTCCTGCATCTTGTAGAGGAATATGACACTTGACGGATGGTAGGAACTGACTAATCTTCTTCGGCGGCTTGTAGAATGTTCTAATAGAAGCTCGCTTCAAGATATAGCCAATCTTGTCAGTGACACCTCTGACATATGGTAGTACAGCAGGCACACGCTCGACTGTGGCTGGCTTCACTCGGTCACTGTGACGTAGGCGCGGGACCCGAAGCTTGTTGTCGTGCAGAACTTGCTTGACGTGCTGAAGCTCGGCGGCCAGGTGTTTGCTGTCACAGATCCCTCGTGCTCTCTGTAACAAAGATTTGCCCACGGTAGCTAACTGTGAAGGATGGTGGTGAGATTCACCGTTTAAATATCGGTTTGTATGGGTCTTTTTCCTATACACAGTGTGACCAATGGTGTTATTAGGATTTCTGATGACTAACACATCTAGGAAAGGTAAGGAATTATTTGCTTTTAACTCCATAGTAAATTGAATTTTAGAGTTTATGGAATTAAGATGTTCTAAAAATGATTTTTAGAACATCTTAATTCCAGTTTATTTGTCTGATGGTAAAATTGTGAAAGTATCGTCTACGTACCGCTTGTAGATCCTTGGTGTAACAGGTGCAGTAAGGAGGGCTTTCTCCTCAAAGTCTTCCATGAATATATCGGCGACAATGGGAGATACAGGTGAGCCCATCGCCACACCCTCTACTTGCTTGTAAAACTCTTCATTCCACAATAGATAGCCAGATGTAAGGCAATGTCTTAGTAATACTGCATATTCTGCTGGCATGTTATTTTCCTCTAGTTTCCTAGTTATAATTGAGATGCAGTCTTCAACAGGTAGGGATGTAAATAGAGACTGAACATCAAAACTGACCATGGTTTCATTGTCAGTAAGATGTAGGTCTTTTATCTCACTGACAAAATGGTATGAATCCTTAGTGTGTTTTGTTTTAGTTTTACCATCAGACAAAGTAACTGCATTTTTAGAACATCTTAATTCCATAAACTCTAAAATTCAATTTACTATGGAGTTAGAGGCAAATAATTCCTTAACTTTCCTAGATGTGTTAGTCATCAGAAATCCTAATAACACCATTGGTCACACTGTGTATAGGAAAAAGACCCATACAAACCGATATTTAAACGGTGAATCTCACCACCATCCTTCACAGTTAGCTACCGTGGGCAAATCTTTGTTACAGAGAGCACGAGGGATCTGTGACAGCAAACACCTGGCCGCCGAGCTTCAGCACGTCAAGCAAGTTCTGCACGACAACAAGCTTCGGGTCCCGCGCCTACGTCACAGAGACCGAGTGAAGCCAGCCACAGTCGAGCGTGTGCCTGCTGTACTACCATATGTCAGAGGTGTCACTGACAAGATTGGCTATATCTTGAAGCGAGCTTCTATTAGAACATTCTACAAGCCGCCGAAGAAGATTAGTCAGTTCCTACCATCCGTCAAGTGTCATATTCCTCTACAAGATGCAGGAGTGTACAAGCTTGATTGTGAATGTGGTCTCTCTTATATAGGACAAACCAAAAGATCAATTAGGACCCGCGTAAAAGAACATATAGCTGATGTGAAGCATCAACGTTCCGGGAAGTCTGCAGTTTGTGATCATATCCTAGACGGCCCCAACCATTACATCAGATTTGATAGACCACAAATCCTCGCGAAAGAACACCGATTCCTACCAAGGATGATACGTGAGGCTATTGAAATTAAAAAACATCCTAATTTCAATAGAGAAGGAGGCTGGGTACTACCACCTGCTTGGGATCCTATAATCAATAAAATTAAAACTAAACCCAAGCATACCACTGCAAGACCTCAAGACAGAGTTAGTTCATTTTGCATAGATCGGACCATAAACAATAATTAAAAAAGCTGAAGGTACTCCGGGTTTAACAATGACATCGGGACGTCAGTCATCTCAGTCCCCCGTGACCATGGGTGCTGGAAAGCGCCCGAAACGTCGGGAATTAAAAATAAAAAGTAAAAATAAACGCGATAAAATCCGTAAAAGTAGTTTTAATCATGTGTAGTGTTCGCGTAAATATAAGAAATCATTATAATTTTACGTAATTTAAATTTATTCTTGTAGATCCCAGCAATTTTTAATGAAATGAATAGAATAATTTTTATTCAGTATAGATTATTACATAGTACTTATTGAAAGTATTTTTTTATTGACTTCTGGTTCGTAAAATAGCTCTGTCCTTGGAAGAAGCAGCAACAAATCCAGCAGGACTATTTTCAAACATATTTCACTTACAATAATTTTGTTAGTACGATTAAGGTTATTTCCATTTATGTATTATTTAATATTATGATTACTAATTTCCCGTGCGATGGGCGAGCAAATAAATTTATTATTTATATTTATTCATACTGTCAAAGGTAAAAAGTCGACCTGTTGAATTACTCAGCATGGCACAGTGTGGTATTCTTTTTTATTTTTTTAAAGAATATTAACAATGATATAAACATTACTAATATTCCCCTTAACCACTCGTGGTAAGCATAAATTGCTTGTGTTACGAGTGGTTCACGCGAGTAGTCGAATGGCGGATTCAAACCCACGACATTTTTGAGTTCGCGGTCCACGCCCTGCCATTAGGCTACTGTCGCTTTTAATTATTCTTCGAAGCACATTTCTAAGCAGAGCGTTACACCGCAATGTCTACATAATATATAGATTCTATTTTTTAAATTGAAATCATATTGTTAGCTCTTTTATAAAAATAATGAATTAAATGAACTTCGTCGTAAAAGAATTCAAAATAATAAAATAAACAAACGTGAAAAAAGCCGCACGCTTTTTGTGCCAACCCTTTGCAGTGAAACTTACTTTGCTTTCTGGAAACGATTGTTTTCTAGGCAAATATTTCGTGACAACGTCAGTATTTGCCGCCAATATTAAGGAGAAATATAATCTCAAATGGCTTAGCAAGATCCTTCGTTATGCCGAAAATATTGCAGCATTAATTTTGAAATAAATATATGGTAAAGTTGAGGATTAATGTTAAAGATTATGTTAGACGAAAGCACGATTTCGTAAAATTTTCTCGATAGAAAAAAATCCAAAGTTACCTCCAAAATAAACAATAAACCGCTGTTATTCATAAAATACTTTAAGTAAGATCATGAAACTTTGCATACCAACTGATCTAACTATAAAGCAGTGCTTATGTAGTTTACTTTTTTTAAATTACCATTATTTTCACTGTAAAAAGAAATTACTTAAACTATCAGCCTCTTGAAGCGTGATTCCTGCCGCCCGGTCACTTCGCTTCGGCCTTTGAAGGAAGAGGTTGTGTCGCTTACGATCAGAATATACATTACGCAACAGGACGACGTAAAATTAAAATGGGAAATAACCATAATAAAAATAAGAAACGACTGGCTTGCCGTTAAGAAACAGGCATAAATATGATAAACCTAATGAAATAAGTGTCTAACGACCTTTCTACTTACAGTATTAGTGATTACAAACATGTCGGTCATAGTATACGACGCGCGGACAAGTGGGGACGAAATTAGAATTTGAGCCGACTTACTATATCCCCTTTATATTTTACAAATAATTTCTCGTAGTTTTAAGTCATTACGATACATTACAACTTTAAAATTCGTAAACGTACAACGTCAACGAAGACGTGTTCGACCCTTTCATATTTTTAACACATTCAACTTAGTTTGTTACGAAAAAAATATTGAAATATCTTAGAACAGGTTTTCTAGTTTATTTTAGTACCTTAACTTTATTAAGGATATTTGAATGCTTGCGGCATATTTTTCGTAGAGCACAACAGAGAACACAATGACGCTGAAAAAAAGGAATATTTATAATATGCGAAACGACAACGGCACTTAATCTGCCTACTAAATGTGGCAATAAAGGATTAACATACGACCTTGAAATAATGGCATGCATTATAATTATAATATTTATGCATTATAATTATAATATAAACATTATAATTATAACATCTATTCTATATAACCTAAAAATATCCGTGTTATATCTCATCATCATTACAGTTTTTCAAAGTCCATGCTAAACATAGACTTTTCTCCATAGATTGCTCGTATGGGGATATTTACTACAGTTGCCACACTTGTTAGGCTGGTTCGTAATCGCAGTTTTTTCTTTTAAATAGTTATCAAGAAGATGCCGCTCCCCATGTTCTGATTCAGTGTCCCTCTATTGTCTCTTACGATACTAAGGGGATGATATTTGTAGTGAATATTCTTACACTGCCACCACAAGGCGAAAGGCTGTGTGTGAAATTTTTCCGACGACGTGGCCTAGTGACCAAAATTATATCCGCCAAGATTTCGAATCTGCTATGAAGTCAATAATCTATGAAAAACTACAACATTGGTGGTTAAAGAACTTTACATGTATTTAACGATGTATTTTACGCATCTTTCATTTGTTTATAATTAAGTTACGTTTTCATAGTCTCCCAATTTACGCGTACGATATATGGATGTGACACATCTCTAAGTTACATCTCCCGCGCCGCCCGCACACCTTTCTTTCTTTCAACCTTGACAGACTAATTTAGTTAGAGAATCGTAATGGTTTCATGTGTCGTATGCTGGGTGGTCTGTGACTGGATGTGATGTTATTGTCTCGTTGGCTAATAACTGGCATTCTAGGTTAGTCGGATTAGTAGGTTAGAACGAGCCTCCGTAATATTTTGTGTTTGCTATGGTAATAGTCCGTACACCTATAGTAAAATAAGCTCTAGAATCTAATATTATTTAACAAATAAAAATCCGTGAAATAAAATTTACCGTGTAATGAAATAATATAATCCATCACCTAATTTTGTCCCGTGGTTGTTGTAAAAGGTGAAAGGGGAAACGCCAAAAAGATCGCATGGGTCAAATAGATGGCAGTATGACCATCATATTTAGGACCACTTTACCCCAAACTGGCGACTGAAATAAGTGTCAAAGGTAAATGGCATGTGGTAATGTTATCAGCACCTCTAGCAGATCTATCACCAACAAAGCGTGACGATTATGACAAATCCACCTTACAGCGGAAGAAGCCTGAAGAAAAAAACATTGCTTTTTTGCTAGGTTATAACAAGATTTTAATATTACATTACATAAAATATTAGACATAAATCTATATACGAGTATGTTCAATACGACTTGACCCAATTGCTAACAAAAAAGGGAGCAGGCGTCAAAGTTATTGGAGCTGCAATCAACGTTTGATATTTAGGATGCCACGCCTGAAATAACACGTCTTTAATTTAAATATTAGATTTTTTTAAATTAGGCAGACAAAAACACCGCATCTTTAAAAGTAAATACACTTTGTTGTCAGGAAACATAGCGGGCGTGCGCATACCAACTTTCCAAAATGCAATCGGAATGGGGATGTTTACAATATTTTAGAATATCTTTTTTTTCAATACAGATTACAAGAATACTTATTTACAATAATTTGTGCTTTTATTACGGGTTACAGAAATTCAGCGGGACCGTTATTAAAAAAAACCGGCCAAGGGCGTGTCGGGCCACGCTCAGTGTAGGGTTCCGTAGTTTCCCGTCCGTTACAATAAGTGTTCCCACTTATGAGTTTAAAGGTGGGTATCCATTATGTTCGCGCTGCAGCAGCGCTCCGCGCTCCTGCAACTGCTCCCGGTAGTGGGTACGTGCGCGAACATGGAGCGTGCAACATTGCACGCTCCGCGGCAGGCGCTCCGACTTTCCATCCAAGTTCAAAATGGTTTTCCTAGAAAGTCCTTATAAAGTTCTACTTTTCAGATTTTTTTCATATTTTCTAAACTTATGGTTCAAAAAATAGAGGGGGGGGGGACACATTGTTCTTTATTTTGGACCGATTATTTCCGAAATTATTGACATTACCAAAAAATGATCGTAGTAAACCCCTATTCATTTTTAAATACCTTTCCAACAATATATCACACGTTAGGGTTGAAATTAAAAAAAAAAACACTTCCCACTTTACACATAGTGGGGGCTACCCTAATAAAACATATTTTTCCAATTTTTATTTTACCACTTTGTCGGCGTGATTGATACACATATTGGTACCAAATTTCAGCTTTCTAGTGCTAACGGTCACAGAGATTAAGCGAGGACGGACAGACGGACAGACAGACATGGCGAAACTATAAGGGTTCCTAGTTGACTACGGAACCCTAGAAACCAAAAAGTAGAACAAAAATATTTTTTGTCGGAAGTTATTAGTTTGATCATAATCGCTTAAAAAGTATTAACGTATACACGTACCGTATAGAGGGCATTATATATTATAAATAAGTATTTCTAATTAGTTTTAATAGAAAGTTAATGGGAAGACATAACATCAAAGACGTTACGGAAATGATATCCGTTAAAATGTTACTTATCTACATTCTCAATTTAGCAGTATGTTTTAATTTTACAGAACAAATGTCTTTCACACTTTTATAGAGAAGTAACTTTTCGCAAAGCACGCAATGAGCATGCAGTCCACTGTGGCCCATGAGCACCTACATAATATATCCTTGATTAAGAACCACCCTTCAGAACTGCCCAATAAAATGCCTCGTTACTAATAAAACGATTCCGGATTATGTATGGCTGAGTAACGGATATGATACACATTTTACTGCTATTCTACGTTGTTACACCATGTGTTACACGCTGTTACGCCGTTCGCGGTTTTTTTCAAGCAAAGGAAAAAAAATTTAGATTTTTTTTAAATTTCAACCCCACCTCCAGACGGTGCACACTGCTGATCGATACGTATTGCTGTGACGACGGTGATGGGAGTAATATTAGCAGTAAAATTTTACACCCACCTTCCCAGCCATTCCAAGACTTGCTCAAGATCCAACTTTAAATCCAGGTTTATAGTTAAAAGGGCTGTCTATACTCACAGCCATTTATCACCATTATACGTGGTAGAGCCATGCTGCTGTTATATTAGTAGTATAGTTGTAGCACGAATGGATCGGCTCGACCGGGGAAGGACCACGCTCTCACAGAATACCAGCGTGAAATAGTAGCTTAATGCTGCTGTGTTTCGTATGTTGAGTGAGTGTACGAGGCATTCCATCTTAGTCCTCACGGGTGACAACGCATCTGCATTTTGATTTGTAATCGAAGATAGATGTAGATATCTATGGGCCGTAGCAACCACTTAAAATCAGTTGGATTGTGTGCTCGTTTGTCACCCTGTCTTATAGAAGAAAAAAAACAAACACAACAGACTTGTTTGACAGTCTTGTTTGCGGTGTGCCGAGAAGCATTACTATGGTGCAACAGGATGCGTCATCATGGTCACCTTCACCTATTTTTTCTCAAAGACACTATGCGAACAAATAGCTGGTGCACCACTCAGCATTATCTAAGTGTGCGTCTTTTACTCATCAAGTTAGATACTGCAGGTACCATCTGGGAGAAAAATCGCAGTTATCTTTATCCCCATCGTTTCACACCTGCCCCGATACTGTTATTTTTCTGTCGCCTTCAAACACCAATAAGTATAGAAAATTTTAACTATATATTCATATTTTATCTCTTGTCACAATGTTATATAAAGTAATTTTACTATGGAAGTGGGGGTAAACGAGCATGCAACTCACCTGATGGTAAGTGAATACAGCCACCCACGAACAATTGCAACACCAGGGGAATTGCAGATGCGTTCCCGGCCTCTTAGAAAGGAGTATGTACTTTTCTTGAAAATTCCTAAGTTGTATCGGTCCGGATACGTCACTAGCAGTAAACAAGTTCAAAGAGAAGTTGTTCGAGGAAGAAAACTCCTACCGCGAAGCATCAACTGGATGCTGTGAGGATGGTAACGTGAATTTTGACGCGATGTTTGTTCATGAAATTTGACGGCTGGAATTAGTCCGAACAATTCCTTAGAGCACTCCCCGTATTAGATGCGATAGAAATGGCAAAGGGATTCAACATCCTCACGCAGCGCCAATGAATCGAGCCGATCAGAAAGAATTCGGTCGTCGACGATTCGAACCGTTTTGAACTGGTTTTTTTATGGGAGAGAGGGCAAACGAGCATACGGCTCACCAGATGGTAAGTGATTATCGCCGCCCATGAACAACTGTAACACTAAAGGAATTGCAGATGCGTTACCGGCCTCTTAAAAAGGAAGTAAGGCTCTTTTCCTGAAGGTCCGTAAGTCGTATCGGTCCGGAAATATCTCTGGTGATAGTCGATTCCACAAGAAAGTTGTGCGAGGAAGAAAACTTCTTTTAAATCGCACAGTTGAGGATCACCAGACATCCAGATGGATGGTATCGCGAGTTTTGTCGCGATGTGCGATGGTGAAATTGTGCGGCTGGAATTAGTCCGAGAAATTCCTCAGAGAGGATAGAGATGCAACATCTCTTCGCAGTGCCAGTGAGCTAAGCCGATCGGAAAAAGCTCGTCTGGAATAATAAAGAATGAAATAATAAGTAATGCTAACTGAGACAGCATGAGAAGTGTCTTGAAACTGAGTAGACACAACAAAGCGGTAAGCGGTTTTTAGCGGTAAACGTGCAAAATCGTGTTTTCTGGGGTTTGAACTGGACTAGATTTAGTCGCCCTCAATCTGAGACTTTTTCATCAAAGACACAAGTTTTTCCCAGTACTAGGCAACGTTTTACCGAGAAATATTGGTTCGGTCGGTACATAAGGTATGGTTAATTGGAGCATCAAGATCATAGATCCTGCTGCTCCAATCAGCAAGGAAACTGATGATCCAACTGCACAATTTCTCAGGAAGTCCATAGGGTAGGAGCTTTGAAAGAAGCGCTTTGTGCCAGACCCGATCGAAGGCCTATGCTATGTCCAAACTAACGGCCAATGCCTTCCCTTCGACTCTACTGCCTCTACCTATCTATGAGTCAGGTGGACCAGAAGATCACCAGCTGATCGACCACGAAGAAACCTGTATTGGTGGTCACCAATCAGCTTGCGATCTTCAAGGTACTTCATGAGCTGGTAATTTATAGTGAATTCCATTATTTTGAGAACAAGGAAGTGATGGCGATATTACTGTAGTTATTCGGGTCTGAGTGGTCCTCTTTTTTAGGGATCGGGTTGACCAAAGCTGTCTTTCATGAATTCGGGTCTATGTTATTCTTTTTTTTAATTGAACATGTGTGATCTTATTAAACAATATTTTCTTGAGCTCGTGTTCGTTTTGGAGTGATTTATGAGGAATCCATCGGCTACAAAGTTCTCTTACTTTTACATGTTGATGTTAATTTTTTTGACTTCGGCTCATACAAATCCCCAATATTTTTCCAATTTTATACGTGGAAGAGCCATGCTGCAGTGATATTAGAAGTATAGTTATTGTAGCACGTATGGTCGGCTCGACCGGGGGAGCATCACGCTCTCACAGAATACCAGCGTAAAATAGTAGCTTAATGCAGCTGGGTTTCGTATGGTGAGTGTAGAGAACCGGAGATACTTTTTACTGGAAACGAGGCATTCCATCTTGGTCCTCACGGGTGACAACGCATCCGCATTTTGATTCGTAATCGAGGGTAGATGTAGATGTCTATAGGCCACAACAACCACTTACCATCAGGTGGTCTGTGTGATCGTTTGTCACCCTATCCTACAAAAAAATCCTCAAATCTCCTCATAGTGATGCGCCAGACATATTTTTTCGATTTTAATTAATTGTGCGGGTTATGCTCAACTAAGTATAATATTACGGATAACGACAAAGTATACGTCAACGTCCTTGAAGTTGTTTTTATTTTTATTTAGGAAGAGCTAAAAATATATTTTTCTTCATAAAGCTTCAGTGTCTGGTAACCAGTTAATAAAAAACGGTCACGAGGGCGCCAGAAAATCGTTTGTTCTTATTTACGAAACTTAACGTTTACATTTAACGATAACGGTTTTAATTTCCTTCTTTCAGAACCGTTATTAACACTTAAATTATCTTACAAGAATTTACGTGTAAGTCTGACTGTATTTAAAAAAAATCAGTATTATGATTTTCCCACAAAATTCATAATTATATGGGTTTTGACCATACGTAAAATTTAAAAAAAATATCTTGAGTAGCATAAATTCGCAGTTGTTAGGAACATTCGCGATTGTTACCAATGTAGCTCGTCATTAATCTTTTGCTAAATATACTCGTCCTCACTCAATGATTAATCATGTAGCCCTTAATTGGGCTTATGGAGGAGGCGTTGACTGGCAGAGAATTCTTTAGATATTAAGTCCGCCTATTTACACCATATGTGTATAATATGAAATTTAAATATCTTAATAGATTATAATAACAGTCTGAAAATAATATACGGTATAAAGTATAACTTAAAAGCATATTTTACCATTTATATTAGTAGCTTTATTTGTAGTTTACTAGCATCGTGGCTTACCATGTGCTCGGTAGTATAGAAAATATGACCATAGAGTATGTATATCTGAGAATATTTATCAGTGGAATATTTGCCCGTATAGCAATGTGCCTTTGATTATATGACAGGTATATAATCAAAGCAACGTGCTTACTACAAGTGGTAGTTTATAATAATGAAACGGATTATAGTGGTATTATTAGTTTTACAACATCTCACAAATATATAGAAAATTAAACAGATATAACTAAATAAAAACCCAACTCACGATTAAAAAAAAATTATCGAATTTAATTATTAGAGAAAAATTGACTTCGTTGAACAAATATTTCGAGAACGTTGTAGTCCGCCAACACGCATAGTAATGTGGAGAGAAGTGCCCAACTAAGGCCGTAATATGGCTTTATAATAATTTATTTTACTTTTAAACTTTACGAGCGTTATGATGAAATTAAATTAACTGGTTTTACGAATTTCGTCTTATTTAATTATAACTTATTTCAAACTATTTAAAATTAAACACTTTAAAATTTACTATAAATATTTATTGTTTTTAATTAACCTTCAAATGAAAGATAAAAATGAAAGCCGTCCATTTAAATAACGATAAATGTTATTAAAATTAAAAATAAAACAATAAAATAAATAAATAAATATAAACATCAACTACATTAATAAATATCAACATTTAAACATGCTCTGTTTGTTATTCTTCGGTACATTCTATACACGGCCTTAAAAAGCTATTATGTGGAAATTATTTTCTTGTCTATAGGTTTTGAAATGTGTGTTCGCTTTTCATAAAAAGCTTATTTTTAGTTTTCAATTTTCACCAAGATTATTATTATTAGATTTTTTGTTTTTATTAGGGAGACACTGACGATGCTTTGATGGCCATTTTTGGTTCGTTTCTGTATGTCGCCGCTTACGACATGAACGGGGCTATATGAGAGAGTGCATATTCTTACACTGCCAATACACTGTCAATAATTGCGGTTACCAACCTGCCAAGTAAAGTGTGTCTAATATGAATCTCATGTTAACTACGAACATCATGTTAACTATGAAATTTGGACGTTGAACTTCTCAGTCCCCCCCGTGACCATGGGTGCTGTAAAGCACTCGAAACGTCGGGTATTTATAGTTAAATATACGCGATAAAATCAGTATTATTTCAATTATAAGAAGTTTTTTCACTCTGGAAGAGACAATTCTGTCGACCGCTCGGTATATCGCCGAATCAGCTTTCCCCAAGCAGCGATTCACTCCTTCAGATCGTCTATGCGCTCCGTCAGTTTTTGCGTTATATCAGGCTGGGACAAACTGACATCTGTCCCAGCAAAGCCATCCTGACAAACCTTGGCCTTATTGTTATTGTTATAATTAAAAAGTAAAAGCCAAATTTAAAGAGCTAAAAAGTATAAAACAATTTCCACTAATAAGCTCCTGAATACCGATTAAGTTATTCCATACACTATGCCTTGGCACCATACACATAATTTCATAAATTTAATCTAGCATAAACATATTGTACGTGGTAGAGCCATGCTGCAGTTATATTGTACGTGGTAGAGCCATGCTGCAGTTATATTAGTAGTATAGTTGTAGCACGAATGGGTCGGCTCGACCGGGGAAGGACCACGCTCTCACAGAATACCAGCGTGAAATAGTAGCTTAATGCTGCTGTATTTCGTATGGTGAGTGTAGAGAACCGGAGACCCTTTTTACTGGAAATGAGGCATTCCATCTCAGTCCTCACGGGTGACAACGCATCTGCATTTTGATTTGTAATGGAAGATAGATGTAGATGTCTATGGGCCGCAGCAACCACTTACCATCAGGTGGACTGTGTGCTCGTTTGTCAGCCTATTCTATAAAAAAAAAAAAAAAAAAAAAATATTGCGGTGTCCGAAATCACTAAAGTCGGTTGGTTGGTCGATAACTTTTTTATAAACATGTGTTAAATTCTGCGACAGCTACGAGATACTTGCCTTTGATATATGATACCCAATTATCATGTCGTGCGAAGTTTTTTCCGACGAAGAATCTAAGAAAAAATTAGTCACATCCTATATTTATTATTAATACTCTTCTAGAAATACTAATTAATAACGACATGGCTTATTAGTCTAACCACTGAGTTTAGTACAAGTCGAGGGTTTTATTTCAAACTGAATAATATTGAAAAAATACTAAACATTTATCGGTAGGTTACAGATACAAACTAACAGATTTTTGATTAGCTTTGTGGTAGTACATTTGATTACAAAAAGCAATATGAATTTTCGATTAAATGCATATTAAATTTAGAAATATCCCTAAAATTCGAAACCAGTCAGTTTATAAATTTAATAAATATTGTTACAGTGCAATATTGCTATGTTTTGCCAGAGTTGCATATCAAATAAATAATGTAATTTTAACAAGAGTCCATCGCAAGTGTAAAGTGTTTAGAAGGCTGTAGAATAAGTCTGTTCTGCATGGTTACGGTTTTGGCGGTTTAGTAGCTTAGGATCTAAGCATTTGTCTGTAGTGCTTCATCTTCCGGATTCTAATTCTGTATGGAACAAATGTTTGTTTTGACAAAAAATATTGTTCCTTTTCTGGATGTTTAACAAAATGCAATTTAAGTATGGTTAACGCCTACAAGGTACAGCGTAGGGGTAAAGATTTTTCAAATGTACCTTTCACCATCAAATTACATTTTGCGTCTTTTTTTCTAAAGTAAATGTAATAATATTTTTAAAGATATGCCAGCTCCATCGTACGGTTACTAAGATCACATCTGAGGATTTGTATAAAATCACAACTGACAACTGATGCAGATTTCAAAAATATATAGGTACTGTGATAACGAGGTCGTAAAATTTTAGCTTGTTCATCAGTAGGTCCTTTTACATATATCTTGCATCTATTACGATAATGTTCGAAACGAAATATCATTTATCTTTTAATAATTAAAAATAGTATTTTAATGACTTAAATAGTTTAGAGGTAATAAATTATACATCCTATCACATTACAAATAAAGCTAAAGCTCTATCACATTACCTAATCAATTCACTTGGATGAGCTTATGCAATAATAAGAAGTAACTGGATATTTCAAAATCTCGATTGTATAATAAGAACTAGGCCAAGTATTACTTCAGATGTATATTAAATATATTACAACGGATTTATCAACGCATTCAGTACTCTCAGCACTTAGAATGTGAATCGTATTTCACATGCAATATCGACTGTATAGATTATCGTCAATGAATAAGTTACTAAGTGCAAAGCAATTTACGTGAAAGGGACAAATTATATTACAGAGTTTGTAAAGAAACTGTAATTTTGTGGCTAATAGCCAAGTACAAACTCTACAGTGTGGCTACAACACCTAGAAATTTTGTAATAGATTTAAATTAACATATTTAACTTTTCACTGGCGTATGTGTTAAGGACGTGCATATATTCATAGCTAAAGATTTTAGTACTTAAATAAGAGTCTTCCTATTCTATTGCGAATTTCTAATATGTAGTATGCGTATTATTTCTTAGAAGTCGTTTTTAATTTTTTTTTGACCATTACTAAAATGTAGGGTAAGCACTTAACTCATGAGCCAGACGACTTTTTAAATTTAGTAATAAAAGTTCATCGTGATCATTACAGCCTATCAAAGCCACTGCTAAACCTAGATCTTCCTATATTTGCTATTTACGCAGGACGGTTGCCAACCAAGTACAGTATTTTTTATTGTTTTGGGTTGTTATCAGGAACATACTGTTGGTATTTTGTGTATTAGTTTCCTTCCGTCGCCTTGTACGACACATACGGAATGACATGTACATAAATCATATTAATAACTATTTTATTGAATTGAAAACAGTATATATGATAACAGTATGATATTATTTTATTTAACGCACTCTAATAGAAACCTCTTATACTGCAGACGGAGATCGTTGACAGCTCCTTACACTTTCTGTAGTGCTGTGAAAATAATGATGAAGTGCCTTTGATTTATATTTGTTAACGTGCTAAAGCATCCGTTACAAAATTATGTAATTATATTTCAAACATAGTACATTTACCTGTATCCTTTTCTACCTAGATTTCCGTATGGGTGACTACCACCATCTTGCCTAAGTCGGATGTCAGTAAGTTTGATAACCGAAACCTAAAATAGTGTTGTACTCTATTTTGTTAAGTTATGGTGAATTTTACAATCTATAACACTAATTTTCATTATCGTCACAGCCCTTTGAGAGTCATACTACAAAATCCGGCCTGAACCTCCTGCATCAATTAACTATATGTATCTTTCATTAGCACTTTATTCCGTCTTCTGTGGGGTCGTTCAATACTACGCTTTTAAGTCAGTACACTTTTTCTATTATTTCTGAAACTATATTAACTTTATTACTTTTAAAAACTGTTGGCAATCCTATATGCTAGTGTCCATGGTGCAATAACAATTTACCAGCAGGTGGACTGTTAATTCCATCACAAAACTAATATCAAAAAAAAAAAAAAACTTACCAATTTGCTAATAATTCTGATGTCTGATATTATTATTTAATTTGATTCATAATTTTTTAAATTACTCCGTAATTAATCGTTTTCATCCAATTTTTTCAATGTATAGTTTGTGTTAAGTATATAAAATTTACAATTTAGTGTCAAGTCTTCAATTCACAAATAAAATGTATAATAACTAACTAACAAATAAAAGTATTTGTAATAGTCTAAGAATTGGTTGTATTTCTATAAATAACTGAAGTAACAGCTTTAAACATCCCATTGCTGGACGCAGACTTCTCATTTCTGAGAATATAAAGCAGCAATTAGTCGGTTGCACTACTTCACTCCGTGTTAACCGGACTTCACATGTCCTGGAAATATTAAATATCTTAGACTTGCGGGTTTAATTCGCAGCGGAGCGATTACTAAATCAGCGCTTTTAAGCGACAAATTTATTTGCAACAAATTAATTGGTGTTGGCGAGGTTTGAATCCAAGTTACTAGAAATTGCAGTGCCACCACCAAGAACTTTTATATATTTGAATTATATTTAAAGAAAACGTGTCCTCAATACTTTTCTAGCTTTGTCAATTACGTTTATTCTCTTTCATTCTGTTGAAAATTGATAGGTAACGACGGTATTGGTAAAAATAGATTGTAGTAGTCTACTTTTCACTGACACAAATCTGTCCCCCAAACGACGTCGGTAGTTTAACTGCCTAGATATGTCAGCCTTTCAAGAAGAAATAGACGATGTCTTTTAATATATCAAGCTGACGTTTTTTTACGCCTAGTATTTGCACAATTTTACTTCATCGCACATTTTATGCTCTTAATTATCGATTCTAAAATTCATTAATTATCCACTTATTCGCGTTGTATAAAAATCATTCATTTATATTAAAAGGACATAAAAAATGAAATATATACTGTGCAACTTATGAAGTTAACTGCTCATTTGATTTTTAAAAATAATTACGAACCTGTAATTATTTGTTTACAAGATTTTGGTATACGTTATTTTTTGATGCGAAATTGAAAGACTGGGCTCTGTCAATCAATGTCCCTAACTTTTTTCATCGGTTTATATCATGATGTTTAACGCGGTATTCCTCCTCAAGTAGGTATTTACTTACAATTATTTAACAATAAGTTTTTATTAACTTTAAATTGATTTAAATTAAAATTACATTGTTAAACAATAATATACAAAATTTTACCAAACTACACCAGTAAATTTCTCATTCCTGTTTCATTTATTTACACACAGTCAATACAATATCAGGTTATAAAATGTATCATCATCATTCTCTAAACCATTTCCCATTATCTGGGGTCGGCGCAGTAAACCTTCTTGTTCCATTCCTCTCTATCAGCCGTCATTTCCATACTTACTCCTTTCATTCTCATATCACTCTTCACACAATCGATCCATCTTTTATTCGGCCTTCCTCTGCCCGTGTGTCCCTCCACATTCATATTCAACACTCGAGGTTATAAAATGTATATAGTTGAATTTTGTTTTATGCATCTGGGCCACTTAATAGAAGGGTATCAGTTAAGCTATGACACAACAGGACGACATACCTGGTTAGTTGCACCTTGTGGACCATTTTTCTTATTAACTATATTCTATAACCATATTAAGGACAAAGTATCTTCGGTATTGGTAAATTTCCTTAATATAAGTGTCATTCTCCTATTTTCTGGCACAGAAGAAGCTTAGAATGACAGTATCATCATTCCCATACGAACTTTCCTTATATATTGCGTTGTGAATCATACATTTCGCAAATCTTTACGCTGTTCATTCAATGATTCTCAATCCTAATACTGTAAATACAAAATGTCCGAATCCTGATTTGGTTTCTTGGCATGTTCGAATCCCGGGTTGAGAAAAAAATAAGTTATTGGGTTTTCCTGTCAAGAACTGAATATATAAATATTCCCAGATCAACATAAAATATGATAAAATGAACTGTACATGCACGCTAAACTTTACAATTTCTGTGTTACTGAGGTTGCTATTCTGCTAACGAAATGCAGCAAATCATCATATACTTTAATAAAGAGTAAAAGACTTTTAACACATTTAAATAAAGTTTATGTTTTATATTTGATGCTTATGATTTTTATAATATCATATATATTATAAATTCACCGATTTCTCGAAAACGACTAAGCAAAAAATGATTCCTTTTTATATTTGAATAGAATATAAACGACAATGGTGGCTTAATGTAAATTTTATGAAAAAATATCTAACGCTAAGTGTGAAAAAAAATCAAGTCGGCATGTTCAAGGTCAGCAAAAGAAATATTACCATGATCATATTTATTATAATATGTAATTTATCATTACAATAAAAGATGCCACACAATTATTTAGTAGCAAGCGTACGTATTTAAAACAGTTCAATAAAGAATTGTTTACTTTTTCAAGTAGTGGCCTATATTTTAAACTATACTTGTGTCCCAGTTATTAATAGATAAGGATGTCAGTGTTACAATTGAACACGGGAATGTTACGTGCCTTGAAAATGTTTGCAAGGTGCAGCTAAGGTGTGAATTTTTGATAGCTCTGTTTGTTTTGTGTTGTCGTGTAGCTGATAAACAAGTTCATTGACTTTAACAACAATTAGTAACAGACACTTATCAAGGCCCGAATCAGAGACTCCCTATCCTATCTAAAATGAAATTTGTTGATAAAGAAGAGATTCGTTGGAACCGTTTTAAAAATATTTTAAATTTATTATAATACATTCACAATTATTTTAAAAGCAATAAAATAATAAATTATATATTTTATATTACAATCATCAATTTCAATTTTATACTCTTTCCATTAATTATTTGAAAAGAACTGTTCAAATATTAATACGCAATGTTTGTATTATGGTATCAATAAATAGTTTAAGAATTCGAAGTTATAAATATGCAGAAGTAGCGCAGAAGCAAGAAAATTTGTTAAATTTTATTATAAGCAGGCTATATTTTATTATGCTCTGAGAATCTTGGTTTACGAATGATAAAAGAAAAATTTCTCGAGTGGTTTGTTTTTAAAGTCTTCTTAAACCAAAACAGAGTGACCGGCTTCTTACGAAAGATGAAACTAACCAATGCATCCTATAGAATACCGAAAGGCTGGCCACTCAGCGCCTGTGCTCGAGTCTGATTTATAATCCTGGTTTAACCAAATCAAGGTTACTAATAAGTCTAATAGTACGGCTCCCCCATTGAGTACAACGCTGCTAGGTGGCATTTTGTACCATACAGCAGTAGGGGAGACCAGGGATGGTTGACTATAGGGGCAAGTTGACTTACTGTCGGTAACTTGACCTAATCGAAAGTGTTGTCTCATACAACTAAGCGCGAGAAACCGTTTTATTCCCCAACTCCGGAAGTCTGACATCGCAAAGGCACGTCGTCCGGGAGAAGGAAAATATTATCGAAAAACAAATCATATGAGTAATTATTTTCCTCATAGTATTTTTTGAGGTAACGCCTTAATACTCGTTCTTATTTACTTTGAAGTTATTTCAAATAAATGTTGGATTTTTAATTTTTTTCTTAGGTATAATTTTTTCTTAATCATGTAGTTAAAAGTTAAAAATCAAACCTTGGCTGGTAGCCCATCTTATTTCGGGGCTGATTGACCACCTAGTCAACCTACTTCAGAACAGTCTGGATATACTTAACATCAAATAAAGTCAGTGTTTTATATAGAACCATGCGAACGTACAAAAGAAAGACTGATCGAGGAAGTACCCCATAATATACCTTCGATAAAACATTAGTTTTACACCAAAAGAACTTGGTATACCATATAAAACACGCTGCGTTGGACGCAATGCGATAAAAATGAAAAAAAATCTGGAAATGACGAGATCTAAATTTTACTTTAAATTTGAATTTTGCTTTGGAGAGTACTAGATACGCTAAAAAGAGACAAACATTTTTTGAAGAGAAGTGATTTACATCATAAAAATACCATAAGATGACTGATATTTATTACAGATTCACACTCCCTATGAAATACAAAAGTTTGCTCTATTTATGCAGATACACCTGAAAAAAAAATGTTAAGGAACTCAAAATAAACAAAAATCCTTAAAAAACATATTTTATTTTATAGAAGAGAGGGTAAACGAGCATGCGGCTCATCTGATGTTAATTGACTACCGCTGCCCATGATCAACCGCAACACCAGGGGAATTGCAGGTGCGTTGCCAGCCCTTTAGAAAGGGTAAGCTCTTTTCTTGAAGGTCCCTAGGTTGTATCGGTCTGGGAAAATCGCCTTTGTTAAACTATTCCACAGAGAGGTCGTGTACGCGGAAGAAAACTCCTTGTGAAACGTACAGTGGCGGACCGCCAAGCATTCAGATGGTGTGGGTGGTGGACGTTTGCCGCGTAGTGCGCTCTCAAAGTTTGGCGTGACAGAGTTTTTTTTTTCCGAACCAGGGGTAAGTAAACAAAAAAGTGACTATCAATAAGTATTATTTATTATACATATTGAATAAAAATGTTTGTCGTCGCTAAGCGGCATGGTGGAGCCATTCCAGGATTTTTCATGGCCGGCTCATTATTTCGGCCCCAACAACCAGAGAGAGATTCTATTAGTTGTGTAACCATGTTTCGGCCACTAGCCTCCATAACCAGATACCTGACACCAAGAAACAGCCGCACCACAACCGGTTCTCATGTGCCGCAATTGTCCAAACTCATTCTCACACAAAAAAAAACATTTCAAAATAATATCTAATCTATGATAGGAGGTCAAAAAGTTCGTGGAATGACAGGGATGCATAAAGAAATTAAACATTACACTATTTTACCTTTTTAATGTATTCTTCCTTTACCCTAATACATTTATTAGATTTGTCAAATAACTTGATAATGCCGTTTAAAATAAAAAGATGAAAGATGCTAAAATCCTACTATTACTATAAACCTACAAAAACTTATAATTTACTTGTTACTACCTTATAATTTTCCTTCTAACATATAATTTGCTGCTTTTTCCTAGTACAGAGGTTTTTTTTCCAAACCAGTGGTAAAGCAAAAAATGACTTTCAATAAGAATTTCATGTAACTATATTGAATAAAAAATATTCTATTCTATTCTACAAGAAACACTGGCAAAATAAACATATTACGGAGTTATGACGACAACAGACACTGTAAGTTCGTGAACGCACTGATTTAAGTAGGTATGATTGTGATATCTGTATGCGAGGCGTTAAGGAATTGGCATTTATTGTCCTGGATGATTAAATGAAGCGTATGGCGCTTAGTCGCGCACGCATTCTGAGATCATTGCTGTAGGTATTTAATTCAACTTTAGTTGTCGTCAAGACTACATTTTGCTGTTAGCTCACGTATAAAGTACTTTCTAGCTATTATTAGTTTTATTTTAATATTTGACTATAGCGTTATATTTAGTTTTTGATTTTGTCAAATTAAGATCTGCTTTTGAAAGGATATTTTATAGGTGTAGGTACTAGGTTTTAAGATATGTTTTTGCTGAGAAGTCGGTTTACGTACGTAACCACCCTCTTTCCTATCACTACCGCCAAATATGCTTCCTTTGATATATTTCGGTCTGAAGGGTATTGAGAGCCAGATAATTACAGTCTCTGAGGTATTTCATCTTAGTAATTAGAGAAAACAACGCTTTCCTTGTTTGAAGATGGCTTTAGGTGTCCACGGATTACGGTAGTCACTTAACATATTACTTTTTACGTTAGTTCAATTGTCAGTTGAGTTTCATAAAAAGGTATTGTTTTCCTATCGTCGAATAAATAGTTGTACTGCTTTGAAAATGATGGTATCATAATGGGCCGTGATTTGTAGCATTCCCTGGGGGAGGCCTATGTTCATCAGTGAACTTGTGAAGGGTTGCAATGATGATGATGAGAATGATAATATTAACACACTCAACATAGTTTTCATCAGAGAAAACACCGCTTTCCTTGTTTGAAGTTGGCTTAAAGTGTCCACGGACTACTGTAGACACTTAACATATCACCTACTTTTTACGTCAGTTCAATTGTCAGTTGAGTTTCATAAAAAGATATTATGTTTTCCTATCATCGAATAAATAGTTTTACTGCTTTGAAAATGATGGTATCATAATGAGCCGTGCTTTGTAGCATTCTCTGGAGGAGGCCTATGTTCATCAGTGAACTTGTGAAGGGAATGATGAGGATGAGAATGATAATATTTTGATAATGATATATTCATACTTTTATCAAATCAAATCCTAAATAAACGTTGAATAAAGTTTAAATAAAGAGTAGTTTATTTAGAACTAACGATAATCTGTCCGATCTATATGTATATGTCAAAAACTCCTTCACTTAATCTTCGGTGTCCAAAGTTATGATTGCATTTGTGTAAATGTAAAAGCAACTTTTGTCTCCTTGTCAACTTGTTAAGAATCTACTGTCGGAATGTCCGATGACGTACTAGAGACAATTTTTAGTAATTTTCTTGCTTGACTAGTTTATTAGCGTTATCTTACAGACGCTTCCTTGATGCCACTTACCATAGTCAGCCATCGTCGTAGTGAGCAGTGGGTCTATTATCAATCTAAAGTATGTACATATGATATGGCGACACAATAAGACTGCTGTAAACCTGTAATTACGAAAAGGAAATTTTAATACATGTTCTGTTTTGGTTTGATTAATTACAATGTTGTGGTTTTAGGTACTCATTATAGTTTCAACCTATCTTCACATGAGTTGTAATTTCATATAATTACATATCATCGACCGTGTTTTCCTTTGCAGCTTACTTAAATATAATAAAATATTGCATATGTAAATGAGTGGAAATAATTTGTAAGCATAATAAGATGGAACAATATCAAAATTTGGTTGTCTGTGTAAATTAATTTTCTAATTTCTTGTTGCCACTTTAAGATACATCTCGTTTTCCTTTTTATTATAATACAGACAGTAACGAAAGTACTACGAAGAAATGGTTTCTTACCCCATGCAATGAAAGATAATGAATCAAAAAATCGATGAAGATAAAAATTATGATGAAATTATGACAGTTAACTTTTCATTATCCTACGCAACTGTTTGCGTTATATTTCAGCAAATATTAGACGAACATGACTTTTCTCCAGTAGCAACCCGGCTCCTGCAACACTATCTTTTTATATACTAGCCTCAGCATTGAGCACAAGTAGCGTGTGGGGAGGTACTTGGAGTTCAACGAACCATGCATGACTTATAGGGTAGTAATTTTGGTGAATAAAATTTGATAAAATTAAATAAATTGTGTTTCAATTTAAACTAAAGTAGAAAAATTAACTTACCTTCCATTTATTCTTTATAACATTTTTACCAGCCGCTACTTATAACGGTGCACGATAACCTGAAGACGACCCATTATTTTTTTTATCTTTTCAATATTGCGTTCACATACGTGTTATTTATTAACATAAATAATAAAAGTAAAATAACTAGAAAAGAATTTGAAAAAAAAAACACGGACCCTACAAAACTAATAGTGTTAGTATTTTGATGCGACTAGCTTAAGGTTAACAAACCACTTATACTGATAATTGTTACCACTGGAAACAAGTATTCTTCCAACCTAAGAAGATTTTAAAACAATATAAAAAAATATTACAGCCCATCCCAAGTAGATTGCTGAACATAGGCCTCCCCCAAGGAATGCCATAACACATAGACATGAGCCATCTGCATTTACTGACTTCCTGCAAATTTTAATAGGTTGTCACTCCAACTAGTAAAGAGTCGTCTTCGTTTACCGACAAAAGCGAGTTTTATGATGATTTCTGATTTCATCACCACAACCATCATCACCATCATCATGATCATCATAAGCCCGTAAAAGTTCAATGTCAGAAGTGGTCCCCCCCCCCCCCGTGTAAGGAAGGATTTGACTTTATCAACATGGGTGAATAGGCCGCTTTGCCCGTCGCCGTCAAAATTGCTTTATATATTATTTATTTATTTGACTTTATTTAAAAACATTTGATAATACTAGTTTTTACGGAATTTATCGCGTATATTTAACTTTTTAAATACCCGACCTTTCGAGAGCTTTACAGCACCCATGGTCACGGGAAGGACTGAGATGTTCAACGTCCAGATGTCATAGTTAACCGCGGTTACCATAGATAAAAATTTAACTTTTGTTCCGATCTACACAGTATGAACTTATGGTATCATGAAGTCTTGCAGTTGTATGCTTGGGTTGGGATTTAATTTTATTTATTATAGGATCTCAAGGTAGTACCGAAGCTTGTTGTCATGCAAAGCAAGTGTTGCATGACAACAAGTTTCGGGTCCCGCGCCTACGTCACAGAGAACGAGTGAAGCCGGCCACAGTCGAGCGTGTACCTGCTGTACTGCCATATGTTAGAGGAGTCACTGACAAGATTGGCTACATCTTGAAGCGCGCTTCCATCAAAACTACTTCAAGCCGCCGAAGAAGATTGGTCAGTTTTTACCATCAGTCAAGTGAAACGTCCCTCTGCAAGATGCAGGAGTGTACAAGCTTGATTGTGAATGTGGTCCCGCCTACATAGGACAAACTAAAAGATCAATTAAAACCCGCGTTAAAGAACATATAGCTGATGTGAAGATTCGACGCTCCGGGAAGTCTGCAGTCTTTGAACATGTACAGGATCGCTCCCGTCACTACATCAGATTTGATAGACCACAAATCCTCACTAAAGAACACAGATTCCTTCAAAGGATGATTCGCGAGGCTATTGAAATCAAAAAACATCCTGATTTCAATAGAGAAGATGGCTGGGTGCTACCATCTGCTTGGGATCCTATAATAAATAAAATTAAATCCCAACCCAAGCATACAACTGCAAGGCTTCATGATACCATAAGTTCATACTGTGTAGATCGGAACAAAAGTTAAATTTTAATCTTTGGTAACCGCGGTTAAGGTGATACCTCGAAAATTTGGTGGTTTTTCTATTTAACATATTTTTTTAAGTTTTATAGATTACAAACCAAAATTTTGGTATATGATTTTTAACTATATGACCTTGGATTGCATAAAAGGAAAACACAATATCATGAAATTTTCTCGATAGAAAAAAATTGCAAATTAGCCTCTAATTATTTACATTTTTCCATGACACCACAATATTCTTACGAATAAGTTCATGGAATTATTTTTAATCTATAGTAAATAATCATATCTAAGTTTTCATAAACCAGTTTTTTATTCCATAACGAAGTTTTGTTAAAATAAATAAAAATGTTGTTTGGCGCTTACTTAGTTTTTTTTCGAGCGCTGGCTCGGTATGGCTATCTCATAAATTGCGTACTATGAAGTCATTGCATCACTTTCATTTTGACACTCCCTCAGTCGTCCGTTACCGTCCGTTCACCGACAAAGGAATAAGCCACGCCCCCAAAACTTCGATTCATTTTCGAGGTATCCTCTTAACTATGACATCTGGCGGGCTAGCATGAGCCGGAGAGATTATATCCCCGGAGAGAGGATATAATTTTTATCCCTTGCTTAGTTTTATCCACCCTGCGAGCATGGGCAAGAGACAAAAATTATATCCCCCGACAACTGACAAGAGATAAAATTATCTTATCTCTATAGTATATCCCCGTTTGACATAAAGAGTGGACATATATCTCTCCGTCCGTAGCATGGGGGCAAGGGAAAGAGAAAAAATTATCCCTTTTTGACATTTGAAAGGGACAATTTTATCCTCTTTCGCGGACGTGGGTTTAAGTTTATCTTCAAACCATTTTAATACAAAAAAGATATCTCGAGCCTATCGCAACTACATTTTCGTGTCAGAAATTGAAAAACAAGAAAGAGAATTACATCAGCGATCGATACGTGATCAGAATACTTATTCTATTGGAATTCTCCGACAACGAATTTCTACGCCGGTTTCGGATGCTCAAAGATTGTTTTGTATTTGTGTAAAGAACTCTATGAGGCTTTAAAGCCTATTAATTCTGTGGATGGACTACCAGTGTAAATTGAAGTAAGCATCTATTACAACCACCTTGTCCAAAAAAGTCTCAATAGCTCAATGCCATGATTTAATTACATAGGTTGTGTCAACAATACCCAAGGCGAGTCCGTGGTCAAGTCAAATTTAATGATAATAGAATCAGTCTATACTATATTTTAGGTAAGTATTATAACGTTTTTAAATAAAGTTATCAAACTTAGTAAAGTTACAATTCAAAGGTTTAAATTAAGAAATATGTTAATTCTTTAGCAAAGCTTGCTAAATATACTATACTCATGATTATAAAATTATTTATTCCTTGTTTTGTTTGAAATCATTACATTTTTATTCTTCATGCTTCATCATTTTCAATTAAAATTAAATCTTTGTGACTTAGAGTAGACATCAATTTTGATGTATTTTGTAATTTTCTTATAATGGCAGTAATTGCGGGCATATATTTTTTTCAGGGTCTATATTGTCCAGTTTCACAATTAGCTTAATTCTAAACACATATTTTTTAATAAATGCTATCACAAGCGAAGTAATACCTGCGATTTGATACAAGCAATGTATATTTAACTTAAATATTATACAAAAGAAAATAAAGAAAGAATTAGAATAATAGAAAAAAAAATAAGGCAGAAATACGCTTAAAATACATATAACAAATATTATAAATGACATATTGTTTGACAAAAATATGAACAGTTTAGCAATATAATAAATAAAATGTAAAAGAAAATATAAGATAATGTAAATCTACGTAATCTTAAAACTAGTTTATAGCTAGTATAGTTTATAGCTTTATACTATGGTATATTATCTATGCGCGGGGATAAGTTTATCTACTGTCGATATTATATCCACCATAAGCCCATGCTCACAGGGTGGATAAAGCTTTGACATAGGGATAAGACAATTTTATCCCTTGTCAGTGGATATAATCGGTGGATAAAATTTTTATCCCCTGCTCATGCTAGCCCGGTAGGACGTTGAACATCTCAGTCCTTCTCGTGACCATGGGTGCTGTAAAGCTCTCGAAACGTCGGGTATTTAAAAAGTTAAATATACGCGATAAATTCCGTAAAAACTAGTATTATTTCAATGTGTAGTGTTCGCGTAAATATAAGAAATCATTATGTAAAACATTTCAAGTACCATTATCTACGTTACTTTGTGGAAATCCATTATATTAAGGACTAGCGATCTGCTCCCGGCTTTGCACTGGTGAATTCTGGAGCTCAACAAAAACGCAACCTACTGAGTTCAATTGATTTTTTAAACCATCCAGGGACCCAAAAAATTCACCAAAATCGTTCGGACCGTTTTCGAGTTTTAGTAAAACTAACGGACAGCAATTTAATTTTATATATAAGAGAAGAAGAAGATGTTAAAACTTTGTTTACTATATTGGTTAATCCGTTTCAACTGCAGACATCCTCATCGAGAAGTCTACGAGCACTACGTAAGATATGTTCACTTGCAACACGCAAAGGTTGACAGATACAGTATACGATTTATCAATATTGCATCATAACCCAATTTTGTAAAATAAGTATGGTTAGCAAAGTAATAGAGTAATGCAACTGTGAATAAACAAATATAACAATGTTTCTCAGTCATAGCATATATAAAGCCATTTTCCTTTTCCTGCTGTTATATTTAAGAATTTATTTTCAACCGCGACAGATGCTATACGTATTCGTAAACACATGCATCAATTCGGAGGAAATTGAATCGTGTTTCATATTGTAGCGTTTAGCAATGTTATCCTTTATTGATATCCTTCTAAATAAGGATGAATCAAAATTGACTTAAACTTTTAGTAAGCGACAACACTTATAATCTAAATATGTGTAGAGGAATAAACGATTTTTTTTTATAGATTAAGGGTTACAAATGAGCGCGTAGCAAGTGGATGATGTGGCCCATAGACTTCTATATTCGATTCGATACTCGATTAAAAATCGAAAAGCAGATGCAAACCCCTGAGGAGTAAGATAAAATGCTTCGTTTCAAGAAAAAAAAGGTATCCGATTCTTCACACTCACTGTACAAAACACAGCAGTATTAAGCTGCTATTTTATGTTGGTAATCTCTGAAAGCGTGGTTCTTCTCCAGTTAAACCGACTTATTTGTACTACAATCAAAATGTAGCTGCAGTATGGCTCTACCATGTACAAGAGTATCACAAATTATCCGCATTTTAATCCAATGCTCGGCGTAAGACAAGCGTATTTCTACAAAGATTTGCATACACTACGCTGATCAGGCAAGTTCTAGGGAGCCGACAATACTGCTTGCCAAATTCATCATCGGTAAAATTCATCTGCTGAAAATAAATTTCTCTTTGCATCGAGGATTTGACAATCGCCCCACTTAGCAGGCAGTTTAGTTATCGCAATATCAGACGTCTTGTAATTTTGAAGATGATCTTCGCCTCTTGTTTAGCTAACAAACTTTGTAAGTAAATGTAGTTCTTCCTGTTCTCACTAGATGGCACTATCGCCGAGTTAAACGTGGTATCATTTGGGTTTTCATTATGATGTATAGTTAAACATTCTTAACCTCTTGGTGTGTTCCTATAATACAGTGTAGTGGTGTGTGAGTAAAACAAAGTGATAAAAGTTGAGTGTTTCATTAAACAAAATGGTCCTTCGAGCCGGATAAACTGTAAGTAAAGTGCAAGTGTCGAACATAGTGCAATAACAGTGCGTCTAAGACTTGTGTTATTTCAAAGTGTAAAAATAAAGACTTAGCCGATTTCGCGTAATAAAACACCTAGAAAAATTTGATTGAAAAAAGACTTTGTTGAATTTGTGTGATAAAGACTTAGAAAAATTTTTCGACAAAAAGGACTTAGAAAAATTTCTTGACAAAAAAGACTTAGAAAAATTTGCTCCATTTTTTATATAGACTTAGTAGATTTGGACTTAGCAATCAAACATAACATTGAGTGATGAAAATTTAGTATCTGCGTTGTAATAGTGATATTTGTGTAAATTAAACTTTTTCATCAATTTACATTTCCGAATATCATTAAATATGGCGGATCAACTTGCAAAACAACATGTAGCTATTATGATTCAAAATTCAACTAAAATCGAGAAATTACTTACAAATACGAAAAAATGTTCAAAGGATAAACGAACAAGAGGTTATTTAGATACGCGCATGGAGACATTATATGAATATTGGGCTTGTTACACAAAAAGTTATGATTTGCTTACTGCATCGTTCGACAGTGAGACATTGAAAACCAAATATGATTTCGATATTGATGATAATTTTGAACAAACAGAGGAACATTATTTGGACTTAAAGACTTGGCTAAAGGATAGGTTTTATGATATTGCACCAATGAGTGAATCTTCAAAATCTGACACAACTTCAGAACTTCCTAAACTTAGACCAAAGCTACCACCGATAGCTACACCACAATTTTCTGGTGATTATAATCAGTGGATGAGCTTCAGAGATCTATTCCTTTCCTTGATACATTGTGATGACCGCTTGTCTAAAATCGAAAAACATCATTATTTAAAATCTAGTTTAACCGGAGAAGCCGAACAGTTACTCAAAAATTATTCTTTAACTGAAGCGAACTATGATGATGCATGGAAAAAACTAAATGAAAGATATGAGAATAAACGAGTGATTGTAAATAATATTCTAAATCGATTTTTAACTCAGAAAAAAATAACAACTGAATCAGCAAAAGGTATCAAAGATTTACTAGACACTACTAGCCAATGTCTCACATCTCTAAAAAATTTGAAGATTGATTCATGGAATGCAATAGTCGTTCATATTCTAGTCTCAAAGCTAGACATTGAATCTCACAAGCTTTGGGAACAGTCGTTAGAAAGCTCAACAAATATTCCCACATATGACGACCTAAACAGCTTCCTAGAAAAACGATTCCGAACAATGGAAATGGTCAATCTTTCACAATCTCGAGAAACATTTAGAAAAGACGCACCGAAATCTGTTCAACATATTCCTAAGACAACTACAGTTAAAAGCTTTACTACCGAAGTTGAAAGCACTTGTACTTACTGCTCACAGAATCATTACATTTGCCACTGTAAAGAGTTTTCTGCATTAACGGTTTCTGAACGCCAAGATTTTATAAAGAAAAACAATATATGTTTCAATTGCCTGGTAAAAGGTCACTCCGTGTTTAATTGTAGACAGAGTACAAACTGCAAAAAATGTGGACGTCGACATCATACGTTACTACATTTTACAACCTCTCCCAAGAATAACACTTCCGATAAAGCTCAAAAGGATACCGCTACACCAAAGGAAAATACATCTACTCCTAGTACTTCTTGCAACCTCAGTGTAAACTTGAAGGCTGAAACAAATGATGAACTGGTTATCTTAGCTACAGCCGAAATAAAGGTTGAGTCCAGGGACAGTGGTATCTATACACTAAGAGCTCTTGTTGATCAGGGCTCACAGGGCTCTTTCATCTCTGAAGCAGCAGCACAGTTATTGAATCTTGATCGCACTCCCGTTATTGGCAGGATCTCTGGTATATCAAACTCATCAGTGGTAACTACAAAATCTATGGTTAAACTTACAATACATGCCACAAAATGTGAATCCTCCACATTCGAAGTAAATGCATATGTACTCAAGAAACTCACTTCATTGTTGCCGTCACGTGAATTTCCACAAGATACTTGGCCTTCATATATGCAGTTGGATCTAGCTGATCCAAACTTTCACAAGCCAGGATCTATTGACGTTCTACTTGGTGCCGATGTGCATGCTCACATACTACTACAAGGACTACACAAGTACAATTCTCTGATCGCTCTTAACTCTCGTCTGGGTTGGTTGATCTCTGGCAAGGCTTTACAAACTGATACTGCTACACAGAAACACAATATGATAGTTGCTCACACTAAATTCGAAGCAGATCAGTTACTCAGACAATTCTGGGAAATCGAAGAGAACTTACCTCGCAAAAAGCCGATGACTGAATTAGAAGCACAATGTGAGGAACATTTTAAATCCACACACACGCGCAATGATGACGGACGTTACATTGTGTGTTTACCGTTCAAGGATGATCCTCCCACAAATCTTGGTGATGTTAGACCTCTTGCTGTTAGTCGCTTACAGCATATGGAGAAACGTTTCACACGTAACGCTGACTTCAAGGAAGACTATCACAAATTTATGAAGCAATATGAGTCAGAATCTCATATGATAACCGTACCTGAAAATGAAAAGAAAACACATAAAATTCACTACTTACCTCACCACGCTGTTCTTCGGCCGACGAGCTTGAGCACGAAGCTACGAGTTGTCTTTGACGGAAGTGCTAAACCTGAAAAGGGAAAATCGTTAAATGAAGAACTTTTGATTGGATATCCGTTGCAACAAGATGTCAGAGATTTAATTACTCGGTGGAGACAACACAAATTTTGTTTAGTCGCTGACATTCAAAAAATGTATAGACAGATCTTAGTATCTACAGATGATGTGGACTACCAGAGAATACTATGGCGAGAATCTCCAACACAATCCATACAGGAATATAGACTACTCACCGTGACTTACGGAACATCTTGTGCTCCCTTCTTAGCTATTCGTACTCTTCACCAACTTGCTGAAGATGAAAAACATGATTTTCCTGTGGAATCTGAAATATTGAAAAATGATTTGTACATGGACGATTTAATGACTGGTGCGTCTAATGAAGAAGATGCTGTTCTCTTGCAAAAAAGGCTTACTGAATTGTTGTCTCGCAGTGGTTTCCCTTTGCACAAATGGTCATCTAACAGTCAATTAGTGTTATCACAAATTCCTGATCATGATAAAGAATCACAAAACGCAATAAATATAAAGGTTGAAGATACTCTGAAAACTTTGGGTATCACCTGGAACTCACAAACAGATAACTTTGAATTAAACATAAACATGAATTTTACTGATGATAATGTCACAAAACGAAATGTTCTGTCCACAATTGCTAAAACCTTTGACCCTCTAGGTTGGCTAACACCTGAAATAATCTTAATTAAAATGTTTATGCAAAAGTTGTGGTTAGCTGGCTTAGCTTGGGACGAGGAACTACCTCAAGATCTGAAAAATGAGTGGATTACTTATCTTGAACGTTTTGCGCACTCTGAACCCATTCAGTTCCCACGATGGCTTGGAGTTTCTAACAGCACAATTAGAGAAGAACTGCATGGATTCAGTGATGCTTCCTGTGCCGCTTATGCTGGAGTAATGTATCTCAGAGTTTGGGAAAATGATGTTGTTAAAGTATATCTGGTTATGGCTAAATCTAAAGTTGCTCCCGTTAAACAAATTTCACTTCCCCGTCTCGAGCTCTGTGGTGCAGTTCTTTTGGCGAAAATGATACAACATGTTAAGACTATATTAAATATCCCTGATGAAAATGTATATGCATGGACGGATTCGACCATAGTTTTGGCTTGGCTGCGTAAGTCACCTAATACATGGACCACATTTGTTGCTAATCGCACTTCAGAGATTTTGACATTTACGAATAGTAACCAATGGCATCATGTTAGTTCCGCGAATAATCCAGCCGATTTAGCTTCCCGTGGAGTATACCCATCCGATTTGCAGCAATCTGAACTATGGTGGAATGGCCCACAATTTTTACAAAACCTCGATGTTGTTGTTAATTTAGATAACGTTGTACCTGCAACAGATTTAGAAATGAAGGTTAAAGCTAAAGTACAGACAAATATTAATGTTTTTGAAAATGATGCTGTTATTTCCTACTTAAAACGATATTCGACACTTTCGAAACTGATACGTGTCACTGCTCATTGTTTACGTTTTATTAAACTGTGTAAACTTAAAATATATGGGATAGCAGTTGATGAACCCGTTTATCTGAGCCCAGATGAGCTTGACGATGCTCTAAATAGATGTATTAAGATGTCTCAATCGGTTTCGTTCAGTGATGAAATTTCTCGATTGGCACATGGTAAACGAGTTCACCAATCGAGCAAACTACATGTTCTTAACCCATATCTAGATGATAAAGGCATTATTCATGTGGGTGGTCGACTTGCCAATGCAGAGATTTCAGATACTATGAAAAAACCTATTATTTTGAGTAACGATTGTGGTCTTTCTAAACTTATTGTTTCGAACGCTCATTTGAAAACTCTGCATGGAGGGCATCAACTTACTTTGAACTTTATAAGACAAAAATTTTGGATTATTAGAGTCAAAAGTATTGTTAAAACTGTCCTCACTAAATGTATACCATGTTTTAAACAAAGGGCTAATCCTTCTGTACCATTTATGGCAAATCTCCCTAAATTTCGTGTTAAACCAAGTCGTCCATTTTTGACAAGTGGAGTCGATTTTGCTGGACCTTTTACAATGAAACTGTACCCTGGTAGATGTAGAAAAACCTGTAAAGTTTATGTTTGCTTATTTGTGTGCACCGTAACAAAAGCCATTCATCTAGAATTGGTAACTGATCTCACTTCAGCTGCGTTCATAGCTGCTTTTCGACGCTTCACTGCTCGCCGTGGTCACTGCAAGGAAATTTGGAGTGATCATGGTACAAATTTTGTGGGCGCAGCCCGTGAACTAGATCTTGCCTTTAGAGATGCAAAATCTGCAATTATTTCTGAAATTGCTGAACAACTAGCTAATGACCAAACTCACTGGAATTTTATACCCCCTAGCGCACCTCACTTCGGGGGACTTTGGGAATCTGGAGTGAAGAGCGTTAAAGGACACTTGAAACGCGTAATTGGACAAACTTTACTGACCTACGAAGAGTTCTCTACTCTTTTAACTCAAGTCGAAGCTTGTGTCAACTCTCGTCCACTTACCGTAGTAAATTCTACACTTGATGAACCTCCCTTAACGCCTGGGCACTTTCTAGTTGGGGAACCGTTAATTGGTGTACCAGAACCACCTTTAATTGATGTTAAAGTCAGCCCTTTACATCGGTGGCATATTATTCAACGTATGGTGCAGTGTTTGTGGCAAAGATGGCAAAATGAGTATCTGACAACGTTGCAACATCGTTATAAATGGAACAAGAGTCAGCCAGAACTTGCTATTGGTACAATCGTGTTGGTAAAAGATGATAGACTTCCCCCTGGAAAGTGGCTTTTGGGACGAATCATTCGGAAGCACCCAGGTGCAGACGGCGTCACAAGAGTTGTGTCTTTACAATATAAGGATAATATTTTTAAGAGGCCTATCGCAAAATTGTGCCCTCTGCCCCTGAATGATTCCGACTAGTTATAAGAATTTGGATTGTTTTATTCATTTGTTTTGTTTTATGTTCATTTTTTTTAAGGACTGTAATCGTCCTTGGGCGGCGGAATGTTTAGCTAACAAACTTTGTAAGTAAATGTAGTTCTTCCTGTTCTCACTAGATGGCACTATCGCCGAGTTAAACGTGGTATCATTTGGGTTTTCATTATGATGTATAGTTAAACATTCTTAACCTCTTGGTGTGTTCCTATAATACAGTGTAGTGGTGTGTGAGTAAAACAAAGTGATAAAAGTTGAGTGTTTCATTAAACACCTCTGATCTGCGTATTTCATGTCTAGTGTAAGAGGAATCATTATCGTCATTATCATTATTCCTTATTATAGCAATTCACAAGTCGATAGCTGTACCAAGGCCTTCCCCCAGGAATGACACAATGCTCGGTCACGAGCTACCCTCATCCATCGACTTTCTGCAGATCTTGTCAGGTCGTCACTCCTTCTAGTGGGGAGCCACTCGGTTGGGAGTAGCCACTCGAGAACTTTTCTTCCGTATCGGTCCTCGGTTATAACACCGTTGAGCTATATGGCCGGCACATTTTTACTTCAGCTTACTAATGCGTTGGGCTATGTCGAACGGATTTGAAAGTTGAAATGATAATGGCAAAGCAATGTATTCTGGTTCTAATACGGATATCCTCATTTTTAAGTTAATAACGCAGAGAAACGCCGAGCATAGTCCTCTACTCAGCTTTCTCATACGGCCAGTAGTGAAGGATCACGTCTGAGATTCATAAGTAATCATACGTTATTATACGGCCATGGTGAGTACTTCATACATCATAAAAATTAGAATGATTTTCATTCAAGATGAAGTTTTCGCAATAGTCGGTCGCTAGAGACTAATTTATCAGATGTTATTTAACCTTTTGGTTTAGCAGAAAAATAGAATAGAAACAAATTAATTAGTTTCTTAGTTACTTAGCTGTGGTAGCCCAGGAGCTAAGCGCTCGCTCTAAATTTTACAGTACGCGAGCAACCCGAGTTCGATCCCCACAGGCACTAATGAAATTGTTAATTGCAATTTAAGTGCTTACTTACCACGTGGTCGGAGTTAAATTAAAATATCTTTTTTTTATTATGTGCGAGCAGCTATGCAGGTCTAGGTAAAGAGACCAGTATCACTGCGACCTAAAAGATCTATTGTGATCTCTGCTATGGCTATAGTTCACTGCTAAGCCCTATGTCTTCAATGAATTGAAGGAGTTGCTTAGCCGTGAGCAATTTCACTTCTTCTGGGCGGAGTAGATAGTGTCCCAGATGAGTGTTACGTTTGCGCATTAAGGGTCCGCAGTCGGTTAGGATGTGTAGAGGTGTTTCTTCCGTTATGGAACAGAACCGACACATCCTTGAGTTGCTTAGTCCCAGGATGGACATGTGCTTTTTAAGACAACAGTGTCCAGTTAGGGCTCTTGCCAGAATGCGCAATTTATTTTTACTTAATCCCAGGGCTTCTGAAGCGAATTCACGAACAAAAGCCCGGATTAAGGTTTTAGAATGTTTTAAGCCTGGTGTGTCGGACCAGATCTTAAGTGATTTATTGTGATAAAGAGTTTCAAGGGTCAATCGGGCTAGGCTTCTTGAGATTCCACAAAATGGCTCGGTTCCAAATTGTGTGCACTTTGAGCCCTCCCATGCGAGTTTGTCGGCAAATTCGTTGCCTACAATGCCCTCGTGACCCGGAACCCATCTTAAAACGACTCTGTTGTTACAACCCAGGGCGTTGAAACGGTTCACGCAGTCTCCAACTAGCTTTGAGTTCAATAAGTTGATCTCAGCGCTAGCAGTGCTGCTTGACTATCAGAGTGTATGTAAATTTTATGGTTGACGTAGTGTTTTTGCAGATTGATTTCCGCACACCGAAGTATGGCAAAAATTTCTGCCTGGAAGATAGAGGTGTATCTACCCAAATTCATACTAATTTTGAATTTGGGGCGTCCCCGTAAATTCCAAAGCCTACGTCGACGCCCATTTTAGACCCATCGGTATACCATATGAGGCTACCGACCTCACAGATAACCTGGCCATTCAGCCAGTCTTCTCTGGAGGGTAATTCTACTATATACTTTTTATCAAAAGTGTATAGTGGACGCATGATATCTGAGGTCATGCATAAGACCGATGATTCCTTAATTGAGTCGAGCATGGATCTCAATCTGTAGGAGAGCAAGCTCAGACCGTCCTGGACGTTAATCCTATACAAACAAGCCCTCGCCTCCTTGTCTAGATAGGGATATAGGGGCGTTAGGTATAGAAGTGCATTAAGAACCGCTCCAGGCGATGATCGCATAGCTCCAGTTGCCATTAGGCAGGCAGTCCTTTGTAGACTATTTAGTCTGTCCGCAGTCGTCTTTTGGTTGGCCTTGTTACACCAGACAATAGAGGCGTAGGTGAGAATCGGCCTCACTATGCTGCTGTACAGCCATAGGACCATACTGGGACGCAAGCCCCAGTTGTTCCCGACCAAACGACTGCACGTACCTAAAGCAATTTTTGCCTTATGGCATACGTTGCTAAGGTGAGAGTTCCACGTTAGTTTTTGGTCAATTGTTACGCCCAAGTACTTAACTTCCGTGGAAAATGGTACTTCTTTGCCATTAAGTTTTGGTTGGACTAATTTGTCCAACCGTCTCTTTTTGGTAAAGGGTATTATAACAGTTTTATCAGCATTAACTGATAAACTGTTATCCCTACACCAGTTATTTATGGTGTTTAGGGCTCTTTGTATTATTGACGATAAAGTACTTTGGCAAAAGCCCCTTGCAATGATCACAAGGTCATCAGCATAACCCAATGTGTCAATGCGTAGGTCTTCCATTTTGTACAATAGTTGGTCAACCGCAAGAGTCCAAAGAAGGGGTGACAAAACACCTCCTTGTGGACAGCCTCTTGTGGTTGCAACCTCAATCGAGGTTTGAAACAGCGCTATTTTTGCCTTTCTGTTTGAGAGCATCGACTTCACCCATTTGATGGTTGTGGGGTCAACATTTTTAGATTTTAGGCCCCCAATCAGCAGTGATGTGGGGCTACTGTCGAAGGCGCCCTCAATATCCAGAAAGGCACAAAGAGCTATTTCTTTATCCTCCAGTACTTTTTCGACCATGTCAATGACACTGATCAGGGCTGTTTCCGTAGATTTGCCTCTGTGGTCAGCATGCTGGTTGTAATGTATGGGCCGCGTAGCTAGAGCTACATCTCTTATATATCTATCTATAACATTTTCCAATGTCTTAAGAAGAAAGGAAGATAGGGATTTAAAAATAAGAAGTAAATAAACGCGATAAAACCCGTAAAAGTAGTTTTGATCAAGGAAGATAGGCTTATAGGTCTAAAGGACTTTGGTAAAGCGTAGTCCTTCCTACCAGCCTTAGGTATAAATAGAACCTTGACATTTGTCCATCCTTCTGGAATATATCCCCATGCAAAACTTGCTCTGAAGGTTTTCACCAGATAAGGAAGAAGGATGTCGATACCCCTCTGTAGTTGGATGGGAATTATTCCATCCTCCCCGCTTGATTAGAGTGGTTCAAAGGAGTCAACAGCCCACTGCACCAGATTTGGCCTTATTATCTTTGCAGCCCTACGCCAGTCCTCATTGCAAGGCCTTTGTAGGGCTCTGAAAGAGTTCAAGGCTGAAGTTTTGTATGACCCTGGGAAATGGGTTGACGCTAGTAACTCCAATGTTATTCTTTCACTATTAGTGAAGTTACCATCCGGCTTTTTAAGAAGCCCGATCTGATTAGGTTTAGCTTTCGATAGCATCTTGTGTAGTCTTGCACTGCGAGGCAAAGACTCAACTTCCTCGCATAGCTTCCTCCACGATGCTCTCTTGGCTTTCCTAATTTCTTTATTATATTCAGTTAGGGCTGCACTATAAACGTCCCACTCTTTGGTTTTCATAGCCCTATTAAATATTTTCCCGGTTTTTCCCTAAGGTCTTTCAGCTTAGAATTCCACCAAGAAACTTTTCGTGTCTTGGTTTTGACGGGACAACTGTCTTCGAAGGCATCACGGATACCTACGGTTACTGTCTCCGTCGCTAACTCCAGACCTTCAATTGTTTTGATGCTTTTAGGAAACGTTTCCAAATTCCTCCTTAGGCTATCTCTATAGATATCCCAGGAAGTCGCTTTCGGATCCCTAAAAGTAACGGTTTCAAAGGATGGTGATGCTCCAATCACAAACTTAATGTGCTTGTGATCAGACATCGAGTTTTCGCTACTAATATGCCAGTCATTTATCCGCCTGGACATGTTATTGGTAGCAAAGGTTATGTCTAACACTTCTTGCCTAGCACGCGTTCGAAAGGTTGGTGTACAACCTAAGTTTAGGCTTACCAGGCGGTTGGAGATGTGAAAATCATAAAGTAACTCACCTGTTACGTTGATGTTGGTGCTTCTCCAGGCTGTGTGGTGAGCATTAGCATCACAACCCACCACAAGTTCAGCGTTGTGTTTTCGGGCGAACTCCGCCACTCGCTCTAACTCGATGGTAGGATCTGCGTTCTCGCCGGGAAGATAGGCTGAGCAAATGATTACTCTGGCCCCTGTGCATCCCTTGAAATTTATGAAGGCTGTAACCAGGTCATCATTGCAGTACTCTGGAACAGCTAAAAGTTAAAAAATTTTATTATAAATTATACAAGCTCTGGGTCTACTGCCTTTGGTATTGACAAGAATCTTACCGGCAGCCGCCAATCCCAGAACTTGACCGTTGGCCACCCAAGGCTCTTGTATAAGGGCGAGGTCAATGTTGTCCTCTGCAAAGCAAACCTCCACCACGGTAGAAGCAGCTGCTGCATGGTGAAGATTTGCTTGGAGGACCCTCGTCTTACCCTTGGGTTTTGATATTTATGGGCGTGGAGGGGCAGTAGTCTTCTCCGCCTGTTGAGGACGAGGACGCCCTTTTCCTGCGAACTTGACTCCCGCCTTACCTTTCTTCGAACCGCTCCCACTTCCCCTCCCCCCCGGCCTGGACGACACCAGCGGAGGCCGTCGGACCAAGGCGAAATCTGCGCCTTGGGTGTTCGTCACTCTCACCGGTGGCGTTCCAGCCTCACCCCGAGAGGTGGAAGGCTGGGGGATTGGGGTTGGGGTTAGGGCGGTTCGGGCTCCATTGCCGCGTCAGAGCCTCCCCTGACTTTAAAAGTTATCATCTTAAAGCCAAGGATGACTCTGCCGCCTGCCTTCCTAAGAGCCTCCGCTGATGGGTCGTCCAGAGAAAAGGTTACTAGGAACCCATTCTCCTCGTCCCTACGGTGGAGGATTCTCCAGAGCTCAGTATGGAGCCCTTCATTCTGTGCCCTCAACAGCACAGCCGCCTCCTCTGGAGAGTCGGCTTCGCTGCGGGGCAAGTAGGTAATGCCCAGCGTGGGCTTAGGCAGTTCGCCCTCGGGTATTACCGAGAGCTCTGCCTCCGGCCGGGGCTTTAGTTTTCCGATTTCACCCACAATCCAGTCCTGGCTTGCCTTATTCAGGCACGTTACCAGAATCCAACCTGGCTTGTGTGTGAAACCGGAAAATTTTGGGCCCATTCCCGGTTGCGACCCACAGGCCGTCTTAGCGATGGCCTGTGTTAGTGCCCAGTGGACCAGCCGCATCTGCTCCACACTCTTAGGATTCGAATTGCGAATTCCTAAACACGTGGAGCCAGCTACGGCACTGAAGCTGAGCTTCTTCTCCTCCGTTGCCAGCTTCAAAGTCTTCCTGGGCTGGTCTTTGGGGGACTCTTCCTGAGACCGACTGCGTTTTTTCGCCTTCGGAACTGGGGGAGGCTTGGGCAGAGGAATTTCGTCCCAAGGCTTCTGGCAGAGAGAGAGAGGGCCTCTTCGGCTCCAATCTCAGCTGCTATCAGCCTTCGGTACCTTTTCCTCGCAGCCCCACTAAGCTTATAGGGCCTAGCGAACTTTTTCTTTTCCCCTCCCTGGTTCGTTTCTGATTGTGGTTCGGCTGCAAACGTGCCCTCCACTTCACGGCTCGTTCCAGGTTGGGGCGCACTGTTGCAGGGTGTTGGTGAGGCTAAAAGAGCCTCTTCCAAACCTGAAGATAGTTCCGTTAAAGGAGAATTAATATCTTTTTCAAAATGTCGGTTTTCGTCCATTTTGTTCCCACGAGTAGCTAGGGAAATACTTGGTCACCCCCAGCAGAGCCCCGCATGCCGATGGAAGGGCTAAAATACTACCCGAATCGCCCTAGTCTCGGGTAGGCACCGTTTGCGACTGGACTCCCTCCAGCCACGCATCCATCGGCACGGTACGCATGACACCTTGGATTGGGTTGGAATGGGAAAAGGGGGAGGGATAAAAGAAAAGAAAAAGAGGATCGTCCCAGTGTTTCTGTTCTGTCTGTTTCCTATTGAACCAGACCAAATAACAGGCGGCAACCACGTGAAGGAGAACTCCTCAGACTTGCCCTGGGGATCAACACGACCTGCGCTCTCCCCCAGAGCCATACGCCAAACTGCTCGCCGGACAGGAGAGCAGAATAGGTGATAATCTAGTCCTATTTATAAAATCAAAAAGTTAGGAGTAGACTAACCCCCCCCCCCCTAAAATATCTTTAGGAAACCCGTTTATCTGAAAAATAAGAACAAAATATTTAGATAATATAAATTTCGCCAACACGTATTGGGGCAGTGCGGCAGACATTTTTCTTCCCTAAAACTCTCTCAGAAATGAAAGTAGGCCTGTGCCTAGCAGTGCCTACCACTTACAATGATGCGCACTGTTTATTTTATTAATCCTGTCAAAAACAGATTATTCGATTATCAGGTAAAAGTTATCCATCAATTAAATAACAACGTAACTGTTTGATAATGAAATATTTATAACTTGATTAGGGACGTAAAAGAAAAAAAATTACCATGTTTGTGTCAATGGTATTAAATTAAAACAAACAAATCGAAAATATTCGGCACATAAAACGTGCTAGACGTGATGACTGAGTAGCGATAGAATGAAGAAATTACTTTGAATAAAACTACTATTTTCGGATTTTATCGCGTTTAATTACTTTAATTTATTTTTATTATTATCCCGACGTTTCGGGTGCTTTACAGCACCCATGGTCACGGGGGGGGGGGGGGACTGAGATGTTTGATGTCCCAATGTCATAGTTAGTCCGGCTACCTTCAGTTTTTTTAATATTAATTTTTGGTCCGATTTACGCAAAACGAGCTTATAGTATCATGAATTCTTGCAGTGGTATGCTTGGGTTTGGGTTTAATTTTGTTAATTATAGGATCTCAAGCAGATGGTAGTACCCAACCATCTTCTCTATTGAAATTTGGATGTTTTTTAATTTCAATAGCTTCGCGTATCATCCTTGTTAGGAATCGGTGTTCTTTTGCGAGAATTTGTGGTTTATCAAATCTAATGTAATGGTGGGGACGATCTTGAACATGTTCGCAGACTGCAGACTTCCCGGAGCGTCGGTGCTTCACATCAGCTATATGTTTATTTACGCGGGTTTTTATAGATCCCTTTGTTTGACCTACGTAAGAGAGACCACATTCGCAATCTAGCTTGTACACACCTGCATCTTGTAGAGGAATATTACATTTTATGGATGGTAAAAATTGACTAATCTTCTTCAGCGGCTTGTAGTATGTCTTAATGGATGCTCGCTTCAAGATGTAGCCAATCTTGTCCGTGACTCCTCTGACATATGGTAGTAGAGCAGGCGCGCGCTCGACTGTGACCGGCTTCACTCGTTCACTGTGACGTAGGCGCGGGACCCGAAGCTTGTTGTCTTACAATACTTGCTTGACGTGCTGAAGCTCCGCGGTCAGATGTTTTCTGTCACAGATCCCTCGTGCTCTCTTAAACAAAGATTTACCCACGGTAGCTAACTGTGAAGGATGATGGTGAGATTCACCATTTAGTTATCGGTTGGTATGGGTTTAGAAAAAAGACCGAAACGTTCCCGAAACCCGAAACGTCGGGATAATAATAAAAATAAATTAAAGTAATTAAACGCGATAAAATCCGTAAATAATAGTTTTATTCAATGTGTAGTGTTCGCGTAAATTTAAGAAACCATTAAGAAATTACTTGTTAACCATTTCAGGTGAATATTAAAATATTTTAAATATAAAAAGAAAATTTATTAATCGATGAACACATTCTGGCCATTTTATGGTGTTGCTATGGTTGCTTGTTGTAAACTGTTGCACAAGAATTGAACTCTCAATACGTTCACCATTGATTCTTCGGAATTTAAATTAATGTCTATGAAAAGTTACCTAAGCTTCGAAAAATTTAAAATATGTTGGGGAAAAATCTACAGAACTTGGTAGGTAAGTGTAGCTTTGGCTCTGTTTATTTTACCACCTGTTGTGTTATGCGTACAGCAATGGAGTGGAATGATTTGCCGGCATCTTTACATCGATTTGCAATGTGGGTATTTTTAAGGCTAGAGTAAATAAGCAAACACTGACTTACAATAGTTAAAATATCGAACGAAAACGACCCTTAATAACATGTTTTTTTTTAACTATTATAACACAATCACATGTGTAAAAAATTTGTCATACAACGCAATTTTTAAGTGCAGCTCAACTATCTGGACTGTTTGAATGTTAGCTTCTTAACCATCATTTGAAATTCTTGAAATTAGCTTTTTTTTGCTCTTTTAGTCAACTGAGAAATGTAACAATCTCAATGTCGTCTGAATAGTTACAACTAACGAAGTAGTGACGACCTTTCTTAAAGGTCGGCTAAAATAGCATGATTTTTTTTTAAAGTTCGTAGTTAGAAATATAGCCATATTGCAGAAAAAAAACAAAATCCGAAGAAATTATTGAATAACTTATTTTGGAAATTAATACCAGGCCCTAATATAAAATTTCTTTGGATTTAAATTAAAAAGTCAAACCAAATCCATTTCATTTTAAATTTTCCAGTACAGAAAAACGGCTATTTCATAAGTAAGGCCTAATATTCCTTTAGAAGTTATTTAATTTAAAAATTGTTAGTTAAATACACTATTAGTAATATAGTAAAAATATAGGCAACAATTATCACAATACTGTTTTCTCATAATTGATTTGTGATTTTTAAGCTTTTTCTTTCCTTGGACAAAGGAATGAAAGGCGATGACAAATTCTAAACTGACAAAATAGATTGCTGCGAGTAGCAATGCTGGTTTACTACCTACGAGTATTATAATATAATAGCCCGCAATTAAATTAACTGTATTTGTTGCTTGGCTACCAAATATATTATGTATAAGTAAATTTAGCGAATGTCAATGAAACAGGTATAATATGTAATGTAAAAAAATCGATTCACTTTTAGAATTATCAACGACTTATTATAATAATTTACAGCTGGACATGTCAGTCCCATCCAAGTTCAAGTGATCAGTCTCAGGTTTGATTTGGGTTACTTGACAGCGTGCGAACGTACCATTATCTAGCATTGTCATTATTTTCTTTGTCATTCATTATGATTTACTCTTCAAAGTAATTCATTTAAACGTGTTGTATGGGGACTAATTGTTTCTTGGCTTTTAATCAATTGAAATAATTGTATCAACCAGGCTACCAATTTGTTTTATTAATTTATGGTCTTTAATTGAAATGTTTCCGCTGAATAGTACAGTACCATCTTAACTATCTGCTATTGTGCTCTAACATTTGACCAAATTGTATACTTTAACGAAAATTAATAATTAACAACATATCTTTTTTATACAATAAGGATAACAAAACGATAAGTGGTAAAGTGGATGCTGCAGCCCATGGACATCTACTTTTAACCTCAATTAAGAATGAAAATGCCGATGCGTTGTCACCCCTGGGGACTGAGATGGAATGCTTCGATTCCAGTAAATCGGGTGTCCGATTCTATACACTCACCATGCGAAACACAGCAGCATTTAGCTGCTATTTTACGCTGATATTCTATGAGAGCGTGGCCCTTCCCCGGTCGAGGCGACTCATTCGTGCTACAACCATAATAAAGCTGCAAAGTGGCTCTACCACATATAAAATTATTTCCAATTTTTTAATTCTTTTACGTAGGATGGAGAGTATGGGAATTAGAGGTATTCAACTGTGACTGTTTGAAGATTAAGTACTTGAGGACGTAGTGCATTCAGGTGGATAAATTCGTCGGGGTATGCTCACTCTCCCTAAAGGGTGGATCATAAGTTTTGCAGATGACACCGTCCTCCTTTTGAATGCAAGTACATGGCAAGAAGTCTATGCGTAGAACTAGTTGGGCTACAACACTGTCTCAAATTGGCTTCGAAATAACGTCCTGATGCTGAACATAGATAAAACACGTTATGTCCCGTTTACATTAAAACATAACACATTAACCACATCACCTCTACCACATAACATCGCTATTCACTCGTGTTCCAATCCACTTAATAAAGCAGATACCTGTACACAACTACGTAAAGCTGATAGAGTAAAATATCTAGGAGTTATAATCGATAGTACGCTTTCATGAACATATTAGTATCCTTGATAGCAAGTTGCGTAAACTAATATATGTATTTAAAATTCTGAGACACGCGGCGGATGAGAAACTAAAGAAGTTCGTCTATTTTGCTTTGGCCCAGATTTTATATGGTATTACCTCCTGGGGTGGTGCTCCAAAATCTATAATGCTTCAATTGGAGAAAACGCAGAGAGCCATTTTAAAGGTCTATTTTTCACTACCATATCACTATCCTACAGAGCTCCTATATACAGAGTTGAAAATATTAACTGTGTGGTAACCGTTTATACAAAGAACTTATCAAAACAACATGCTCTATTAAAATACAATCCCACACTCTCCCGAGGTAAAAGGCGTTTTAACCCTGTGAACCATTATCATATAACTCTACTCACTAAATTATCTAATCATTTCTTTGGTCACCTTGGAGGTTTTCTATACAATAAAGGCAATAAAATTGTTCCTATATTTAACATTTGTAAGACTATATGCAAAAAAAAAAAACTATCTGGCTCCAAAAATTATATTATGATGACACTATAAAGCTACTTACTAATCCTAACTAATTACTAACCATATTAAAGTAAAATACTAACCTATTCCTAAAGTTAATTTCTAACAAAAAAACTAAAAATTTATATATAACGGTACTGTTGAGTATGTACGTAACTGAATGCGAGTGTACATCTATGGCCGCTATTGTCATGTTTGTAAATACTTAGATATATTTTTAGGTATTCAAAATAAGTGAATTCTTTGATAATCAAATGAAATAAGTAAGCAAAGAGAATGTGAAATTTTATTAAATATGTCTAAATCTGAAATTTTTAAAACTATTTTGCAATAGATAATTAAAATTCTGATAGAATAACTTTAAATATATTTCGTATACCAACCACGAAGAACACGCGTCATAATGCGGTTGTAAGCATGCAATGTGTCAGCCCATTGTGCATTATAAGTGCTCATTATCATATAGCGTGGATAATGATTTGACGAATAGTGAACAGTTTTAAAATGAATACTTCATACCATATCTTGGCATGATACACCTTCGAAGTTTTATTAGTTAATCCTCGATTTAGGTTGTTTAAAAATTAAATACAAATATGATATGTTATATAAGTAGCTCAAATTTGCATTCGAAAAAAATTGGCCAAGTTTTCAATTCAATCAACCATAATAAAAAGCACAGCACCATATTAAAAATTGTTAAATTTTAATTAATTTTTCTAATTTTCAGGGTAATATGTAGTAAAAGTAAGCACTATAGTTATTTTTTCGCCATAACTTAGATATTTATAACGTTACATATTTGTATTTAATTTTTCACCTACAAAAATTGCGGATTAACTAAGCTAATAAATGACATGTTCCAGAATGTATGGAGCCTGGGCCAGGTCCTTGTACACTATACTCCAAATTAGGGAAACACATTTTAAACGGTTCTTAACCGTCCAATTATTTTAAAATGGCTTTGTTTGCTGGTAAAGCACAGGAAATTACACTTCAAATTGCAACAAACTACAAAAACCCCTCATGGTTGTAAGCTGTCATTTTTATTGATTAGTGATGTTTGACATGTTTATTTCACGTATTTGTGACACTGTTGTGACAACTGACAGTTCTCTTTCTATGATCAATTATTGCTGTCATTGTCTATAACCACAGAGTTACCAAATCGGTAAAACGCCATGTTGAAAGTTGATAAAAATAATTGATAAAGATCAATTGCTTACCACGACAGAATACATTTATACGAATTGTCTTTATATTCCCGAATCCCACATATTTTTCTCTTTTTTTTGAGGTAGTGTACATAGACCTGGCTTATTTTGAAACATCTGCTTTCGACTTAGATATGATAATAAATTTGTGTTCCCAGCAGGTTTAAGGCAGCATTTTAAGTTTAACGTTTTAAAATACAGGAAGTCACCAAAGACATGTTTTCATAACACGAACCTTTTATAAAAAAAAACGTACTTAAAGTTTCGTATTTAAGAAATAAGATTATAAAATATATCTACACATACAGGAAATATTTTATAATAAGAGTTATTAGGAAACGAATTTGTAATAGAAGCGTGTCCAACATATAAATAAACCGGATAAGATCGAAGGGAAAGTGGGGTTAAATAAATTAACAAATTAAAATTTTCGTGCTCTATTTACTTTCGCATGGAATTTACTATGGGTAATTAATTACAATTTTTGTAGTTAAGTTTTTTTTTACTTCGTTGATACTGTCAACTCTTTAAAAATCATTATCTTTAAAAAATCTTAAAACACACAGGTCTCCTTTTATTTCTGAACGGGTTTTAGGTCAAGGAAATATATTCACCACGACCCTATGCATGCTGGCGAACTGTCTTCGAATATTTTTCTTATTTCTAATGTTTTTCTTCACCGTCGAGCAAGTAAATGGGTAAGGATAGGTGAATCAAAATGCAGATATCTTTTCACCCCTGAGGAGTAAGATGGAATGCCTCGTTTCCCGTAAAAATAGTCTTCGTTTCTCTACATTCTCCATAAAAAACACAGCAATATTAGGCTGCTATGTTTACGCTGATATTCTGTGTGAGCATGATCCATCCCCAGTCCAGCCGAAAAAATTTCGCTACAACTATAATATAGCTAGAGTAGAGCCACCATGTATAAAAAAATAAGATGACTAAAATGTTTTTTTCTTAAAATAAAAAGAATAAAATAGTACTTCTCTCTTACTTCCTCTTGGTAGTTTGTTTATTTTATATCTGATGTTATATATGAACGTTCGATTTAATAACCTTTACAATATGTAAATGACTCTAGTTGAAACATTAGTGGAGCCTTAGATTTAAGTAAAAAAGGAAACTAAAGTAACAGCTTTTATAAGTCCCACAGCTGAGTATAGACTTTTTCTCATATCTGAGACGGTTATTTAGCAATTAGTCTGAAAAACGCGTGTTGGCGGAATTCATACTCGTATATCCTAAAAATACTTTATTTTTCTAGACATGCAGGTTTATACCACCTGTAATTTTTTCCCTTTACTGCTAACCAAGCGGTAAGTAAGCACTTAAAATTGCTATCCACATTCATCGGTGGTGGCGGAGTTTTAATAGCTTCATTATTATTTTCATAATAATCTGGTACCTTTCAGTTTTCTCAGTAATTATGCTCCCTTATTCGGAATATTATGGCTACCATAAATAGGTTTCACGTTATATTAAGTTTATGTGAATTTATGAAAAATGTTTTATTGTAATGACGTCTGGCTTCGTTTAGTTAAACATAACCCACTGCCTAACCATATACCTCCCTTATAGAAGCCCCATATTTGAAGATATTTGCAATATTAAGGATGTTTGTAATATTGTACACATTTGGCTGGTACCCAATCGCAATTTATTATTATTTCGAGTCAGAGCATCAGAAAGGCGCTGCTGCACATCACGTGCTCCGGTGCGCTGAGTCCGTTTTTCGCCCCTTGTTACATCCAAGGGATGGATTATGTTATATCTCACGATGCCTGCCATTTGATATTGTAATTACGTCTCCATGTATCATCATAAAGGTTCTCCATGTATCATCGTTCTACGTTTTTGAACAAAAATACTGTCGAAATTTTTGATAAGTCATTAGGTACAGCCTATATATATATATATATATATATATATATATATATATATATATATATATATATATATATATATATATATATATATATATATATATATATATATATACTACCACTCCTGGGCACAGGCCTCCCGCTCATTTCTGAGAGGGTTTTAGGGCAAGGAATTGTCGCGCCGCGCTGCCCCAATGCGTGTTGGCTAACTTCACATGTTTTCGAAATATTTTTTTTCTTATTTCTTAGACATGCAGGTTCCTCACGATGCTTTCCTTCACCGCCGAGCACGTGGTAAATCAGCACTTAAAATTGTATTTAGTAATTTCATTGGTGCCGATGGGGATCGAACCTGGTTTGCTCGCGTACTGTGAAATATATAGCGAGTGCTATCACGGCTTGATAAGTCATTTCAATACCTCAAATTTGTATTACATTTTTGTGTACCATTACCTCATTTATACACCACTCGTATAACTTAAAAGTTTAAAAATCTAATCAAATCAAAAGGTACTTTGTCGTTGGCATGATTAAACATACTCAGCACATATTAATTGCGTTAAAGGTATTTCAAGAAGTAACACGTAACTTCAGCGAGAAATGAGTAATTTTGTCGGCTATAACAATATTAATAGACACCTTGAATACAAAACGATTATTACAACAGTTTAAGTGCTATACACGTTATGTTTAGGTTAATTATTCAGTTTATAAATAGCTATAGTTAAGCTAGATGGAACGACTACTTTTCTGCTTAGTAGTCTGAGTAGGTAGGAGAGCCAGTATAACTATAGACTATGTGTTATTTCATCTTAGTCCTCAGAGGTCATCACCTGGAATGCCTCGTTACTGTAGATCTTCAATTCCTTTCACTTTCAAACTCAGTTTACGAAAAACAGCAGTATTCAGCTGCTATTTCACGCTGGTATTCTGTGAGAGCGTAGTCCTTCCCCGTTCAAGATGACCCACTCGGTCCACAAACATCATACAGCTGCAGCATGTCTCTACCGCATATTACTACCGCGTATCCGCCCCAGTCTGAATAAACAAATAAAAGGACAACTGATGATAAGCAACTATTGCAGCCCGTGGAAACTTGTAACCAACTTCAAATCAGGAATGCTACGGATGCGTTCATCTGTAGCCCGTGGAAACTTGTAACCAACCTAGAAGTTTCCACAAGCTGCATTACGTACTTATCATCAGTTTTCTTTTATTTGTTTCTTCAGACCGGGGCGGACTTATTTCTGAAAGCAATTCTCAACCCACCTATCATTGGGTAATATTATGCAAAGACATTTAAATAATTTACCGATCCTGATATATTCTGTGAGCCTGCTTACTTACTTGTAACTATGGGTCTCAGGTTTCTTTCCGAGCCGGTATAATTTATCATTAAAAATGCGACACTTATAATTATTTATTTCCAAATACAAATTTAGTGCTAATTTTACCATTTAATTTTTCCGTAAATGTCTTTCCTGGCGTTAAGAAGGAGCTTAGGAAAGTAGGTACTATGTGAGAGTAACGGACAAGAAAGGGACCAGAAAGTCCTATCATGGTCACTAATAAATCTTCGTGTGACAATATGTTTATGATTGATATAAAGCACCCAGACCAGCCAACAATGAAAGTGGCCAATGAATAGCAATAACCTATTGATCATAATAGGTGAATGCAGAAGAAGATAACATATTAGTCAAGATGACTAGTGAGACGATTAAGAAAGATTATTGGAATTCTGTTTTCTCACATATATAAATTGATGATAATTTTTTTCTAATCAAGGCGCAAATTATGATAACTAAAGTTATTACCTTCGATAGCAACTGACATTAATGTAAAACTGCGGTTGTGGCTAAACCACCTGCCAATCATGGCAGTGGCAAATACGGCAAATATCTTCTCAATTAATTAAGTAATCGAAGGAACCAAAAATGGGGAAATGTTCAGCAGTGGACTTTAATAGGCTGTGATGACGATTGAGGATTAAGGATTTTTATTTCCGATAACCGAATGATAACTTTTAGCTCTTAATTGGAAGGTGTTCAAGGTTGAAACTTAAAAACGTAACCTATATAAGTTGTAACCTTTAAATCTGTTGATAAAATAAATGCCATATACAAGTATTTGAAAGAACTGCATACGGATATTTCAACTACAACAGAATTAGCTATATGATGTCATTTTCACTACGTTATCTCACACTTAATTGTCGTATAAAATGGTGCGTGCAAAAATAAACCATTGACTGGCATTCCAAAGCGTAGAGATCATAACTAAGACATAAAGGGAGGTTAGATATAACGTTCTTGGTTATTCTTGTCTTTTCATAGACAATTTTTTAATCCCTTGTAAATATAGACCGGTCTTATTATTATAAAAGATTTTAACTTTACATTCAAATAAATAAAAAATTAGCTTCACTTCGTAGCTGGTATCTGCTTGCTATGGAACTGATATACCTTTACCATCCTCCACGCTACTCTCGGCTGATAATCTATGTATTTTAAGTGATATATAGATTGTTTTGCCACAAGATCAAGCTGACGTAACCGCAAGTTAACTCTGACAGAAACCGAATTAGCATAGAGTGATGATTTCTCTTTCACAGATATTGCAATCCAGTAATTGAGTGTCTTTTTTTTTATAATTTCTATCTGGAATAGATAAATGTGTCTAGAGATTCTAGTGACTCAACACAATATGATGTGTGCCACCTTTATTCAAACTAATAAATGTAAGTAATTAAAAAAATGGTATCGTCCTCTTATTATCCCCCTATTTTTAATTATATTTTGTGTAGTCCAGAAGAAATGTTTGTGTAGAAATAAGATCACATTTTCTTCAAATTAAATTGGGTATGGTATATGCAAACACGCAACTGGTTGGTTTTTCCAAAAATAAATTACTTTTATAGTTTTACAGCTAGTTGTAAACTTTAAAAGCATGCTTAAAATAAATTTCGTTACTATTATAACACGTTTACATAAACGTTAATTTTAATAAAGTAAACATGCTATATGTCTATTACAAAATGGTTTTTATTTAGAGCAAATTCTAAAAATAACTGTGCATATAACGAGTTGGACTTGAAACAGTCTTTAAATAAATTTATTTTATTAATTTTTAAAATCATGATAACCTTAATTAATATCTAGCAACACCCTAGATGAAAGTTTGTCGGATCGAAAAAACCAAATTGGCGATATATTGAAGATGGGTCGGATTAAGAGTACCCTTAACCGATTAGCATAAATGCGTAGGTAGATGGATGTAAAGGAGGCGAGAGTCGGGACTGTACGAATACGATCCTAAAAATAAACATAAAAGAAACAACCGAAAGTTGTAATAAGTGGTTTACTTGTAGCTTAAAAATAATATTTTAAAAAATATCTTTCATCATAAGGATTAGAAAAATATTTTTATATCACATTTTATGCAAAAGCAATGAGTCTTTGAGAGATGAATATATATATTTGCCATTTATTGTAGAGGCCGTTTGTATCGATACGTGAGGTCTACCCGCAGCTGAGTTTGTAAAGGAGCTGTATGCGAGTCTGATCTCCTTCACTGGCAACAGAACTGGTTCGTTTCTTGCCCAAAGACGAAGATATTAGTGAGGAAATCCTTATCAAAGTTATTACGACTCCTTTTCCGTCTGTGTTGTTACCGCCTTCTTCTTCGCGTCAGAAGAGTACATAGAGCCAGTATAATTACAGGTTGTGAATTTGTCTTTTGAGACATTTTCTTGAAGTTGGTATTGAAGTGTCCTTGGACTGCAGTGTTCACTCATAATCAGGCAAACTGTAAGTTAGTTTGTCACTTCAGTTTTATATAACAAAGACAAATTTTGCAGACATTAGCCATAACATAGCGTTCTTAACAATTAGCACACACCCCACCATGGCATCCATATTCGAAAAGTCCGCGATATTACGTAATTCAAAAGTTAGAAATGGAATTATCACAGTAAAAATATCAAAACAACGAAACTAGCTAAAAAGATTTTTTGCGTTTAAAAAAAATACGAAGCTCTCAACGAAGTTTGCGCAAGCTTTAAAATGTTCTTCTGAATGTTTTCCTGAAATAAATCTGCAATAAGTTATTCCAACGAGATTAACATCTTAGTTTGAGCTTTTTTTATTTTAGTTTTTTAACTTTTGATATTTTAAATTGCAATTAAAGTAATAAGGAATAAACACATTTTAAATATTATAAATTGATTAATGTTTCACTCAATAATGCTTCGTTTAACGTTCTCTAAGAAGCATTAAAAATATGAGCATTATTTGCTGCTCGTAAAGACGTAAATTATGACAAAAAAGAAGATAATTTGATTTTACACTTGGGAGAGCCAAGCTGCAGCTGTATTATTTTTGTAGCACGAATGCGTCAGCTCGACCGGGGTAAGACCACGCTCTCGCAGAATACCAGCGTAAAATAGCAGCTTAATGCTGCTGTGTTCATTATATAATGAATGTAGAGGACCGGAAACACTTATTGCTGACACACCTGAATCTCAATTTTATGTCAAGAGTCAAGAAAAGTGGATTTTAGATTAAGCTATAAAACCGTAGAAAACATAAACACTCACGCCTGTACGCGGAGGGTTAGGCAGAGAATATGGACTTCTATTTGGCATAATCCTGATACACCTCTTTCTTCTTCTTTACGTCAATATATCTATGCATAAGCTCGTCGGTTAAGGGCTTAATCTGGCCCCTTTTTTAAATATCCCCAATTTGGTCGAAAAATCTTCGTCTAGGCTAGGGCATTCCTTCCCGACACTGCCGTTCACATCCGGAATATAAATTTGCTTTGTCACACTTTTCTTGTTAATTCGACCAAGCCACCGAAGCATTCATTTCTTAATCCTGGTCACAACATCATCCTGCACATCACATTTTTCTCTTAACACACAATTTCTCACCCCTAGCATACCATTTCTAGCATTTCTACAGTATTTTACTGTCGTGCTTCTTCTGCCATACCCATTTTTCACTACCATACATTAAAGTAGGGATTAACACAATATTAGCCGTACCGTGGAAGCTCAGAGGGTTAACGCTCGCTGTAAATATAAAAGAACGCGAGTAAATCGGGTTCGATCCCCGCCGGCACCAATGAAATTGTTAATTGCAATTTTAAGTGCTGATTTACCACGTGCTCAGCGGTGAAGGAAAACATCGTGAGGAAACCTGCATGTCTGAGGAATAAGAAAAAAAATATTTCGAAGACATGTGAAGTTCGCCAACACGCATTGGGGCAGCGCGGCGTACTCTTCCTTGCCCTAAAACCCTCTCAGAAATGAGGGAAGGCCTGTGCCCAGCAGTGGGACGTATATAGGATGTAACTTTACTTTTTTTACTTTTAACACAATATTATGAATTACCACACGTGCCTGTTTTGACATATTCTGATTATTCATAATAGAGTGTAGAGCCCCAATCTCTCTTTTATTCCGGAAATAGAGTGACCATAAAGTTCGTCTATTTGCACCTGTGTTCAAATTAATAACACAAAACGAAACCAAATAGAAAATTACCACTTCGTTACTAAACTACGTTTTCACTTACTAATAATTTATTGTCAATAATGTGACTAAATCAGCACTGGAACTTTTATCGCAAAGGCATTATCAGGAACAGTTTTACGTTCAGTTGGCTTGTAGGCAACTTTATCATGAAACTGGCTTATTAATTGCCCCATAATCCAAGTTAAATGCATACGTAGTGTGTACAAAATCAGATATAATTGTACAACACTAACAAATTTACGATGTTTGCTTTAAATTTATCGTCAATTTGCTTGAAATGTAGTGCAATGAGTTATGTATTATGAAATACTTTTAATTTTAAATATTTATTATACTATTAAATATTAAGATACCAACATCACTATATTATAATCAAATTATTTAGGTCCTATTTTTTATTATCGCTCCGATTAAAATGTATATAAAAATTAATAATATGAATGTGTGCGTTAACACATTTGACAGTCCTTTCATAACAAGATGGTTGTTACATTAGAAGAATTGGATCGAGCCTGTGTAGTAAACTTTGCATATCTGTTAAACTTTAAATTTGATGAACAAGCGCTAGTGAACTTTGCTTTCCTAGAAAGCAGTACTACAAATACAGGGTTATTAGGGCAGGAAGAATCTGCTTCGCTGCTCGAAAGCGTGCTTACGGAATTCACTCGCCTTGGTAATTTTTAAAAATTCTTACATTTTCTTACTACATCAAGTCCATGGTAAATTAGCATTAAAAATAGCAATATATAATTTCTGTAGTTGACATTTACAATTTTCGCGGGGATAGAACAGCCTTTGCTTATGTACTGCGAAATTAATGACTAGCGCTTAGTTTACTGAGCTATCAAGATTTTTACCTTATAGAAGTACAACAATACCAACGTTAAGACATTTTTCCTTAAGGTCACGACACAAGGTTCTCTTCATAAGCTATTCAGCCATTCTTTGCTGTTACACCTAATGAAAATTTGTGACAACCCAGTATATACAAATAAGAAATTAATTAAATATTCGACGAAATTTAAATAATTTTTTATACTTAAATTTATTTTTTGCAACTCATGACAATGTCATTTGTACTTATGTTCTTTATTTGAAAGTAAAGAATATTAGTACCAATGATAGAAAGTTCAATTAATCGATCAACCACTATTCTATTATAACCTAACTCTAATTAGATTACTTCGAAGATTTCGTTTTATCTACATGCCTTTTTTCCCCAAACACAAATTTTATTATATACATTCTTTAAGTAGTACAAATGTTTTTCTTTGTGTTTTGTTTGTGTTTGTTGTGTTTCAGTGTCTTAAAATTAGAGTGAAGTCTGTAAAATTTGCTATCGCTGTGTATCAAAAGATATTTTTTATAGAATGGGTTGACAAACGAGCACACAGTCCTCTTGATAGTAAGTGGATGCTGAGGCCCATTGACATCTACGTTTATCCGAGATTAAGAATCAAAATGCAGATTCGTTGTCAGCCTTGAGGACTTACATGGAATGCCTCGTTTCCTGCAAAAAGGGTCTTCGGTAATGTACACATACCTCATGAAACATAACAGCATTAAACTGCTATTTTACGCTGTTATTCTGTGAGAACGTGGTCCTACCTCAGTCGAGCCGACCCATTCATGCTACAACAATATTTATAAGTACAGCGTTGCTCTATCACGTACAATGCAATAATATATTTACAGAATCCTACTTTGCCTTAATAAGAAAACAACTCTCATTATGATTTGCTTATATTTTTTATTTTGTTCACAAACTATAATTGTTTCAAAAATATAAGCATTAATTTAAATTTTCTAATAATACTGAATACAATATATTGAAAAAAAAGCAAGTACCTATTTTTGAGGGAAAGTTAGGCTTCATAAATATTTTGTAGGCTTCATTTAATGGAGTAATAAAAGTCCGCCAATGCTCCATTGTGTTTCAACGGACCTCACAGAACACGTTATAATTGACAATACTTAAATGTGAGTTCATGTTCTTAGCAAACAAGATTTATTGATGTCATTTTTTAAATAAACCTCTTCAAATAACGTTTCTCCCTATCTTTGGAATATAATTTCTAAAAAACCAACACTAGATGGCATAAATCTCAAGTTTCATTACGAAATATAATACATAATGAGTGTCGGGTTTTAAATGAGGTTTGAGAAGATTTAAAAGGGCATTCGATAGTTCAAAGCTGATACACCTGTAACACAGGATCACAGACGATTTTTTTTAACCTATGCCCAACATTTAAAAGCGAGAAATAAAAACGGTAAATCTCTTTTAATAGAAAATAAGACCTGTGTTTAGAAAATTCAAAATTGAACTACCTACAATATTAAAGTTTGCGATGATCCCTGATGAGCTCAGCAGCGAAAACTTTCAAACGAATCGGTTTCGGAAATTTGCAAAAGCTCATGTGCGAGCTTGTAAGACATTTTGTCTGATATATGATTTAACTGGAATATGTGCTAAACTAGTTTGGGAACGTTTTCTCAAACCGGAAAAAGAGCAATCAAAAGTTTTTCGTGTGTTTGTTTTAAGAACACTTTGTGAATATTTTATTACAATAAGGTATGTAATAAAATATTATGTTCCATAAAACTAAACAAAGCCTCTGACGCCTGTCCCCAAAAGAGGTATACAGAATGTACGGATTACCATTTGGCACATTCATGGTACACCTGTCTCGCTTCTTTTACATCCATATAACTACGTATACACTTTATATGCTAGCCAGTCAAGGGTACTCTTAATTTCGATTAACTTTTATATATCGCCTATTTAATCGATAAACTTTCTTCTTGCCGCCTTTGACACACTTCGCTTTGTCAAATTTTCCCCATTAATTTAAACCATCTTAGCATTCCTTTCAACGGGTCTCAAGATCCTCTTGCAAACCACAATTATCACCTATCGCACAATATCTCATTTTATCATTCAGAACCGGCCTTACTTTATTTCTTTCGGAAGGAATTTCTGCGACAATAATTTTAGCTCATGCTTTTTCAGTAACACCCAACTTTAACAAAAATAAATTAATGATGGGACTAACACACTACTATGCCATTACCATACGTGCCTTTTCATTCATACACTGGACATCCCACAATAAAGTGATGAGCGTCATTTATCTGTGTCCTGCATAAAATCTACGTTCTATATTTTTTTCATATCTATTACCCCTGCTAAAACAAATCCCAAATAAACAAAATCAACTTGCCTAACCAAGCCATAAAATATTTTACGTTAAATTATCGACTGAATTAAAAATCCCTAGTAACGTTCTTCCCCGTAGATGTGGTTGGTGCACGTTGTTAACTTAACGTTTTTGGCTAGGTAATAGTTTCAGGAAGATTAGTTCGTAGGCGCTTTCGTGTTTTTAAAAGGAAGACTTTAAAAAGCGTGACTTACTTTACTATATCGTGCAAGTTATAACTGACACTACGGCTTGTCAAGTCCGATAAGAAGTAAGCTCAGTTAAGAAATAAGCCGCTTTGCCTTTTTTATTTGGGTGAACTGACTAAAGGTTTAAAGGGAAAATAAATGTTTCTCATAATAATCAGATACTTGCTTCTAAAAAGTAGTTTTAGTCACGAATCATACTCACACACACACACACACACATATATATATATATATATATATATATATATATATACTAGCGTGCCAAGCAGACGTTGTTCTGCTCTTTTCGACGACTCTTGGTCATGTCCTATTAAAAATCCTTGAATTCGCAAAACAAAAATTGTGGGTCACTTATAGGCAAAAAAAAAAAAACTATCCTATCTCTCAAGTTGGCCCAAGCTGCACACGGTGTACAAATTTGATTAAAATCGGTTAAGTAGTTTGGGAGTCCATCGCGGACAAACAACGTGACACGTAATTTATATATATTAAGATATAATATATATATATATATATTTTCGATGTGCCGAGCCGTGGTGGCTCAGATGGTTAAGGCTCGCTGTAAATATAACAGAACGCGAGTAACCCGGGTTCGATCCCCGCCGGCACCAATGAAATTGTTAATTGCAATTTTAAGTGCTGATTTACCACGTGCTCGGCGGTGAAGGAAAACATCGTGAGGAAACCTGCATGTCTGAGGAATAAGAAAAAAATATTTCGAAGACAGGCAGGCAGGACGTATATAGGCTGTAACTTTCCTTTACTTTTTTATATATTTTCGGACTCATGAAGTGCAATACCCATTACCATTACCTCACAGTTAGATTATCTCCGTAACGTGGAGGCGTTTTACATACCTAAATTATCGTACAACGATTTGTGAAACTCGTGCCCTTCCTTGTTTTTATCTGAGGAAAGTAGCAAGTTTATATAACTGATGAATTTACTTTAATCGTTAGCTGAAGTGGACCACACTCATCCTGCCTTCATCATTTTTTTATAGGATAGAGTGACAAACGAGCATATAGTCCACCTGATGGTAAGTGGTTGCTGCGGCCCATATACCAGGCGGTCCCATAATGAACTGGCCTGATATAGTTCAACGCGACATGTCGCTACATGTTGTGTTGCATTAAATAGTACGTTTATAAATATGTTTGTGCACTTAATATAAGAAACATGCATCGACATGAAATGCTTAGTCTTAGTTTAACACGCATTTGAATAACGAGAGTCGCGTATTTTGTCAAAATGTCGAAAACTGAGTATCGAAGTGTCATAAAGTTTCTGTTTAAAGAAGGTTTATCCCCTGCCCAAATAAAAAAACGATTGGATGGCGTGTATAACGAGTCTGCCCCCTCCTATACCACAAAAAAATAGGGTGAAAGAGTTTCGCCTCGAGAGAGAAACCGTCGAAGATTTTGGCCACGACGGTCGACCTGTGGAAGTGCTCACTCCCGAAATGATTGCTCTTATCGAAGAGGAGGTTCTGAGTGACCGCCGTTTGAAGATTAGAGAAATTGCAGCAAGGCTTGGGCTCTCTAAGAGTACCGTTCATCGCGCGATCCATGAACATCTTCACATGAAAAAAGTAAGTGCAAGATGGGTACCGAAACTTCTTTCAGCGGTACAGAGACAGGAAAGAGTGCGCTGCGCTTCGGAGTTTTTGGATCTTTGTGGCGAAAATCCAAAGGCTGTGATCGAGCGGCTAGTGACTGGTGATGAAACTATGATCTTGTATTATGATCCATAAAGCAAGCGCGAGTCAATGGAATGGCGTTATAAGGGTGAAAAGCCCCCTAGAAAGGCAAAGGTGCAACAATCGACTAAAAAACTGATGTGCACAATATTTTGGGATTTTCAAGGCATTTTGATGGTGGATTTTAAAGAACGCAATACAGTCGTGAACGGTGAATATTATGCTTCTTTAATATATAAATTACGAGACAAGATAAAGGAAAAACGAAGAGGTAAGCTGTCTAAAGGTGTCCTGTTGCTCCATGACAACGCCCCTGTTCATACCGCTGGTGTTTCGAAGGATGCAGTTCGTCAATGCGGGTTCACAGAAGTTCAACATCCACCTTACAGTCCAGACATGACCCCGTCCGACTATTATTTATTTCCAAATTTAAAGCGGGACTTAAGAGGAAAAAATTTTCAAGCGATGAAGAGTTGCAGGCCGTCTTCAGTCATTTTGAGGATAAAAAATGTGATTATTTTTATAAAGGTTTAGAGATGTTGATTCACAGATGTCAGAAGTGTGTTAGTATTCATGGTGATTATATTGAAAAATAAAATTGGTTTCGTTTCATTTCCTTCATTGGTTCATAGTTAGGCCATTATGGGACCGCCTAAGTACATCTAAATCTATACTCGATTACAAATCAAAATGATAATTATGCATTGTCCAATCTATCTTAGTTCCGTGAGGACTAAGATTGAATGCCTCGTTTCCAGTAAAAAGGGTCTCCCGTTCTCTACACTCACCATAAGAGACACAATAGCATTAAGCTACTATTTCACGCTGGTATTCTGTGAGAGCGTGGTCCTTCCCCGGTCGAGCCGACCCTTTATCACGTATAAAAAACTACTTTTGTTACTAACTAGCATATCTAAGTTCTGAGGTTTCTTTGTTTGAACGATTGCAGTTGAACTCTCCGGCGTAAGAAAAATACTTTTAAAATTTTACCTTGTACTAAAATAATGAGACGTAGAGTTAATAATTATCTAGTAGTGGCGGTGTAAGAATATCTACTACACCATATCATCACGTGGATGACGTAAGAGGCGACAATGGGAAAAGCGTCTTCATGATATCGACTAAAAATAAAAAACGGCCGTTGCTACATATCCCCCCTATAAGGTAATCTAAGGGGGAGGCCTATGTTGTTTGACTTGTGAAGGGTTGTATGAATGACAATGATCTACCGTACCTATCGTGTTTTTTTAACCAACATATATGAAAATTAATGTTTATTTGTTCGTATTTTATGCCTGCCATACCATTCACGAAATTGCGTTAAAACTTTGTCAACTTATTGCTTGCATTTGCTCGAAGGTTATAGAAATAGTAAAATAAACTTACAGAAGGTGGCGTGCGTATCATATCGACAAATTATTTAAAAGTTATAAATTATATCATTCAATTTCAATTAACTAATTATCATTCCTTATTAAACATTAATAATTTACAAACAAGTAAAACATAATTATTAATTTTAATCTGTTTGCGGTTAACTATGATATCTGGACGTTGTACACCTCAGTCCCCCCCCCAATCCCCCGTGACAATAAGTGCTGTAAATTGTTTAAAATATCGGGAATATAAAAAGTTAATATACGCGATAAAATCCTTAAAAACTAGTTTTATTTAAACAATACTACTAATTTCATAAAAAGTAGTACTTTCAGTAAATACCTAATATTATTAACACATTCGTTCTACATTCATTACAGCCCATGATCCGTCACTATTAGTGGGGTGATTTACGATAGTTTCTTCAGTGGGTAGGAGAGTTGGATGAGATTAATACTATATAATATGAGGAAATCCAGGCTCTCACAAAATACCAGCGTGGACTAGTAGCTTAATGCTTCTGTGTTTCGTATGTTTTTGCTGAGACCAAGGCATTTCATCTTAGTTCTCACGGGTGACAACGCATCTGAATTTTGATTCGTAATCGATGATAAATGAGTATGTGGTTTCTGTACCACTTACCATCAGGTGTTCTGTGTGCTTGGTTTCCACCCATATCCGATTAAAAATACGATAATTTTATTAATAAGGATGTAATGTATCATCAAGAAGACTCTCAGATAGTAAAAAGTAGGTACGGTATGTTTGAACTTTAATGTTATTCTTGAGATAAATTAAACGCATCGAGTATACTAGGGTAGGTCTCTTATACTGTCTGATTTTTGCATGATTTTCTAGTAAACATATGTATTTTACATAAAAAGTAAGAAAAGTTATATCAATTATCCCTGATAAATCGCTTTTCGAATCGAAATTGTCCGATGAATCACATAGCTTTTAGGCATACTTAATGTTGTTAAATGGGCGAGGGTGGACATGTGATATAAGATACCCAATGGTTGATCTCCAAACTCTTATCATAGCGTAAAATGTTTGTGATGTATAGTTCCAGTTTATTCAAGATACATTACCCTATATTAATAAAAGCAGTTCTTAAAAATTAAGGTTTCTTTTTTTCAATAAGAGTAATAAAGGAACGTTAGAAAATCTTTTTAAGTCAGTGCAATGTCTTGAATAAGTTAAGCGTTACTAACCTAGCAAGCATTCAATCGTATTCGCTGGTCCAATAACTTGGGTAGAATCCGAGCAACGTAAATATTTTACTTTTACGCCCTGGCCGGTTATACGCGTTTAACATAATATTTCCTCTGTCTCACAATGTCTAATTTTACCCTACACTGCGGGGCCAAAAAGAGTTTAATATTTTTTGCTGCTATTTATACATGTAACTCCTTTAGACTCTTTAGTCCTTGACAAATTATATCTTAATTTTATAGATCGTTATCATACATACTCATTATCAAGAGAATAATAAAGACTTGACATAGTCAACCTGAAATATATACGACAGACATGAACTGTCAATCAATTACGACTTAAAATAACACTAAGCTATTTTGTCGTGTCTAGAATGATCTGGAAGCATCAATAAGCATCTACACTCTTAAAGATAGAATAAAGTTAATATAATATAAGTTATTATAAATAAATTAAAGAAGTTTTATTCAAAACTTTTTTAATCTATTATAGTTTTGGAGATAATCCTCGATAACCATTCAAATTAAAGAAAAAATCGTCAATATTTGCTGATAAAATATGGGGTAGATCACTTCTGGTAATAACTCTTTCCGTTCCTGAAGTTTCGTTTCACAATCTCTTTAGCTATTTCAAAGAGTAGCCTGTAACGAAGAGGCATCTGCATTTTGATTCTGAATCAGGGGCGCTTGTTTGTCACCCTTATTGTACATACACATAAACATACATAAACACTCACGCCTGTCACCCGGAGGGATAGGCAGAGACCACAGACTTCCATTTAGCACGATCCTGACATACCTTTCTCGCCTCTTCCACATCCATATACCATACATGCTCGTCGGTTAAGGGTACTCTTAATTTGGCCCATTTTTAGTATATCGCCAATTTGGTCGACAAACTTCCGCCTAAGACGTCCCTTTCCGACTCTTTCATTCACTTCTGCAACATATATTTGCTTTGTCAGTCTTTCCGCATTCATTCTTTCTAGATGACCAAACCACCGAAGCATTCCTTTCTTAATCCTAGTCACCGCATCATCTTGCAAACCACACTCTTCTTTTATCACACAGTTTCTCACACTTTCACTCAGATTCAGCCCTAACATAATCCTTAGCGACCGCATTTCTACTGCATTTATTCCACGCTCGTGCTTCTTCTGCCACACCCAACTTTCACTACCATACGTTAAAGTAGGGACTAATACAGCACTGTGAATTGCCATACGTGCCTTTTTTGACACATTCTGACTTTTCACAACAGAGTGTAGAGCTCCATTTACTTTATTTCCTGCATTCACTCGTCGTTCAATATCCTTACCATAACTCACATCCCTGCTGAATACACATCCCAAATACACGAACCCTTATTGTATGTAAAAAAAAACATTAAAACAATTTTTTTCTATAATGGTAAGCAGGCTGATTCCGCGGTAATTATAACAATCCTGCTGTAACCCTTGCACGTATATAGTGGAGTTATAACAGCTTTCCACGACCACTGCTTGCTTTTTAGCATAAATTAAAGAACTAGTACCACCACACCCTCTCTAGCTAGCAAGAAATAGGTTACTGTTAATAAAAAAACGATATTTAACTTGATAAATGATTGCTGATAAACACCTTCTTATTTACGTGAAGTAGGGATATAAAAACCAAAAAAAAAAGAAAACAATAATATCATCGACCCGTTCACTCCTTCATACAAAATAGACCTCGCTTAGGAAAGGCAAAGGTCAGAATTAGTTTTCTCCATCCCAAATGCTTAGCTTTCCAATTCACGGTTAATTGATATTTTACGCTAAACATATTATAATGTATATTAGATGCACATTATTACATATGTGTAGAAAGCCCCAAATTGATAAGCGAACATTGGAGGGGCTAATGTTTCTATGTTGATATGTTCCTAAAGTTTCTCTGCGAGATATCCAAAACAGATATAATATTATCAATATCGCAGAGTCACTGACAGACATATACAAAAGTTTCAGGAAGAAATAATAATAATATGTGTATAATTTAAACAAATATGGATACATAAAGCACTTTTTTTATAGACCTAATTAGGCTCTTTATAATTTCTTTCTTTCTCAGGATCATCTACAAACATAATCGTGTTTTCATGTTTAACAATATCGTGCATAAAATAAATAATTATGAAATTCAAATTATGGCCATAGAGCCCCATGAAATCTATGAAGACAGAAATTAAAGTAACGTACAATATGTTAATACCCCGCTAATAATATTTAAAATATATATATATATATATATATATATATATATATATATATATATATATACCATTTACTAAGGAGCACTCATATGTAATAAATATAAATATATTATTGTAAAAAAAGCAATGAAAAGCATGAAAGCAGGTAAGTCAGCTGGATATGATAGAGTATCACTCGAGATGCTAAGGGCTGGAGAGGGAGTGGCAGGCCTGCTGTACACCTTGTTTAATTTATGTTGGGGATTAAAACGGGTACCGGATGACTGGTGTAAAGCAGTTATAGTACCAATATATAAAGGAAAAGGGTCACAGTAGGACTACAAAAGCTACCGCGGTATCAGCTTGCTTAGTATTGTGGGTAAACTGTATGCTAAGGTGTTAATTGAAAGAGTTATGAAAGAAACTGATAGAAAAATTTGGGATGTGCAGGCAGGTTTTAGAAAGGGAATGGGGTGCACAGATCAAGTCTTTTCCATGCGCATGATTCCGGAGAAGTTTTTGGCCAGAAACCAGAAAGTTTTTTGTGCGTTCATGGACTTGGAAAGGGCTTATGACAGAGTGGACAGGAATGTGTTATGGCAAACACTGAACTCATATGGGTTGAGCGCTGGTTTGATACAGGCATTAAGGTCTCTTTATAGTGACTCTAGTGCTTGTGTCAGGATCAATGGGGTCTACTCGGACTGGTTTGGCATCCAAAAAGGTGTCAGACAGGGCTGTGTAGCTTTCCCTTTGCTGTTCAACCTATTTATGGACCGGTGTTTGCAAACTTTGAAAGATGAAGAATGTGGGTTAAGAATGAGCGAGTTAACCTTCAAATGCCTTTTGTATGCCGATGATCAAGTCATATTTACGTCATCGGCGGCTGAGTTGCAAATGATGGTTACATTAATAAACTGGGAATTAAAAGAAAGGGGAATGAAAGTGAACGCAAGTAAGACAAAAGTGATGGTTTTTTGAAAGAGAAGAAAGCAAAACGGTATGTGAAATAAGAATAGAAGGAGAGTTAATTGAGCAAGTGGATGAGTTTGTATATTTGGGATGTGTATTTAGCAGGTTAGATATGATAGGGATATAGAACGACGAGTAAATGCAGGGAATAGAGTGAATGGGGCACTACACTCTATTATGAAGAACCAGAATGTGTCAAAACAGGCACGTATGGTAATTCATAATGCTGTGTTAGTCCCTACTTTAATGTATGGTAGTGAAAGCTGGGTGTGGCAGAAGAAGCACGAAATTAGAATGCTGTAGAAATGCGGTCTTTAAGGAATATGCTAGGGTTGAATGTGAATGACAGGGTGAGAAATTGCGTGATAAGAGATAAATGTGGTATGCAAGATGATGCAGTGACAAAGCAAATTTATATGGCAGATGTGAACGGCCGAGTCGGGAAGGGACGCCCTAGAAAAAAGTTTATCGACCAAATTGGCGATATTTTGAATATGGGCCACGTTAGAAGTACCCTTAACCGACGAGCATGTATGCGTAGACATATGGATGTAAAGGAGGCGACAGAGGTATGTCAGGATCGTGCCAAATGGAAGTCCGTAGTTTCTGCCTACCCCTCTGGGTGACAGGCGTGAGTGTTTATATATATTATATATATATATATATTATTGTAAAGTAATATATAATATATATATATATATAATATATAGTAATATAATATATATATATATATATATATATATATATATATATATATATATATATATATATATATATATATATATATATATATATATATATATATATATATATATATATATTATTGTAAAGTAATATATTCCAGTCTCGAAACAGAGCGAAGAGGAATTCGGTCATAACATCATAAGTTTGGTCTCCGATAAGACAACCTCAATATGCCCAACTGCATTCTAACATGAAACTTTTCATGATAGTAAAGATCCTACGTCAGAATTATAATTTGAAATCCCTCAATGTCCTAGATGACCGCCGGAAACATTCTAACGGATATCGAAGCTACTATTTAAAAAAGTTAATGAATGTTTCATTGATTCCATAATAAATATATAAGAGGTATCTCTCTAAAACTATAATCTGTTTCATACATTTCATCTCGCTATTTGAAATTCCTATTGAATGTACTGGTATAACTTAATGAAATTATCACACAAACGATTTTTCTTTGAAGTAAATCTTCAAGATTACACTACACAAAAAGTGTACTTTTAATAAAAAGTTATTATAAATAACGCTAAATAGATTATTTTATTGCATTGTCATTGTAAAAAAACATGTTACGTGACTCTTGTTCTTTTTCTATAAATAATCGTGAATATTGTGATGGTGCAATTATACCTAATTTAAAGCTCACGGCACATTAAGCTTGGTCAAAAGTCGATTAGTGAGCGTCTTATAAGATAGGAACGACCATTAGTATTAAGTCGTGAGAGGTTTCAGAGCGAAACTGCAACAGGAGGTGTAGCAGCATCTTTCTGATGACAACTTACGTTAATATAAACTGCGGTAGCTAACCCAACTGCCAGGCGTGGCAGTGGCAACTACGACAAATATGTTCTTAACCCATGAAGCAATTAAAGGAAACAAAATATAGGGGAGTGTTCAGGAGTGGGCTTTGATAGGCTGTGATGATGATTGATGATTACGGAACTTTATTATCAATGCACGAATGATAACTTTTAGCTCTTAATTGGAAAGTGTTCAAGGTTAAACTTAACGACGTATGACACTAATGTTTGAAGCTTTAAATCTATAGATAAAATAAATGCTATATGTAAGTATATAAAAGGACTTCATACGGATATATGAACTACAACTAGAATTAGCTCTATGATGTATTTTTCATACTCATCCCAAACTTAAGTGTCGTATAAAATTGTGCGTGCAAAAATAAATCATCGATTGGCATTCAAAAGCGTAGAGATCATAACTAAGACATAAAGGGACGTAATATATAATATTATTGGTTAAGCTTGACTTTTCATGGACATTTTTTTTAAATTCATTGTTTAAAAACATAGACCGGTCTTATCATTATAAAGGAATTTAACTTTACATACAAATAAGTAAAAAATTAGCTTCAGTTCGAGCTGGAATCCTTTGAAATCTAATGCACTGACTGGAGGAACTGACATTCCTCTACCATCCTCCACGCTACTTTCGATTATCTATGTATTTTCTATATTTCGGTAATCTAAGTATTTTAAGTGTGATATACAATATGTAAAAAAACCCCTGTGGTTCCCGTTAAGTGTGTTATCAGAATCAGTATCCAAGCATATAGAATTTTTTTTTCAAAAAAACACATTTAAAAATTAATTATTTTGATGAAAAAAAATTAATTTGCAAATTGTATGTGGTTTTATTATATCTCACACGAGTATCGGTAATGCGGGGTCTTTGACAATCCTCTTACTCCTCGGCCAATGTAGAGATAATAAAACCACATACAATTTGCAAATTATTTTTTTCATCAAAATTAATTTTTTATTTATTTATTTATTTATTTAATCTTCATTATACACCTTATATACTAAGGGATATAAAGGGCGGACTTAATGCCTTATGGCATTCTCTGCCAGTCAACCCTGGATGATTTGAGAGACTGTGGCAGGTTTTGTGAAATGTTTTTTTGAAAAAAAAAACATCTCATACTGATTCTGATAACGCAGTTAACGGGAACCACAGGGTTTTTATTACATGTTGTTTACAATATTGTTTTACTACACGATCAAGCTGACGTAACCGCATGTCAACTCTAACAGAAACCCCGGAAGAATAGAGTGATGGTTCCACTTTCACAGATATTGCAAACCAGTAACTGAGTATTAACTTTATAATTTCTATCTAGAATATATAAATATGCCTAGAGAATGTAATGACTGTCCGTCATACAACACAGTATGATGTTTGTTACCTTTATTCAAATTAAAAAGAAATTGGTATCGTCTTCTTATTATTCCTCCCATTTTTAATTATTTTTTACACACCTCTACCATCCTCCACGCTACTCTCGGTTGGTATTCTATGTATTTTTAGTGAGATATGTACGAGATTGTTTTCAAGCTGACGTAACCCCAAGTCAACTCTAACAGAAACCCCAGAATAATAGAATGGTGATTCCTCTTTCACAGACATTACAGACCAGTAACTGAGTATTAACTATATTACTTCTATCTAGATAAATGTATCTAGAAATTCTAGTGACTGTTTATCCGTCATAAAACACCGATAAATAAAGGTGACAAACACCTGTCGGTGTTTGTCACCTTTATTTAAATTAAGAAGAAACTGGTATCCTTCTCTTATTATTCCTCCCTTTTTTAAATCCATATTGTTTAGTCCAGAAGAAATATTTATATAGCAATAAGGTCGTCTTTTATTTTCATTATTTTTTTTAAATTTTGCTATAAAAATTTTTTCTTGATTTACAATAAAGAATAAAGTATTGTATTGTAGCTAGGTATACGCAAACACGCAACTGGTTGGTTTTTCCAAAAATAAATTACTTTTATAGTTTTACAGCAAGTTGCAAAGTTTGAAAGCATGTTTAAAATACATTTCGTAACTATAATGACATGTTAACATAAACAATAATTTTAATAAAGTAAACATGCTATATGCTTCTTATAAATTGGCTTTTATTTATAGAATGTTTTATTTAATTATTCTTAAAATGACTGTGCACATAACGATTTAGCATTGAAAGAGTCCTTAAGTAATATTGCTTTTCTTTTAATTAGTAAAATCTTGATAAATTTAATATCTAGGGACGTCCTAGACGAAAGTTTAGTGACGTAATTGGCGATATATTGAAGATGGTTAGATCCAGAGATTAGGTCCGATTAAGAGTACCCTTAACCGACGAGCATGAATACGGTAGTTATGTGGAAGTGAAAGTGGCGAGAGTCAGGATCGTACCAAATGGAAGTTCGCAGTCTCCGACAGGCGTGAGTATTTATGACTTATGATAGTAAACTTATAAGACGAAGTGAGGATATATTTTTATTATATTTGAAATATATAGTTGTTAAAAAGTATGTTGACCGTTGACAAATTTTCCAACCAGGTGAGTCCAACTTCGACTGACAGTTCAACCGGCGGATGTAGCTTCGGAGCATTACGACTTATTTTCTCGTTCCGTATATTATATAGTAAACAACTTGCTTTATTAGCCATTCAGTTAACAATCTAACTGTTTTTCTAAACGGTGCCCTTCAACTAACGGCCTGAATGATATTCAGCCAATGTGTCTTATGCAAGATGCAACAGTGCAAATATCTTGTAATATCAGCCTAAGCCGCGTACATTTATGTAATATATAATACATACATCTAAGAAGGCACAAACCAGCGACCGGCTCGTGGAATTAAATTAAGATGGGTGAAAGTAAAATAGGGTGACCATGCCATGTCTAGGCTGTTAACTGAAAGGCTGATAGATGAAGTGGTAATAGGCCAGCCATATAGCTCGAAGAATTGACAATCAATTGAAAAGAAGACCGTGCTCGTGAGGCAGCCTCGTACCGGTAAACGAAGTGTTGGTCGACCCTCACTAGATGTAGTGACGACCTCGTAAGACATGCAAGACTAGGACTATGTGGGGGAGAGGGGGGGGCTATATACAGCAGTGGACTTAGGCAGGACTGTAATGATAATGATGATTTGAAAAATACTTTATCTTTTACAATCAAATATGTATTCATCGTATTTAACTAATATTTCTATATATGTAGGTACCATAATTTCTTCAAAACTAAAATTTTTTCCGAAAAATAATATAGGTATCTTGAGTTTTAGTTAAATATTTTGACAGTTCATTGGTCTTAATTTTATAGTAAACAGACGGCGAGACGTTGCGCGTGCACAGGTACAATTATACGGCAATATCAATAACAAGAAACAATGTGGCAAAACTTTTTACAGTGAATTTAAGTTGAAAATACAACCTCATTATAGATTGTATTTTGTTAAATTACCTGGTTACTTAAAAATGAGCAACTCAAACTTGAATATATATTTAATAAAATCGTAAACATGTAGGGGGAGAGGATAGCCCCCTCGCCGCAGTCCACCAACATATCTACGAAGTGGGCTCACCAAGCCGACTCAGAGTTATCACCTCGGGCTGGACCTTCAACTCGGGCCAATCATGAATATTCATGTTAGTTCACCGTGTGAGAGTGCACCTGTGCTTGAGCTATTGGCTATTATACTTGGGCACTATAACCCAATTTCGTTCTGGAGGACATTATGTACACGAAATAAAACTGAAGTGTCTGTCTGCAATAACATTTAATAACTATCTTTTATTGAGCTATCCTCAAATAAGAATTATAACGGAATGGAAATGCGTTATCACCTCTAAAGGTCTAAAATGGAATACCTATTAACTAGTATAAGGATTTTCGGTTCCCGTCATTTACGTACTATTAAAAACGCAGCAGTATTTTGCTGTCATTTTACGTTGTTCTGTACTAACGTGATCCATCCCCGGTCGAGGAAACTCATTCCGTGCTGCAACATCAAGACACTTTTGCGTATATCCTATCATAAACAACGCGGCAGCCTCTTTTAAGAGCGTGTCTTACTTTACTATATCATGGAAGTTATAACGGACACCACGGCTAGTCATGTCCAGTAAGAAGTAATCCCAGCTAAGAAATGAGCCGCTTTGCCTTTTTTATTCGGGTAATCGTATGACCTGACTATAGGTTCAAGGGGAAAATAAATTTTTCACATATTGATTAGTTACTTGCTTTTTAAAACTAGTATTATTAAAAACTATCACGAATCATATTAACTCGACTCGACTTATCGACTCGACATATTAGCTCGACGTTGTTTTCAAAGTTGGTCACTACATGGCAGACCCGGCTCTGGTCACGCATATAATGAAATGTGTGAATCGAGACGCATTTTTAAAGCTAAATTAAAATGGTGTCAAAATAATCAAACACAAATAAAAATGGACATAATAGCTGAACACCACAAAAGAAAGAACTTCGGTCAGTTTTGGAAAGCCACCAATAAAATGAATCATAAGTTGAGCCTTCCCGTGAGTGTTTCGGGAGCTTGTGATCCTAGTGATATTGCTAAGGTGTTCAGAGAATACTTTAGAGTGGAATCACCACTGGGACCGGCAGAGCCGCTGGTGTCTGATTCTGAGGCAGGTAGTCTGAAGCGTAGTGTATTTTTTACCGCCAAAGATGTAGCTAAAGTCATTAAGGGCATGCTGAAAGGCAAGTCGCCTGGGCATGACCACCTCAGCATTGAACACCTGCGGCATGCTGGAGTTCATTTGCCAAGGGTTTTGTCCTTGTTGTTTAATTTGTGTATTGGGCATTCATATCTCCCTGACAAATTGATGCGAACTATTTTTATTCCTATACCAAAAAACAGGACTGGTGACGCCTCTGATGTGTCCAACTATAGGCCCATCTCCCTTGCTTCTGTGATCGCTAAGGTACTGGACAGTTTGCTTAACGGGTTACTGGATAAGCACATCACGCTCAATGATGCTCAATTCGGTTTTAGACCAGGTCTTTCTACCGAGAGTGCTATCTTGTGTCTCAAGCAGACTGTCCAGTATTACACAGCAAGGAAGAGACCTGTGTTTGTTTGCTACCTGGACCTATCAAAGGCGTTTGACTTAGTGGCTTACCAACGCATGTGGGATAAGATGAGATCTGAGACTAGCCTGCCCGAAGAAGTTGTATTGCTCTTTCAGCACTGGTATAGCAACCAAAAGAACAATGTCAGATGGGCTGGCTCGCTCTCAGAAGAATACAGATTAGAATGCGGCGTGAGGCAAGGTGGTTTAAGCTCTCCTATGCTCTTTAACTTATATATGAATAGGCTCCTTGATGAGCTCAGCAGTATCGGTATCGGTTGCCACATAGACGGAGTTTGTATTAATAACATAAGTTATGCAGATGATATGGTGCTGCTGAGTCCATCAAGTGCAGCCTTAAAGAAAATGTTAACTATATGCGAATCTTATGCTGTGGCACAAGGACTCAAATATAATGCTGTTAAGAGCGAATTCATGATGTTCAATCCGGACCACAAGCGATACACTAATGTGCCACTTTTTAAGCTCTGTGGAACCCCTTTGAAAAAAGTTGAGACCTTTAAGTACCTGGGCCACTAGGTCACAGATGACCTGAAAGACAACCAGGATATTGAGAGGGAGCGGAGGTCGCTGTCTATCCGCTGTAATATGTTGGCCCACAGATTTGCTAAATGTACTGACGAAGCAAAGATTACGATTTTCAAGGCTTACTGTCAGTCATTTTATACGTGCAGTCTGTGGGTTAACTTTACGCAGAGGGCATACAGTGATCTTCGCGTACAATACAATAACGCGTTCCGGGTATTGATGGGGATGCCGCGTTTCTGTAGCGCTTCTGCTACGTTTGCGGAGGCTCACGTAGATGGTTTCACCGCCATAATGCGTAAACGTTGCGCTTCACACCTTAGGCGCTTTCGCGACAGCCCCAACAGTATCTTGTGTGCTTTGGCAGACCGTTGGGACTCGCCGATGCTTGCTCGATGGATACGGCTGCACGCAGTCAAGTAGTCATCTTGCGGGCGGGGCCGGGTGCCATTTTTGTTTGTGTGGTTTTTCTGTTTGTCCTTGTTTTATGTTATATGTGTTATGTTTCAATTGTCAATTACTAACATTAGTCATAAGCTCTAAAAATTGTTACTAACCTATAATATGGATCATGATGTCCGAAATAAACGTTTATTATATTATTATTAATTATATACATATATAGGCTATTAATTATATATATATATATATATATATATATATATATATATATATATATATATATATATATATATATATATATATATATATATATAGGCTAAAATAATTCCATGGGGTGACGAATTCTCTTACGGCACCGATGTATCTTTAAAAGATGACGATATTACAAACTTGTGTGTAATATGTTTCAGACTCACGAAATGCCATACCTATAATGAAACATTTTTTATTATATATGTATCTCATATTTGTCACTTGTATTTAAAACCAATTTTTTCCTTAAACATTACGTTACAGTTATATTATCTACCGTATCGTGGAGGCGTTTTACATACGTATACTAGATTTGTGAAACACGTGGCGTTCCTTGTTTTTATTTGAGGAAAGTAGCAATTTTATATAATTAATGAATCTACTTTAATCGTTAGCTGTAGTGACCTACAAATATCCTGGCTTCATTCTTCTACTTTTGTTCTTAACTAGCACGTTTAAGTTCTGAAGTAAGCTCTGAGGTTTCTTTGTTTAAACGATTGAAGTTGAGCTCTCCGGCGTAAGTCATGCCAAGAGTTAAAATGTTCAATTACGAAAATACTTTCAAAATTTTACCTTGTACTAGAATAACAAGATATATACATTATATATTTATATACTAATTAATTAAGTTAATAATTATCGAGTAGTGGCGGTGTAAGAATATCTACTACACCATATCAACCCGTGGGTGACGCAAGAGACAAGAAAGGGAAAAGCGTCATGATATCGAGTAAAAAGAAATTGCGGTTGTTCAATATCCCCCTATGACGTAATCTAAGGGGGAGGCCTATGTTGCGTGACTTGTAAAGGGTTGTATGAATGATGATGATCCACCGCCGCTATTGTGGTTTTTTAACTAACATATATGAAAATTAATGTTTATTTGTTCGTATTTTATGCACTGTCACACCATTCATTAGATAGCGTCAAAGCTTTGTCAATGCTTGCATTTATGCAAGGGCTATAGACATAGTAAAACTAACTTAAAGTAGATGGAGTGCGTATCGTATCGACAATTTATTTAAAAGTTATACTGTAATCATTCAATTACAATGAATTTATTATCACTCCTCATTAAACAGTATTACTTATTTTATAAGAAGCGGCAATTGCATAGTTAATACCTAATATTATTAGCACATTGATTCTAAATTCATTACAGCCCATGAGCAGTCACCCTTAGTGGGGTGATTCACACTAGTTTTCTCAGTCGGTAGGAACCAATTTCATCAAAGACCCTTTTACTGGGAACGAGGAATTCTATCTTTGTTCTTCCGGGTGACAACGCATTTTAATTTTGATTCGTAATCGTAAATAAATAAATAAATAAATGATTTCTGTACGACTTACCATCAGGTGGTCTTTGTGATTTACTTCCACCTCTATTCTACAAAAAAATATGACAATTTTATTAATAAGTATGTAATGTATTATCAAGGAGACTCTTGGATGGTGGAAAAGTTGGAAAAGTATGATATGTGTGAACTCTTATGTTATTCTTAAGGTAAATTAAACGCGTCAAGTATACAAGGCTAGAGCCATGATAGCTCAGATGGTTAACGCTCGCTGTAAACATAACAGAACGTGATTAATCCGGGTTCGATCCCCGTCGGCACCAATAAAAAATTTAATTGCAATTTTAAGTGCTGATTCACCACGTGCTCGGCTGTGAAGGCCCGGGTTTGATCCCCGCCGGCACCTATAAAATTGTTAATTGCAATTTTAAGTGCTGATTTACCACGTGCTCGGCTGTGAAGGAAAACATCGTGAGAAAACCCGCATGTCTGAGGAATAAGAAAAAGAAAAATATTTCAAAGACAAGTGAAGTTCGCCAACATGCATTGAGGCGGTGCGGGGAACACTTTCTTGTCCTAAAACCCTCTCAGAAATGAGGGAAGGTCTGTGAGGAAGGCCCGGCAGTGGGAAGTATATAGGCTGTAACTTTAAGTATGCAAGGCTCGGCCTCTTGTCCTGTCTGATATTTGAATTATTTAGTAGTAAACATATGTATTTCTCATAGAGAGTAACAAAAATGATGACCGTATTATGATCAATGATGATTTATACGTGGTAGAGCCATGCTGCAGTTATATCAGTAGTATAGTTGTAGCACGAATAGGTCGGCTCCACCGGGGAAGGACCACGCTCTCACAGAGTATCAGCGTAAAATAGTAGCTTAATACTGCTGTCTTTCGTATGGTGAGTGTAGAGAACCGGAGGCTCTTTTTACTGGAAACATGGCATTTCATTTTAGTGCTCACGGGTGACAACGCATCTGCATTTTTATTTGTAAACGAGGATAGATGTAGATGTCTATGGGCCGCAGCAACCACTTACCATCAGGTGGTAAGTAAGTTTAAATAGGATAGGGTGAAAACGAGTGCTCGTTTTCACCCTATCCTATTTAAAAAAAAAAAACATTATCCGATATACTATATCGAATTGTGATTGTGAAAAAGTGTCAGACGCATCACAAAGCTTTTAAGCATACTTTAAAAAGTAAATGAGCGAAAGCCTCAGATCATATAAACAACAGGAGATATGCTCAGTAGTTGAAAATGTATCGGAACCCGGTGTCTCCAGTTGGCCCCTACCACGCGCCAACTACTACATATGCACAGCAATAGATACACAATCGCGCACACACTCGCATTTTATAAATCAAAACATACTACACAACCAATTATAAACCTTATCTCATCATACGCAGCGTGCATTTACCATGCACCGTACAAAACTTATTCACACAAAAACATCTGTCGCTATCATTCACTCACAAAAGCTGGCAGCGGCTGCTTCACGAAACTATCGTGTGAGTGAGAGTATCAGTAAAACACTTATCCATTGCGCTATTAGACCAGCTGATTCACAGGTCGATTTGTACTAAGCAAGCAATAGTTTTTGTTCCTAAAGAAAACATTTGATTTGGTTTTTCATCGTGTTTCTAGTACCACGAAGTAATGTTTTATTAAATTGAATAAGAAAAACATTAATATTTTAGTACTTACGTGTGAAATGAGATGCCATCTTTCATGTAATTCACAATACAGCTGTTATTTTTGCAAACAATCACTGAACAACGCGGCATTTTGTCAAAAATCACGAGCAGTGAAGACGTCACAAGTTGACATTCGACTAATTACCGAAACTGGCATCAGGCCGCTTTGCGGCCGGATGCGTTCGCAAGTGCCACGCCTCCTTGCCATATCTCCTGTTGTTTATATGATCTGAGGCGATAGCGAACAAAGGACGTTATATACCCAATGGTTGATCATCAAACTCTTATCATAGCGTAAATTTATTTAAGTTTGTTTAGAGGTTGTCAATGAATGTGTAGGTCCAATTTGTTGAAGATACATTTCCCTATATTGATAAAAGTATTCTTAAAAATTACGTTGCTTTTATAGAATAAGGGTAATAAAAGAACCTTAGAAAATCTTTTTAAGTCAGTACAATGTCTTGAATAAGTTTATCGTTACTAGCCTATCAAGCATTAAATCGTATTCGCTCGTCGAATAACTTTAGTAGAATACGTGCAACGTAAATATTTTACACTTATGTACTTAGGCCCTGGCCCGTTATATATATATATATATATATATATATATATATATATATACTGGTATAGTATATTATTTCCTCTGTCTCATAATGTCTTATTTTACCCTAATGCTTCGGAGGCCAAAACGAGTCTAGTGTTTTTGACTGCTATGTATGTATGTAACTCCTTTAGACTTTGACAAATTATATCTCATTATTATAGATCATTATTATAGAGCATACATACTCAAAATCAAGGGAATAATAAAGACTTGATAAAACTAACTTAAAATATATACGACAGACATGAACTGTCAATCACTTACGACATAAAATAACACTTAGCTATTGAATCGTGTCTAGTATCATTTGAAAGCAACAATAAGCATATAAACTCTTAAAGATAGAATAAAGTTAACTTAAATATAGAAATAAAAGTATGCGGATAATTTTGTTTAAGAAATTAAAGAAGTTTTATTCTAAACTTTTTTATTCCCTATAGTTTTTGATAAATAGAAGGGGAGTTGATCGAGCAAGTAGATGAATTTGTATATTTGGGCTGCGTATTTAGCAGGGATGGAAGATATGATGATGATATAGAACGACGAGTGAATGCGGGAAATAGAGTAAATGGGGCCTTGCACTCTATTGTGAAGATTTAAAATGTGTCGAAAAAGGCAAGTATGGCAATTCACAATCCTGTGTTGGTCCCTACTTTAACGTATGGTAGTGAAAGTTGGGTGTGGCAGAAGAAGCACGAGAGTAGAATAAACGCAGCAGAAATGCGGTCGTTAAGGAGTATGTTAGGGCTGAATCTGAATGACAGGGTAAGAAATTGTGTAATAAGAGAAGAGTGTGGTTTGCAAGATGATGTGGTGACCAGGATTAAGAAAGGAATGCTTCGGTGGTTTGGTCATGTGGAAAGAATGAATGAGGAAAAAGTGACAAAGAAAATTTATGGTGCAGAAGTGAATGGCAGAGTCGGAAAGGGACGTCCTAGGCAAAAATTTACCGACCAAATTGGCGATTTTGAATAAAACTATTATTTACGGATTTTATCGCGTTTAATTATTTATTTTTATTATTATCCTGACGTTTCGGGTGCTTTACAGCACCCATGGTCACGGTGGGGGGGAGACTGACATGTTTGACGTCCCAATGTCATTGTTAGCCCGGCTACCTTCAGTTTTTGAATATTAATTTTTGGTCCGCTTTACGCAAAACGAACTTACAGTATCTTGAAGTCTTGCAGTGGTATGCTTGGGTTTGGGTTTAATTTTGTTAATTATAGGATCCCAAGCAGATGGCATTTAAATATCGGTCGGTATATGGTGAATCTCACCATCATCCTTCACAGTTAGCTACCGTGGGCAAATCTTTGTTTCAGAGAGCACGAGCGATCTGTGACAGAAAACATCTGGCCGCCGAACTTCAGCATGTCAAGCAAGTGTTGCAAGACAACAAGCTTCGGATCCCCTGCCTACGTCCCAGTGACCGAGTGAAGCCGGCCACAGTCGAGCGTGTGCCTGCTGTACTACCATATGTCAGAGGAGTCACAGACAAGGTTGGCTACATCTTGTAGCGAGCTTCCATTAAAACATACTACGAGCCGCCGAAGAAGATTAGTCAATTTTTACCATCCGTCAAGTGTAATATCCCTCTACAAGATGCAGGAGTGTACAAGTTAGATTGTGAATGTGGTCTCTCTTACATAAGTGAAACAAAAAGATTCATAAAAACCCGCGTGAAAGAACATATAGCTGACGTGAAGCACCGACGCTCCGGGAAGTCTGCAGTCTGTGAACATGTTCAGGATCGTCCCCAACATTACATCAGATTATCGCGTAAATTTAAGAAATCATTAAATTGGCGATTTATTGAAAACGGGCCAAATTCGGAGTACCCTTAACCGACGAGCATGTATGCGTAGGTGTATGGATGTGATGGAGGCAAGAGAGGTGTGTCAGGATCGTGCCAAATGGAAGTCTGTAGTCTCTGCCTACCCCTCTGGGTGACAGGCGTGAGTGTTTATGTTATGTTATGTTTTTTGATCTCCTTTGAATTTACTGATATGAATATTTGCTGATAAAATGTAGAGCAGATCACTCCCGGATTTGCACTCTATCTGTTCCTAAATTTGTTTTTACTACCTTTTCAGCTATTCTGAAGAGTAACCAGCAACCAAAGACCCCTTCAATGAAAATGAAGAATTGCATCTTAGCCCTCATGAGAGACAACGCATCTGCAGTTTGATTCTAAATCAGGGGCGCTTGTTTGGCACCCTTATTCTATATAAAAAACACATTAGAATTTTTTTCGATAATGCTAAGCAAACTGATTCCGTTGTAATTTTAACAATCCTGCTGTGACCCTTTGCCCTTATGTAGTGGAATTATAACGGCTTTCTACGGCAATCGCTTGCTTTTTAGCATAAATTAAAGAATTAGTACCACCACACCCTCTCTAGCTAGCACGAAATAGATTAATGTCAATTAAAAACACCGATATTTCATTTGATAAATGATTGCTGATAAACAACCTTTTATTTACGTGAAGTAGGAACATAATTTTTTTTACGTCGGTATTTTTTTACATCGGTATTGTGTTCAATTACTTCAAATAATGTATCAATAATATCATCGCCCCGTTCACATCTTCATACAAAATAGACCTCCCACAAGAAAGGCAAAGGTCAGAGTTAGTTATCGCAAATGCTTGGCTTGCTAATTCATCGTATTGATATTTCATGCCAAACATATTACGGTGTATCATCAAGGTCAATAGTCGATTAGTTAATGTCTTGTTACATAAGAACGACCAGTATTATAATGTCGTAAAAGGTGACAGAGTGAAACTGTAACAGGATGGGTTGTAGCATCTTTCTGATGATAACTCACATTAATATAAAACTGCGGTAGCTAACTCACCTGCCAGGCGTGGTAGTGGCAGCTACGGCAAATATCTCTTTCATCAATGAGGCAATTAAAGGAAACAAAATATGGGGAAATTCTAAGCAGTAGGTGTTGATGATTGATGATTACGGAAATTTATTACCAATGACGGATGATAACTTTTAGCTCTTAATTGAAAGGTGTGCAAGGTGGCGACTTAACAACGTAGCCTATAAATGTTTTATCCTTAGAATCTGTAGATAAAATAAAATCTATATGTAAATATTAAGAAGGACTGCATACGGATATATCAACTACAACAAAATTGGCTCTATGGCGCCATTTTAATTATTTTATCCCACACTTAATTGTCACATAAAATTGTGCGTGTAAAAATAAACCACTGATTTTTTTTTGTATAGAAGAGGGGGCAAACGAGCATGCGGCTCACCTGATGTTAAGTGACTACCGCCGCCCATGATCAACCGCAACACCAGGAGAATTGCGGGTGCGTTGCCGGCCCTTTAGAAAGGAGTAAGCTCTTTTCTTGAAGGTCCCCAGGTCGTATCGGTCCGGAAAAATCGCCGGTGATAAATTATTCCACAGAGAGGTTGTACGTGGAAGAAAACTCCTTGTGAAACGTACAGTGGTGGACCGCCAAGCATCCAGATGGTGTGGATGGTATCGGGACGTTTGCCGTGTCGTGCGTTCACGAAATTTGGCGGCTGGGATTAATCCGAACAATTCCTCAGAGCACTCCCCGTGATAGATGCGATAAAATACGCAAAGAGATGCAACATCTCTTCGCAACGCCAGTGAATCGAGCCGATCGGAAAGCACTCGGTCGTCGACGATTCGAGCCGCTCTGCGCTGGATGCGGTCAAGTGGAAGGAGCTGGTACTGGGGAGCCCCAGCCCAGAGATGGGAACAGTATTCCATGTGCGGCCGAACCTGCGCCTTGTAAAGTTGCAGGCGGTGTGCCGGCATGAAATACTGTCCCGCTCTGCTGAGCACGCCAAGCGGCCAATTTGGCCTTCCCTTCCAAGTGACCACGAAACTGCACGTCACTCGATATGTCGACGCCGAGGATTCCGATACTGGCTGAGGCAACAAGGGGAGTGCCTTGAAACTGAGGGGATACGACAAAGGGGTTCTTTTTAGCGGTTAACGCGCAAACTTGTGTCTTCTGGGGGTTAAACTGGACTAGATTTAGTCGTCCCCAATCCGAGACTCTGTTCAGCAAAGACTCGACTTCAGACACAAGTTTGTCCCGGCACTCGGAGACGTTTTCCCGAGAAATATTGGCTCGGCCGGTGTAAAGAGCATCACCAGTGCTGTCATGTGCATAGCAATGAATGTTACGGGTATGCAAAATATCATTGATATGCAGAAGAAACAGCGTTGGCGATAGCACGCAGCCCTGTGGAACACCAGCATTAATAGGCTTGCAATCGGAGCTTGCACCGTCTACAACGACCTTGATGCTCCGATCTGCAAGAAAGCTGGTGATCCAATTGCACAATTTCTCGGGAAGCCCATAGGAAGGGAGCTTCGAAAGAAGCGCTTTGTGCCAAACCCGATCGAAGGCCTTCGCAATGTCCAAACTAACGGCCAATGCCTCCCCCTTGAATTCTACTGCCTCCGCCCATCTGTGAGTGAGGTAGACCAGAAGATCACCAGCTGACCGACCACGGCGAAAACCGTATTGGCGGTCACTAATCAGCTGGTGATCCTCAAGGTACCTCATGAGCTGGCAGTTTACAATGGACTCCATTGTTTTGGGGAACAAGGAGGTGATGGCGATTGGCCGGTAGTTGGACGGGTCTGAGCGGTCGCCTTTTTTAGGGATCGGGTGGACGAAAGCCGTCTTCCATGATTTTGGGACTACGCGTAGGGAGTAGGAGTACCGTAAAAGACGCGTTAAAACCGGTGCCAACTCTGGAGCACACGTCCTCAGCACAATTGGGGGGATTCCGTCAGGCCCACTCGACTTGTGGATGTCCAGGGAGAGGAGTGCTTTGTGAACCGAGCGCTGTGTGAACTGCACTTCCGGCATGGAGCACTCACACCGCGGGATGGTCGGCGGCGTACTCCCCCCGTCATCGAGAGTCGAGTTAGACGCAAAGAAAGAGCCTAGAAGATCGGCTTTCTCCTTTGCAGTATGGGCCAGTGAGTCGTCCTCCCTGTGCAGAGATGGAAGAGATGGCTGACAGAAATTCCCCTGGACAGCCTTGGCGAGAGACCAGAATGCACGGGTTCCAGAAGGAAGGCGAACTAGTTTCTCGCCAATTCTGCCTATGTGCTCTGACTTTGCCTTGGCAATGACTCTTTTGAAGGACCTAGAGGCGGAATTATACTTCTTTTTTAGAGCGCTGGTGCTTACATCCCGGGACGCTGATGCATCAACCCAGGCTTGGTAGCACTCCTGCTTATAGCATGATGCTATTTTACAGGAGCGACCAAACCATGGCTGAGATTTGCCTCCAATGGGCACCACAGAGGAAGGAATAAAAAGTTCCATACCCTGAAGTACCACATCAGTAACAGAATCCGCAACAACGTTGGGATAATCCGGCGAGAAGCAAACCCGCCTCCAAGGGTAGGATGCAAAGAAAGACCGCATCCCATCCCAATCGGCTGACTTATCTTGCCAAACACGGCGGCAGCCTGCAGAATGCAACCGCGATTTCAGCGTGAGTGGCACAACACTCCGGACCAGACAATGGTCCGAGGAGCCTAAAGGGGTGTCGACGGAAATCTGATATCCGTCCGGGTGAGAGGTCAGCAGAAGGTCCAACAGGGAAGGTACATGATCCTCCACATCTGGAATCCGCGTAGGCGAAGTAACCAGTTGTGTCAGACCATATGCCAAGGCAAAATCATGAACAGATCTCCCCGCATGATCGGTTAAACGTGAACCAAGCCATTCGGCGTGATGGGCGTTAAAGTCGCTGAGGATCACGATCTCTGCGGAGGGGATCTGCTGTAGCAACGAATCTGCAGCCATTTGGACGTAGTCGAAGAGTCGGTCTGTTTCGGCATTACCGCTATGGGACCTATAGAGGCACCCGTAGACGCGCGGATGGTCGTCGCTGTCTACGCGTAGCCAAAGGATGGACAGGTCCGAACCTTCAAGTCTGCCGAGGCGTCGAGAACAGATGTCCTCTCTGACGTAAACGCAAACTCCAGCCCGAGGCACAAAGGAGTGTTCCAGTTTGTACCCCGGGTAGGAGAGATACGAGACATCAGCCGGAGAGGACACCTGCGTCTCGGTCTGAAAGAGCAGAGCCGGCCTCGCCGTCTCGAGATGGTAGTGGACGGCGTTTAGATTAGAGTGAAGTCCCCTGATATTGCAGAAATTCACGGACAGCGTGGCAGGGGTCGCCTTGGTCTTGTTGCTCCGTTTGCCCCGAGCAGTTGTAGTCTTGAGCGGAATTTCGCCCCCCCCCCCAGAATACGCGGGGCAGCCTGAGCACCCACGCTCAGAAGTGGAGAAACATGGTCGTGGATGCTCAGCGAGGGATTCTCCAGGGGTGCTGTTACCCTCCTGGGGTAGTCTATCTTTATTTAATTCCGCTACCATGTTGATAGGGGGGGGGGGGGATTTGGGCCTCCGGCCACCTGCACTCACCAGACGAAACGCGGAAGCAGATCTTCCACTTCACGCCGGTATTCTGTGTGGTCGTGGTACCACCCCGGTTTGAGCCGGCCCATACGTGCAACAGCAGAGCTGCCGCATGGCTCTACCACTGTTAAAAAACTGATTTGCGTATCAAGGCGTAGATATAATAACATAGAGATAATGGGACGTTAGTTGTAATATTCTTGCTTATTCTGGATGGATTGCATGTACAATTTTTTAATGCTTTGTTTAAAATTATAGACTGGTTTTATTATAAAAGGTTTTAGCTTTACATTCAAATAAATAAAAATCGAGCTTCAATTCATTGCTGGAATCCTCTAAAAAGAAATGCGCAGTTTTCAATTATTGATAAGCCTGTTATGGAACTGACATACCTCTACCATCCTCCACGCTACTCTCTGTTGGTATTGTATGTGTTTTATGTGTTATATATACGGGATTGTTTTGCCACAAGATCAAGCTGACGTAAACCCAAGTCAAACCTAACAGAAACCCTAGAATAATAGAATGGTGATTCCTCTTTCACAGATATATTGAAGACCAGTAACTGAGTATTTATGTTTTCTATCTAGATAAATGTGTCTATAAATTCTAGTGACAGTTTGTTTATCCGTCATACAACACAGTATGATGTTTGTCACCTTTATTCAAATTAAAAAGAAACTGGTATCCTTCTCTTACTATTCCTCCCTTTTTTAAATTCTTTTTTGTTTAGTCCAGAAGAGATGTTTTTGTAACAACAAGGTCATCTTTTATTTTCACTCATTTTCTCGCTATAAAAATCTTTCCTTGACTTACAAGAAATAATAGTGTACTAAATTATAGGAGGATATACGCAAACACGCAACTGGTTGGTTTTTCCAAAAATAAATTACTTTTATAGTTTAACATTAGGTTGTAAAGTTTGAAGGCACGTTTAAAATACATTTCGTTACTATAATAACACGTTAACATAACCGTTAATTTAAAAAAAAGTAAACATGCTATATTATGCTTCTTAAAAATTGGCTTCTATTTAAAGACTATTCTAAAAATATCTGTGCATATAACGAGTTGGCCTTGAAACGGTACTTAAGTAATTTTCAATTTCTTTTAATAATTTTAAAATCACGGTAAACTTAATGTCTAGGGACGCCTTAGACTAAAGTTTATCGACCAAATTGGCGATATATTGAAGATGGTTGGATCCAGAGATTAGGTCAGATTAAGAGTACCCTTAACCGACGAGCATGAATACGGTAGTTATGTGGATGTGAAAGAGGCGAGAGTCAGGATCGTACCAAATGGAAGTCCGCAGTCTCCGACAGGCGTGAGTATTTATGACTTATGATAGTAAACTTATAAGACAAAGTGAGGATATATTTATATTATATTTGAAATATATAGTTGCTGAAAAGTATGTTTACCTTTGACAAATTTGCCAACCGGCTGAGTCCAACTCCGACTGATAGTTCAATCGGCGGATGTAACTTCGGAGGATTACGACTTATTTTCTCGTCCCGTAGATGTCATAAAGAAATTGCTTTATTAGCCATTCAGTTAACGATCTAACCGTTTTACAAAACGGTGCCGTTCAATCGATATTCAGCCAATGCGTCTTGTGCAAGATGCAACCAATATCTTGTAATATCAGCTTAAGCTGCGAACATTTATGTCATAATATATATCGCTAAGTAGGCACAGAACAGCGACTGCCTCTTTGAATTAAATTAAGATGGGTGTAAGTAAAATAGGGTGACCATGCCATGTCTAGGCTGTTAACTGAAAGGCTAATTGAGTTAGTTGGCCTCGACATATATATAAAAACTTGAAAATAAGAGTTTACAATTAAAGCGAGTTGGCAGAGTATCCAACATGGCTCAACCTTTCAATAAGATGAAGTGGTAATAGGCCAGCCATATAGCTTGTGAGGCAGCCTCGTACGGGTAAACGAAGTGATGGTCAACCCCTCACTAGATGCAGCGACGACATGGTAAGACATGCAAGATTCAATTTTCAAGATTAGATATAAAGATTCAATTCAATTATTGCAGTTGACTAGGACCATGTGGAGGGGCCTATATACACCAGTGGACTTAGGCAGGACTGTAATGATAACGATGATTTGAAAAATACTTTATCATATCCTGTACGCCAAGCCATGCTCACTTTCGATCGCGCAATACCAACCTTACGCCCGCCAAGTAGTGATCGAATTAGATCAGAATTATGTAAACATGTCTACCTATGAAAAAACTATTTTTTCGTTTTAAACAAAACCAAAGACACTATGCAATAGATATTAGTATCAAAGACAAAGATATGCTCTTTTATTTTAAACCATAACCTGGCAATGTTTCTTAGAAAAAAAAAAAAAGAAATCACTCTGAACTTCCGGCGTTCCACGTGTCACTTTGATGAAGTTGCTCTGTCTTTTTTATAGAATTTTATATTTGTGTCTGGACTAAAAACGAAAGTATTATACTTTTTACATTTCTTGTAATATAGTCAACACGTAGATATATAATTTGTGGTATAAAAAGTGAAAAGTAAATTGCCAAAAGTACTTCAAATTCCGAAAGGCCTGTTTTGGCGGGCGGGTTATAAATGTGTTATTTTTCAAATTCTCATTTATTTTTAGTGTAAAATGTAAGTAAAAATAGTTTTCCTACATATTTTGAAATAACATGACGTTGTATTTATTTCAAATTCACACGAACATATTTTAGAAATATTGTTCGAAATGTCACAGATAAAATATTATTTTTTTTTTTTTTTTTTAATTTTTTAATATTTTAATATTTTGGTATGAGTAACGAATGGAAACACATAAAACATAAAATATACATATTTCCAAACAATTTCATATAAATTTCTCCAAAAACAAAGGTGTAGAATTCAAATTAGTAGTAATTTTGTCACTAAAATTGAAGTTTATACTACTATTATGCTATACAGTGTAATTTATATACTTTATTACAATTTCTAGCAACCAAAAATAATTTTATTCGATAGTTTATACATTCAACAAGACTTCCTGTAAGTTTTATCCATAAATATTGTCTCAAAGTGAAAATATAGCAAAATTTGCAATATTGCAAAAAATTTCCTAACCTAGAAATTTTCCCGCCAAAAAGGTCCCGAGTGAACGGGAGTGTAACCATGTCGCGCGCTGTCAGAGCGTAGAAGATATACAATCAAAATTGACGGCGACGGCAGCGACACCGCCGCCGTCGCGGCGCCGCTGCTATACCTTGAATTTGTATGGAGCCTCACACACGACGCCGCGGCGGCAACGGCAAGTCTCTGTACCGCGGCGGTAGCGGCGAGCGGTGTCGTAGTTCTTAACTTATATAAGATTTTAATTGGCCGTTTACACACGGAGAGGAAGGACGTCACGTGCGGTGCATGTCAAAGAGTATTTGAAGAGTGGACATACCTGAATTTATTTAGAACATAGATATAGATCAATTAATCTCACTGGTTCGCGAAAGACCAGTCTTGTGGGACAAATCTTTAGAAGAGTTTAAATATAAGAACATATCGAATGCAGCATGGAAAGATATTTGTTTAATATTATATTTCGATTTTGATGCGCTCAGTGAAAAAGACAAGGATATTTGTGGTGAGATTTATTTATTTATTAATTGTTTGTTTAAAAGACATCTCATAGAATGTAATCTTTGCATTGTAAAACTGTTCATATTGCGTACGGCATAAATACTTTGTAGTTGTTGATGTTCTGTCTTCTGGGCAAATAAAGTTTAAAATGTTACTGGGCGAGGTTATGATTACAAGTAGATAGATATTAAATTATACTTAATTGCCAGGGTAATGCTTCTTCTTCGCACGTAAAACAATCTGAAAACATATCACGTATTGTAGTGGCTGCTGGAACTCTCCTTACAGCTTGTGTTTCTGTAATGTCTATTTTGACTGGCCTGTTGATCTAGTGGTTAGTGACCCTGACTGCTATGCCGGAGGTCGTGGGTTCGATTCCCACCCAGGACAAATGTTTGTGTGATGAGCACGATCATTTGTTCTGTGTCTGGGTGTAACTTATCTATAATATTTATGTATTTAGAAATATACAAGTATGTTTTATCAGTTGTCTAGTACCCATAACACAAGCTCTGCTTAGCTTGGGACTAGATGACGTTGTGTGGTAGTAAAAAAAATGAAAAAAAAAAATGAAAAAATAAAAATGAAAAAAAATGACGTCTTCATGGTCTACAGTCGCCATTGACTAGAATGAGCCCCATCTTTGGCTCTGACGAAATTATGCAAAACGCAGGAACATTTAACAATATCGATTGCTAAATATGTATTCACGTTTAGGGGACGATGGAAAATTCTCCACTTATTGGACAAAGGGCCAAAATCACATTCTTCGTACCGCCTGGCTCTTGGGAGGCGATAATTAAACACACTTTTTGGTGTGGGCAAGTTCCTTCTACTATAAGGACGCATGGTATATGGACTCAAACCGAAAGCCTCATCAGCAACGAAAACAAAAGGCATATCTTCACTTCGAGTGCTTGGTTCTGGGTGCGGTAGTATTATCTGGTTCCGTAGTGGATGCTCATATAATGTAGAATTTTGAAAAATCGTTGAGTCACACTCTTTTCCATATGCGCCCACATCTATATAAATAAACCTGTATTCTGCATCAACTACAGCAAACAATACTATAGAGAAAAACTCTGTATAGTTGAAAAAAGCGAACCACTACTGTTAGGTTTAATCATTCGTATATGTTTGCCATCCATAGCGCCAATGTAGTGAGGGAAGTTAGCTTTAGACTCGTACTGTCTTGCAATTTCTTTTAATCGCTGTTCTGTTAATTCTGCCATACATTTTTGTGATAGTTCATTCCAAAGCATTTTATATGCGCATCTTATTATTTGAGCTATAGTAAATATTCCAAGCTTAAAATTTTCGTGCAGGCCAGTGAATGTATGCCCCTTGGCCAAATATCTGAAAAACAAATAAAAAAGTATAATCTGGAGTATGTATCACATAACTTTTTTTTCAGGTAAATCTGTCTTTAATAAATGTGAAGGACAACTTTTTAAATACCTTACAAAAATAAAATCAAAGAGGTCAGGATCAGCAGCAATTACTACCAAAAAATATCATTTGTTTGAAAAATTATCTTTTTTAAATAAAATTGCACCTTCCGAGATACAGTCCAGTATTGCAAAAAATAGTGCAACTCAGAATCAAGAAGAACCATCTGAACAACCACGCGAAGAATCTCCTTATGAACAGCAAACTTCAGTACAAATCAATGAACCGAGTACTTCAAACACATCGCGTCGCAAACGCAAACCAGATGAGTTTGAAACAGAAGTTTTGAACATTTTAAAAAAATAACAGTATAATAGACATAATGATTTCTTATATTTACGCGAACACTACACATTGATTAAAACTACTTTTACGGATTTTATCGCGCGTTTATTTTACTATTATTTTTAATTCCCGACGTTTCGGGCGCTTTCCAGCACCCATGGTCACGGGGGACTGAGATGACTGACGTCCCGATGTCATTATTAAACCCGGAGTACCTTCAGCTTTTTTTAATTATTGTTTATGGTCCGATCTATGCAAAATGAACGGACTATGCCCTGAGGTCTTGCAGTGGTATGTTTGGGTTTAGTTTAAATTTTATTGATTATAGGATCCCAAGCAGGTGGTAGTACCCAGCCTCCTTCTCTATTGAAATTAGGATGTTTTTTAATTTCAATAGCCTCACGTATCATCCTTGGTAGGAATCGGTGTTCTTTCGCGAGGATTTGTGGTCTATCAAATCTCATGTAATGGTTGGGGCCATCTAGGATATGATCGCAAACTGCAGACTTCCCGGAACGTCGATGCTTCACATCAGCTATATGTTCTTTTACGCGGGTTCTAATTGATCTTTTTGTTTGCAGGGTACGCAATAGAATGCGTAAAGAGTTTTAATCAAGGATAATAGACGTTTATCTTTTTTTAAAAGTCTTTTGCCAAGTCTCTAAAAATTTAATGATCAACTAGTATTTAAGTTTCAGAGTAGAGTTCTACAAATTGTAACAGAAATTCAGTACCCTACATGGCAAGTATATAATGCTAATACTATGGCAAGATACATCTAATTAGGTGATTAAACGAACTTACCTTAAGTGAAGTTCAATCACAATTATACGAAGCTCCTTGTCCGAGATATTATTACAATGTAGTCTACGCTTTTCATCGTCGTAGCCATCACAAGATTCCAAGCTCCAACCACAAAAAAAAGAAATGTGTTGTTTATAGATATAGTCTCTGTCAACATTCAAGACAACTTCATTAGTTTAAAGCCCTTTCATGAACAACCCTTGCTTGGGTCTTAAGGGATGGGAGTCTAGTCTCGGACAAGGAGCTTCGTATAATTGTGATTGAACTTCACTTAAGGTAAGTTCGTTTAATCACCTAATTATACTCCCTCCTTGTCCGAGATATTATTACAATGTAGATGTTTGAAGACTGGGTTGTGAATGAAAGAACTATTTTGCAATTTTTAAAACCGTGTGTATTTAAAACAATTAAGTAATTTGCTTACATTACTAATTTGTTCTATTCTTAATTAATTAATCAACCAACACTTGATGTGTTACAAACCGTACTACTAAACAATAATGGATCATCCAATAAAGGTCTATTGTAAAACCTGGCAAAAGTTTCAGAATTATTTGACCAACCCGCAGTCTTCCTTATGAGATCCAAATTTAAACCTGCCCTGTTCACGGCGGAGGTTGCAGCATGTCTAGTGCTGTGTGCTGTAAAAATAGACATATCTACATGTTCCTGCCTTACTCAGAGTGGATTTAACCCATCGGCTTAAGGTCTGTGATGAGGCCGCTCGATGTGGTTTCTTAAATGTTAAAAATAATTGTTCAGTATTGTGTCTGAAAGGTTCTGTTCTCCTAATATAATTATGATGTTAATGTATTCACTGGGCATATTTCTAATTTACTTATATAACTTTTAAGATGTAGAATTGGTTGCAGTTCATTTTTGTTTGATGTTTTTATGAAATCAAGAATTTTAATCTGTACTCCAGAAGAATTAATTTTAATATTTCGTAGCTTAATAGGTGATAAGGTTTGTACCCTATGACCTGTTGTGAGAGCTAAGATAGTAACTAATTTTTTGGTTAATAATTCAATCTCAACTCATTTCGGTACTGAAGTGCCAAATAATCTAAAACTAAGCCTGGATCCCATGAAACATTATAGTTTGGTCTTGGGGGATTCAACCTGAACGCTCCCTTAAAAAACCGCTTAAGCCTGTCATCACACCCCACTTTTGGTCCAATTAAAAGAGATAAGGCAGATCTTGCTGTATTTAATGTACCATATGATGCTCCAGCATCAAACCGTTCACTTAAAAATTTAAGAATGAAGGGAATTGAAGCCTGATATGGATCTATATCAACGGTCCTGCAATATTTCCACCACAATCTTAGGGTGGAGTCATATTGCTTCATGGTATTTTCCGATAGTGAATTCAACATGATCTGAAGAGCAGAAGTTGGGGTTCCACGTCTTATGTATGCTTCGCTGACAGCAGCCCTGCTGCCAGGGTAAGCTGCCGGTGGAGTGGATGAGATTTCCTGTAAGGAGAAGACCATAACATACTATTTGGACTAAATAATAACAATTCATTTACTAAAAGGCCTTTTAACAATGGAAACCAAGGTTGTGAAGGCCAATGAGGGAAAACTACAATTCCTGATCTTTTTTAATTTTATCTAAACATTTAAGAACTAGGGAAAATGGTGGAAAAGCATAAAAATATGTTTCCCATTTTAAGGTAAATGCATCTACTGCTATGGCTTCTGGATCTCTCTTCCACGACACAAAATTTTTGCATTTTTTATTAATTCTAGATGAAAATAAGTCAATTTCGGGGTAACCAAATTTTTCAACAATCCTATTATAGGCCTGTTGGGATAATTCCCATTCTATGTTTATTTTTCTTGACTCTGAGTCTGCCTCCACATTGTCTTTAGTATTTATATATGAGGCATAAACCTATATGTTTCTTACCTCACACCATTGCTAGAGCTGTCTTGTAATATTATTTAAATGAATGTACTGTACTCCCCCCATCTTGTTTATGTATGCTATTGTTGTTGTATTATCAATTCTGAACAAGATCCCACAATTACTATAGTTTTTAGCAAAACATTGTAGACCTAGAAATGCTGCTTTTAATTCCAAATAATTAATATGATATTTCATTTCGCTAGTCGACCAAGATCCCGAAGTTCTTTCCGATCCCATCACTGCACCCCAGCCTGTTGTTGAGGCATAGGCCGTATTGATCTCAACACAAAATTTTTGTTGTTTAATATAATTTTGCTTATGAATATTTGACTTCCACCATTCTAACTCTGGATGAATAAGATTTGTAATTGACATTTGTTTATCATAATTGTCATAACATTTTAGTAATGCTAAAAACTTTTCCCTCTCTAATAACTTTGTATAAACCCAACCATAGGGTACAGCTGGTCAAATTGATGTTAACCTACCTAATAATTGTGAAAACTCTCTAATCTTACAATGACTCTTTCTTTCAAAATTCCTAATATTTTCTAATATATCCAATTGTTTTTCTTTTGGAACGGATAAGGATAGATCTCTTGAATCTAGAATAGTGCCTAAATATTTACAGGTCTGTTTTGGAGTTATGATTGATGCTTTTTTCAAAATTTACAGAAAATCCCAATCTTTCAAATAATTTACATGCTAATGTTACATTTTCTCTACATTTTAACTGAGAAGAATTAAAGTATATGCTGTCATCTAAATAACATGATAAAATAATATCTTTACTTCTAAGATAGGTACAAATTGGTTTCATTAGTTTGGTGAAAACAAAAGGAGCAGAGCAAATGCTAAAGGGTAAACAGTTAAATTGGTACAATTTATCCTCAAATCTGAATCTTAAGAATTTCTTTGACTCATCCGAAAGGGCTATACGGAAATAGGCATCTTTGGGGTCAATTTTTGCCATAAAACAATTTTTGGAAATTAATTTACAAGCTGTTCTAATATTCTCTAACTTAAAATGAGAAGTCTCTATATATTCATTTAATTTTTTTTAAATTTAAAATAAACCTTTAATTTCCATTCTGTTTCGGAATAACAAATATTGGGGATACAAACTGCCCCTCACAAAACAAAAATTCTGAAACTGCACCTTTTTCTAATAATTTCAGAATTTCTGAGTATATTATATTTCTTGTCCTTCCAGACCAGTATTGGGTAGGAGCCTCATATAAGTTTGGTACTTGACTGAAGGGTATTTTATAACCCTTTATTCAGTTTATTAATACTGGGTCATATGTAATTTCCAACCAATTACTCAGACATTGTTTTAACTTCCCAGTACCTACCTCTAACGACGGTGGTTCCTCTTTGTCTGAGCTGGTGGGGCTCCCATGTTTTGAGTTTTCCTCCGTAGTGGCTGACTGGGACGATATCTCGGTTTGTAGGGTTGTGCTCGGTAATTCTGCCCACTGCGCGTAGGATGAACTTGCAGTGGGCTCTTCCAGTTTCCCTTTTTTGGGGCTGTCTTTTTCTTTTCCACCGCTTTTATTTGAGCTCCTGTTTTTTGGATAGTCTGAGTTGTTCTGATGTTCTCAGTCCTTTCCAAACAAGAACTCATCGGTCTTTGCATTCTTCGTTGCTTCTCTTAGTACAAGAGTTGCTCCAGACAAGGCAAAATATTTCCTGGCAGCCGAGTCTTCATAGAAGATTTCAGCAGCTATCTTTGCTGTGTTGCTTAACTGTTCCACTATTTCTCTTGTATTTTTATTCCCTTTAATAATATTTGTCAGTACTAAACCAATTCCTGTCATTATTTTTCCCGTCATATTTTGTCTATTTACCAAACGTTTGTCTCTCTTAATTAGTATTTCTGACAATGATGCCTTTATCTCTGGATTCATTTGAGGAGCCATAACAGCTTTGAAGTTAGACGGAGTTAAGAACTTGTTTATTATTTTTTCCCGAGCTTCTTTTCCCAATCCTTTCATCATAATTTTTGTCCATCTCGTCGCTAACTGCATATTTATTGGCTCTCCCACTTCTTTTGATTCTTCTCCTTCTGGTCTTAAGGCTAATAATAGCTCCTCCGGGATGTCCTCATTGTCTGAAATGTATATATATATATATATATATATATATATATATATATATATATATATATATATATATATATATATATAGACCATTTATCTAAGAGCTGATGTTATTAGACCAGTCTCGCTCGATCAGTCGGACGGAATGGACAGTACCGTGGTAATTGCGATGCTTCTTTGTGTTAAAAAATAAAAATATCAATTTCTTTGCAACTTTCCGCTAAACATATAAAATGATGTGTCTTACCTGGATTGAAGCGCACCTCCCGCCCTCCCTCAATTGTATACATTAACTCCGTCACCACTAGACCAAGCACCACTACTCTCAACACCACTATTCCAGGCAAGACACACCATCGACGATAATACGACACGTGTTTCGCCTCTACACGAGGCATCCTCAGGTAATATAGACTCTACGGCGGCTGACCGCTAAGTGAGCGGCGAGTTTTTTTTTTTTTTTTTTTTTTTGCGCCCGAAGCAAATATGGGCAACCCTCCGGAAAGCGGGGGAGGGAGGCGGTGAATGCTCATAGCATACCACGCAGCCGGCTGCGTGGTTATGTGGAGACTTTTACCCACTAAACACCGCCTTTTAGGAAATGGCTTAACGATCTGACTAGAGATCTCTAAGCCGTATACGAACGCGACCCTCCTTGGCAGAAAGGAGGGCGCAAGCAGCGAAAAGCCGCTTAGAAGAGTGCCTAACTAAGGCAGATTAATGGATGTGTTATGGAGGCTCGGCCTGAGCCGCCAGGAGGCAGTTCAGGTCAGCCGAAAGCTTGTTGGGGGGGTCCGAGAGAGAGTTTCTCGGTCTGCGCACACTATAGCGAGTGTGAATAGGGGCTGCATAGGCAGCTGTCTCACGAATGAGATGATTTGGGTGGGACTCTGAGGCTTTGAAGAATCTCTCAGAGAGTGATTTAAGAAACTGTTGGATTGTTGGGAGCTCTAAGTCTCGATGTAGGTCAGCATTACGGACATAATAGGGCGAGTTAGTGGCCCTACGACAGAATAGATTTTGAAGTATTTGAAGTTCATTTATAGCTTTGGGCTTAGCATGTGCGAAAATGGGGGCCGCGTAGGTCATGACAGGTCGTATGCAGACCTTATATAGGGTTCGCTTGTTGCGGAGGGACATTTTACTGTGTCTGCCCAACATGCTGTTGAGCCTACCCATGTAAAAACGTGCGGTGCGAGTAACTTTCTTGATATGGGGCTCGAAAGTGAGCCTTGCATCAAGGGTGACGCCTAGGTACTTGGCTTTAGTTTGCCATGGGACAAGGGTTCCTAACATCCTGATTGGCGGAGTGGTGGTGAGACGGCGTCGTTTATATTCGAAGCAAACGGCGGAGCTTTTCTCCGGGTTTACGTCGATACGCCATTTTTGGAACCAAGCTCCTAAGTCGCTTACTGACTTTTGGATCTTGTTCCGAATCTGTGGTAATGAGTTGCCTTTAGAGTAAAGGGTTGTGTCATCTGCAAAGAGGGCTAGTTTGACACCATTCGACGGGATAGGGATGTCGTTGGTGAATAGTATGTATAGGAGGGGAGCAAGCACAGAGCCTTGAGGAACACCGGCTTTTATTTGACGGGTAGAGGATAGCGTGCCTTCGTGTCTAAAACGAAAGGTACGATCCTTCAGATAGGAGGCTACAAGGCGAACGAGACGGTCTGGGAGGCCTAAGTCGTACAGTTTGTAGATGAGGCCCTCGTGCCAGACTTTGTCGAATGCCTTGGCAATGTCAAAGAAGACCGCGATGGTTTTTTGACGGCGAGGGTAAAAACCGCTGAGGATGTATTCTACTATGCGGTGAACTTGTTGGGGGCACGAGTGTTTGGCTCGAAACCCGAATTGTTGTGGGATGACAAGAGGGTCGCCGTCTGTGGGAAACAAATGGCGCCTCAAGCGCACGAGAATGACTCGTTCGAAAAGTTTGCCCATGGCCTTGAGGAGGCTGATGGGACGGTGATTGGAGGGGAGGTGGAGAGGTTTGCCTGGCTTGGGAATGCCAATGACAGTTGCCTCTTTCCAAGAGGTGGGAAAGTAACTGAATTCGAAGCAGGCGTTAAAGATAATGGCCAGTAAGGCGATTACCTGCTCCGGGAAGTGTTTGAGGGCTTGGTTGGAGATACCATCCGCACCCGGTGCTTTTTTGGGCTTAAGTCCTTTGATGGTAGATGAAATCTCATCTTTGGACACAGTGATAGGGTCAGAGGCGGTAGGGGGCGAGTTCCTGCGTCGGACCTCGCCCTCCACTAGTTGAATATGTAGGGGGTCAGTGGGTTGTGAGCTAGGAGAGCATTGAGCGGCAACGCTGTCCGCGAAGCACTCAGCCTTTTCTTCGTCTTCGAAGGCAATGGAGCCGTCGGGACGAGACAGAGGGGGAGTATGGGTTATAGCGTCTATCCGGAGGGCTCTCGCCATCCGGTAGTACGCTGTGTGAGAGGGAGAGATTTTCTCCATGAGATTGCCTTTTTCGTGGTCTCTGTAGTCTTGGAGGCGGTAACGCAGTTTGCGTTGAAGGCGGTGGGCTGCGAGTCTATATTCGGGAGTGGGATAGCGTGCAGCTCTACGGAGGGCAGCTTTTTTGGCTTCTAACAGGTTGCTAATATCTAGGGGAAGACTAGTTTTAGCAACCGGGACAACTTTTTCATTCTCTTTAAGAGAGGATGTTATAAGTGAGGTGAGACTTTCGACCGCGGTGTCTATTTTCCCCGCACTGTCGAGGGCGTCGGAAGAAAGGGTTATGGGAGGGTCCGGAGAGTCTATAGCCGAGGCTAGAGACTTCTTGAAGCCCTTCCAGTCGGTGTAGGTTTTGGAAGTGGGAGTTGGAGATGGCTGATGGCCAAGAAGGAGGGATACAGGACGGTGGTCGGATCCTAGATCGTCGAGAGGCTCGATTGCTCTAAGGTTAAGGGAAACTCCTTTAACTAGAGCAAAGTCTAGCACATCAGGAGCATAGGTAACAATGTCGGGATAGTGGGTGGCAGTGAGGGGGCTATAGACAGTCAGGTCGAGAGACTGAGTGATATTGAGCAGCACCCTGCCACTACTTGTAGTAGTGCGGCAGGCCCATTCAGTATGCTTGGAGTTAAAGTCTCCAAACATAATGACTGAGTCGCCTAATGCAAGGATGGCTTCGAAGTCACTCTTGACAGGGAGGGTTCCGCTAGGGATATAGCAAGAGGCTGTAATGATTGACTGGTGTCCAGTCATGGCTAGTCTAGTGATAGTGGCTTCCATACTGGTAAGCGAAGGAGTAGATATGTGGGAGCAATGAAGGGACTTTTTGTGATAGATGGCAGTGCCGCCGCCTTTGCGGTCGGGTCTATCGTTACGTATGAGTGAATAATTTTTAATAGTAAGGCCTTTAGGGACCTTGGGGCTGAGATGGGTCTCCTGTAGGAGTAGGAGATCGGCTTCGCGATCTCGTAGAATCGCGGAGCGCGAGCGGAGCGGCGAGTCGAAACAGTTGCTATTTATACACGCTGACACAATCGCTCCCTACCAAAGTAGCGAGGGAGGGCGGGAGGTGCGCTTCAATCCAGGTAAGACACATCATTTTATATGTTTAGCGGAAAGTTGCAAAGAAATTGATATTTTTATTTTTTATTATAATGGATTTCCGCAAAGTAACGCCTGATTCTATCAATTAGCTTCTTTGTGTTCTGCGTCGTCGTCGCAAAAGGAGAAAAACAAGAACTATTTGGATCGTTCCTTTATATCTTCCAGGAAAAGTAACGGAAAGTTTTATTGTGATTATGAGAACTTGAGAAAAAATACTAAGTAATTCCGTAATTATTTCCGTATGAGTATTAATACATTCGACCAAATATTACAACGCGTCCACAACGATTTGCAGAAAAATGATACGAAAATGAGGGAATGTATTTCACCTCCGGAAATTTTAATGGTGACATTAACGTAAGGAAAAAAAATGAAGATATATTATGAAATTAAGATTTATATATTTCACAGTAAGGCACAAAGTATAAGTATTACTAAGGCTAATATTAATTAAAATTGGGTAATGATTCGTCGGACATTGGTGAAGTGATCTGTGATAGAGAACTAGTAGAAGGCGTGCTCTGGTAACTATCGTATGTCGATATACTGTATCCAGTCTGATAGCCGTAATTATACTCCCTCCTTGTCCGAGATATTATTACAATGTAGTCTACGCTATTTCAGAGATTAGCCGGAACAAACAGAAAAATAGACACAAAAATTAAAAAAAAAAATGTTTTTTGTTTTTAAAATATGATTGTACATGAAATTAAATTGAAGTGTCTGTCTGCAACAACATTAAAGTAATTATTGATCTATCATCAATTAAGAATTAGAACGGTATGGAAATGTGTTATCACCTTTGAGGTTTAAATTGGAAAGCCTAGTTACTAGTACAAGGACTTTTGGTTCCCGTCATTTACCTACTTTAAAAAACACAGCAGTACGCCTCGGAAAATACCCTTGCTTTAGGCGTTATGGATTATTTTACTCCTAAAGCTGGTTGCGGTTTTATATACAGCCACTCACGTAGACGTAACAAAAACTTCATGACGATTCATAAATAACAGATAAAGCAAGAACCAATTTAATAGGATATATTAAACTTCCCGATTTATACATTATAGGATCAATAAGAAAATAAAAATATTCCGGAACAGCAACTTTATAAAATTAAATTCTGAACAGCGCCGTTTTCTTCGGAAAATTCTCGAAGAGATTATGTTGAGAGTTCAGGGATTAAGGGCTTTTATGGATGCTAAGTTTTACAATTTCCTTTTCTTGGCTAAGAGATTTGCATACTTTACGTTAGTGTTTTTATCCATCATTATATAGATTCAAATCATTTTTATTTTGTTAAAATATAAAAATAAATATAGGAGAAACAACGGAAGGTCATATTTAGTGGTTTACTCGTAGATTATAAATAATATTTTAAAATATTTTTTTCATCATAAGAATTAGAAAAATATTATTATATCACATTTTATACAAAAATAATGAGTATTTGAGAGATGAATATGTATTTGTGCCATTTATTGTTGAGACCGTCCGTATCGGTCCGTGAGCTCTCTACCCACAGTTGAGTTTGTAAAGAGCTGTATGCGAGTCTGATCTCCGCCGCTGACAAAAGTACTGATTCGTTTCTCTAAGTTCTAAAACTATTACGACTCCTTTTCAGCCTGGTTTGGTACCGCCTTCTTCTTCGTGTCAGAAGAGTACTTATACCCACCATCATTACAGGCTGTGAGATATTCTTTTGAGACATTATCTTGAAGTTTGTTGGCGGTGTCCTTGGACTTCAGTGGTCACCTACCATCAAGTGGTCTGCAAATTCGTTTGTCACTTCAGTTTTATAAAACAAAGACAAATGTTGCAGACAGTGGCCATGACATGTCATTCTTAACAAATAGAACACACCTAGTATGGCATTAATATTCAAAAATTCTGCAATGTTCCGTTGTTTGAAAGTTAGTAATGGAAAAATCACAGTAAAAATATCAAAACTGCGATGTTAACTACGAGGTTTACCCGCGTTTAAAAAAAATACGAAGCTCTCAACGAAGTTTTCGCACGCTTTAAAATGTTTTTCTTAAATAAATCTGCAATAAGTTATTCCAAAAAGATTTGCACAGTAATAGGTTTGCTATTTAAAGCGTAATTGAAATAATAAGAATTAAACACATTTTAAATATTATAAATTGAATAATGTTTCACTTAATAATGCTTCCTTTAACTTTATTTAAGAAGCATTGAAAATATAAGCATTCGTTGCTAATTGTTAATATGTAAATGACGAAAAAAAACAAGATAATTTGATTTTATACTTGTTTAAGCCAAGCTGCAGCTATATTAAGATTGTAGCACGTACAATAGCAGCTTCATGCTGCTATTTTTAGTATAATGAATGTAGAGGACCGGAAACACTTATTACTGGAAACGGGGCATTCCATCTCAGTTCTCATGAGTCACAACGCATCTGAATTTTGATTATTTTATGAGGATAAGTGTAGGTATCTACGGGCCGCAGCATCCACTTACCATCAGTAGGACTGTGTGCTCGTTTGTCATCGTTATTCTATAAAACGTACTATTTTGACTAAGTAGTAACACACATTGATTAATTCCAAGTGTAACTAACACCAAAACCTACAGTATAATGTATATACTTTTATGGGAAAATGTGTTAAATTGTATAATTCACTAATACCTCATTTATTTTAATTTTATATATTAATAAGAATAAAAAAGTTAAAGTAAAGTTACATCCTATATACGTCCCACTGCCGGGCTCAGGCCTCCCCTCGTATCTGAGAGGGTTTAGGACAAAGAAGTGTCCGCCGCGCTGTCCAAATGCGTGTTGACGTACTTCGCATGTCTTCGAAATATTTTTTTTTCTTATTCCTCAGACATGCAGGTTTCCTCACGATGTTTTCCTTCACCGCCAAGCACGTGGTAAATTAGCACTTAAAATTGCAATTAACAATTTCATTGGTGCCGGCGGGGATCGAACCCGGGTTATTCGCGTTCTGTTATATTTACAGCGAACGTTAACCACTGAGCTACCACGGCTCTTTAATAAGAATATTAACGTGTTTTTCAAATGAACGCATCTACTTGTTTTGTAAACAGCGAAAATTAGCTTATCGGATCAAAAATTAATAACAGATATTTATTATCTACGAGTCATAGTGCACTCAGGTAGATTGCTGGCGGGCGATAAACTATTTTATCGTTTTCTATTGTTTATTTTCTTTTATAGTTTTACTACTAATGAAGACTAACAAAGTCAAAATTGTAAAAAATGTATTCGAAATTATTCCGTATTAAAATTTTCAATTAAGTGTAACATTTTCACAATAGAATGCAATGAAAATGTGTACAATAAAAATAGTCCTGATAATTTTTTTTACGATCTAGTTTTTACGTTTTGTTTTTAATTTACAGCAATTTATACGTACACCACTAACTTATAGCCGTCGGTATCGCCCTTTTTCAGTCGTTATCTTTATAATACTGAGTTATGGGCTACATAAAACTGTATAATCTAATGATGCGGACTTTGTGTTTGAATATTTTTATTTTTTATTTAGAACTTTATTGTATTTACCATAAAGGTTACACACAAGAATTTATGCCAGTAAGCATTCTCCGCCAGTCATGGAAAGTAGTGAGAAATAAGGGGCAACTTAAATATCTTCGTTATCATTATGATTACAGCCCTTCACAAGTTCACTGCTGAACATAGGCCTCCCGCAAGGTATGCCACAAAGCACGGTCCTGAGCCACCTGCATCCATCGACTTCCTGCATGTTTTGTTCCTGCTGTTAGACGGGAGATGAGATTGTAATCGTCAACAGATTTGACAGCATACAGGCAAATGAACAGACAGATCTCCAAATGCATGCGGCGAGACTTGCGCAACTTTAATACTGCTCGTATTGAAGAAGTGATCGAGCGGAACCAGGGCTCCAAAGTCCTTGCCAGAGATCTGTTTGCCAGTAAGAGTCAACTGTCAAAGCTGAAGACTGAGTGTGGTAGCATCGTTTTCGGGACACCTGAGTTTCTGAGTGAGATTGAGAGGTTCTACGGGCAGCTGTACACATCATCGTTGGAGCCACACGCAAGTGTGAGTAATGATCCAAGAGCAAGTCTTATCCGACACTATTCCGATGATATCCCGGACGTCAGTCTGAGCAAGATTAGAAATTTAAAAACGGCAAGTCCTTGGACGAAGATGGAATTACAGCGGAGCTTCTGAAAGGGGTGGATAACCGGTACTCGAAGTCCTTCAGAGGCTCTTTAATTCCGTCCTCCATGGTGGCACTACTCGGAGGCGTGGAGCAGAAGTGATGGCTATCCAAGTACAGAACCAGAGTACGAAACCTATCCAACTGCAGAGAGGTGTAAGACAGGGTGACGTTATTTCCCCGAAACTCTTCACCGCTGCATTGGAAGACGTTTTCAAGCTACTGGACTGGAAAAGATACGGTACTAACATCAATGGCGAGTACATCACTCACCTTTGATTTTCCGACGATATTGTCCTTATGGCAGAACCGCTGGAGGACTTAAGCACCATGCTAAATGACCTTCATAGTGCCTCCCAACGGATAGGTCTTAAGATGAACATGGACAAAAAAAGATCATGTTTAATGTCCATGTCACACCTATGCCGGTAGTTGTTGGGAGCACTAAGCTCGAAGTTGTTGAGCTCGTGTACGTTTGCCTGGGACAAATAGTCCGACTAGGAAAGTCCAACTTCTACCGAGAGGTCAACCGACGGATTCAACTCGGCTAGGCAGCGTTCCGGAAATTCTCGACGTATCTTCTCGTCAGGTATACCTCAAAACCTGAAAACAAAGTTGTACAACCAGTGCGTGTCGTCAGTGGTGACCTACGGAACCGAGACGTGGTCCTTCACTGCTGTCCGTATGAGAACGCTCAAAGTCGCTCAGCGAGCTATGGAGAGGGCTATGCTCGGAGTTTCTCTGCATGATAAACTTAGAAATGAGGATATCCGCAGTAGAACCGGACTGACTGACATAGCCCCACGGATTAGTAAGCTGAAGTGGCAATGGGCCAGCCATATAGTTCGAAGAACCGACAACCGTTAGGGAAAAAAGGTTCTCGAGTGGCAGCCTCGTACCGGTAGGCAATGTGCTTTGACTTGCTTGACATTTAGATGGATTGACAGGAATGCCAAAACGTGATGACCAGACATAATTGGCCTTCAAGTTATAGTTTTGTTTATTTATAGCAGTGTAAATTAAAGATATCCGATTGCACGTATATGTGGAGGTCATCTGCATAAAGTTGGTATAAACAATCAATGACGTAGGATATGTAGTTTACTAAACCTGAAAACAATATGGAAGATAAAATTCCACTTTGCGGCACACCAGGATCAAGACTTAACCATTAGGAAGTTTCATTCCTTTGCTTTTATTTGTTTTATTTTGTAAGAGCAGCTATGCAGATCTAAGGAAGAGACCAGTATAATTGCGACCTGAAAAATCTATTTTGACCCTATGTCTTCAATGAATAGAAGGAATAACTTAGCTGTGAGCAATTTCACTTCTTCTGGGCGGAGTACATAGTTTCCCAGATGTGTGCTATGTTTGCGCATTAGGGGTCCGCAATCAGTTAGAATGTGCAGAGGCGTTTCTTCCGTTAGGGAACAGGACCGGCATATCCTTGAGTTGGTTAGTCCTAGGATGTACATGTGCTTTTTAAGACAACAGTGTCCAGTAAAGGCTCTTACCAGATTGCACAATTTATTTTTACTTGTGTTGTGGCTTGTGAAGCGAAATTACGTCTGTTATATATATTTAAGTCTGGTATGATAGACCAGACCTTAAGTGATTTATTGAGATAAAGATTTTCAAGTACCAATCGGGCTAGACTTTTTGAAACTCCACAAAATGGCTCGGGTACAAATTCTGTACTCTTTGAGCCCTCCTGTGCGAGTTTCATCCCTTACCTTTTTACGCGTGATTACTATCGGTTGCAAAGTAAAAAAGCAAAAACATTTCAAGACCGAGGGAGCAAATTTAAAATGGGACAGGATACATAGGAGCATATTGTGGTTAACTGTGTCAAAATTGTTGATAAAACTACTAACACCATCATTATTACTTTTTTGGCTTCCAAATATTATGTCAGTATAAATAGCCTCTGGAGCTAAGCTATAATTTTCACGCAGCGGCAATATTTATAAACAATTAATGAAGAGTAAATAGTATATTTAAAATGTGATTATCCCTTACTATTACTAACACCTTACACGCGGCACACCCTGCTAATCGATTGACAAGACTCTGGCGCAGACCGATGGCGGAAAATCCACTCTTCGAGTTTAAACCTTTTCCTTCTTAGCCAAAAAATTATTTTATTGATAGCATCGCGCTTAAACTATATTTAAAGTTATTATAAGGTTTAAGAAGAATCTTTCTCAGAATTATTTGCAGTCATATTCCATTCTATTCCATACCATTGGATTTACATTTTAATGTGCATATTTTCCTTATAACATCTTTATAAAATTACTTATATAATATAATATGTATAAAAATGTAATTTTAAAATTACACAAAACGAAACCAAAACGAAAGTAACCGCTGCGTTACGAAACTACTTTTTCACTTACTAAATGTGACTAAATCAGCACTGGAACTTTACAACCCTTCATTGAAGGGCTCTTTGGTTTTTTTGCTTTGGCTACTCTTCAAAATAGCTGAAAAGGTTGTGAAAAGAATCTTTAGGAACATATAGAATGCAAATCCAGGAGTGGTCTCCTCTATATTTTATCAGCAAATATTGACGATTTTTTCGTAAATTCAACGAACATTTGCTAAAAAACTATTGGAGAATAAAAAAAGTTTTAAATAAAACTTCTTTAATTTGTAAAATAAAATTTTACAAATTAAAGATGTTTAATTTGTAAACTTCTTTAATTTTTAGTATAAGTTGTTTGTTGTTGATTAAGAATCAAAATTTAAATGCCTTCTCACCCGTAAGCATAAAAATGGAATGCCTCGTTCCCAGTAAAAAGGGTCTTTGACACACTAAACATACGAAACACAGTAGCATTAAGCTGCCATTTTACGCTGGACTTCTGTGAGCGCCTGGTCCTTCCCTGTATTTTATAGTATTTATCATATACAACCTTCCTACCGACTGAGGAAACTATGGTAAATTACCCCACTAAGAGTGACTGATCATGGGCTGTAATGAATGTAGAATCAATGTGGTAATGATATTTGGTATTCACAGAAATTGCCGCCGTTTTATGTAAAAAGTAATATTGTTTAATTAGGAGTTAGTTAGTTAGTTAGTTTTAATTAGGATAATAAATTCATTGAAATTGAATTATATAATATAATGAAAAGAAAATTGTCGATACGATACTCACGCCATCTACTGTAAGTTTAAAATTTATTATGTCTATAACCTTCGCATAAATGCAAGCAATAAGTTGAAAAAGATTTAAACCAATCTAGTGAATGGTGTGACAGCGCATAAAATACGAACAAATAAACATTAATTTTCATATACGTTAGTTATAAAAACCATAATAGCCGCGGTAGATCTTCGCCCTCATAGGGGGATATTGAGCAACCGCACTTTTTTATTTTTAGTCGATATTATGAAGACGCTTCTCTCTTTGTCACCTCTTACGTCATCCACGTGATGATATGGTGTAGTAGATATTCTTACACCGCCACTACTAGATAATTATTAACTTAAAATATTTAGTATATAAATAAATGTACATATGTCGTTATTCTAGTATAAGGTAACTCTTGGCATGACTTACGCCGGAGACTTTAAGTGCAATCGTTCAAAGAAAGAAACCTCAGAGCCAACTACAGAACTTAGACGTGCTAGTTGGAAAAAAAGGAAAAGGTTGAAGCCAGGATGAATGTTTACTACCACTTTAGCTAACGATTAAAGTAGATTCATGTGTTATATATAAACTTTTTACTTTCGTCAGATAAAAACAAGGAATGCCAAGAGATTCACAAATACTTGTACAATAATTTATAATTTATGTATGTAAAACGCCTCCACGATATAGCAGATAATCTAACTGTGAGGTAATGTTTAAGGTTTAAGGTTAGGTTATTAAAGTTAAGGTTTAATATATAATTTTTCTATATTTATTTCAATCTAAATAGCATGTGGGGACTTTGTTTATGTCTGTATTGATTTATATATATGTATACATAGAATATATATATATATATATATATATATATATATATATATATATATATATATATATATATATATATATATATATATTTATATATATATATATAATGAAAATGTTTTCGTAATAGGTATTGCACTTTGTGAGTCCAAAATATATTTCAAACAAGATAGTAATATTGTCATTGTAATGAGTATGTTTTCCCCTTAAACCTTTAGTCAGTTCACCCAAACTACCTAGCTAAAAACTACTATTACCTAGCTAAAAACGTTAAGTTAACACCGTGCAGCGACCATATCTACGGGGAAGAACGTTACTAGGTATTTTTAATTCAGTCGAAAATTTTACGTAAGATATTTTATGGCGTGGTTAAGCAAGTAGATTTTGTTTATATAGGATTTGTTTTAGCGGGGATAATAGATATGAAAAGAATACAGAAAGAACATTTTATGCAGGACACAGATAAATGAAGCTCGTCACTTTATTGTGGGATGTCGAATGTATGAATGAAAAGGCATGTATGGTAATGGCATAGTAATAAACTAATGTGTTAGTCCCATCATTAATGTATTTTGTTAAAATTGTCTGTTACAGAAAAAATATGAGCTAAAATTATTGCAGCAGAAATACGTTCAGATAGAAATATAGTAAGGCTGGTTCTGAATGATAAAATGAAGTGCAAGATGATATTGTGACCCGTTGAAAGGAATGCTTAAGTGATTTAAATTAATGAGGAAAGATTGACAAAGCGCATAGTGTCAAAGTCGGCAAGAAGAAAATGTATCGAATAAATGGGCAATATATTAAAGATAAGCGAAATTGAGAGTACCTTTAACCAGCGAGCATATATGGTGTATGCGCAGTTATATGGATGTAAAAGAAGCGAGACAGGTGTATCAAGAACGTGCCAAACGGTAATCCGTAGCAAACCGTATCCAACAATATTCCGATGATATCCCGAACGTCAGTTTAAGCGAGATTAGAATGGCTCTCCATCATCTTAAAAATGACAAGACTGATTTCCATTCTGACCTGCGTTTACGTGCTGTTTTTGAGAGTCATTACGTAATGTTACGAACAAGCCGGTATCCGAAAAAAATTTCAGTACCATCGACTACATATACCTATAACCTGTAGCAGATTGTACAGAAGACAGAAGAGTACAATCTGACACTCGTCTGGCGTGTGTGGACTATGAGAAAGTCTTTTATTTCGTCGAAATTTGGGCGCTGCTAAAGTCCCTGCAGCGGTGCCAAATTGACTGTCAGTATATCAAAGTGCTGAAGTGTTTGTACAGTAAGGCTAAACTGTCCTACATCTCTGAGTAGGATATATACTACGAAATCTATCCAACAGCAGAGGTGTAGGACAGGGTGACATTATATCCCCAAAACTCTTCACCCCTACGTTGGAATACGTTTTCAAACTACTGGACTAAAAAGGATACGGTATTAACACAATGACGCGTACATAACTCACCTTCGATTTGCCGATGATATCGTCCTTATGGCAGAATCGGTGGAGGACCTAAGCACTATGCTGAACGACCTCAATAGTGTCTCCTAACGGATGGGTCTTAAGATGGACATGGACAAAACAAAGATCATGCTTAATGTCCATGTAACACCTATGCCGTTCGTTGTTGGAAGCACTAAGCTCGAAGTTGTTGATGAATACGTTTACCTGGGACTAATAGTCTCACTTGGTAAGTCCAGCTTCGACTCTTCGAAGTTCAACTTCTACTCTCCAAAGTGCGACTTCGAAGAGGTCATTCGACTGGGCAGCATTCGGGAAATTACTACACGTTTTCTCGTCAGGTATACCTCAAAATCTGAGAACTAGATTGTACAAATAGTGCGTGTTGCCAGTCATGACTTACGGATCTGAAAACGTGGTTCTTTACTGCTGGCCGAATGAGGGCGCTCAAGGTTACACAGCGAGCTATAGAAAGGGCTATGCTCGGGGTTTGTCTGTGTCATAATCAAAGATTTATTGTTATTCTATTTGGGGATACTTGTTTACTCTTTTTACTAATAAAGTAAATTGAATGTAGGTAGTTTAATATTCACTTATGAAGTTTTGTCTTTTGTCATGCTACCAAGCTTTATACATTTTAATGTGACCGACATAGCCAAACGGATTGGTAAGCTGAAGTGGTAATGGGCCGGCCAATTAGCTTAGCGATTGGGAAAAAAAGGTACTCGAGTGGCAGCCTTATACCGATAGCCGTAGCGTAGGGCAAACCCCCCCTCCCCCTCCACTAGATGGAGTGACGATCTGGTAAGAAATGCAGGAAGTTGATGGAAGCAGGTGGTCCAGGACCGTGCTTTGTGGCATTACTTGGCGGAGGCCTATGTTTAGCAATGTGAGGGGATGTAATGATGACGATGATGATCCAATATTATCAAAATTAAACTAATTATTTTAAGTTAATAATTATCGAGTAGTGGCGGTGTAAGAATATCTACTACCCTATATCATCCCGTGGGTGACGCAAGAGGCAAGAAAGGGAGAAGCGTCTACCTAATATCGACTAAAAATAAAATAAAAAGACTGTGGTTGCTAACTTGCTTACCAGGCGTGGCAACTATGGCAAATATACCTCCTATGAGGAACTCTATGGGGAAGGCAATCTATGAGGTAATTCTTAAAACCTAAGGTTTATTTTTTAGAATAAATGTAACAAACGAACGTTAGAAAATCTTTTTAATTCAGTATAATGTCCTGAATAAGTTTAACGCTACTAGCCTTGCAAGCATTAAATCGTATTCGTGAATTCGTAATCGTGTCTAACTTGAGTAGAATTCGCGTGCAACGTAAATATTTTACACCCTAGCCGGTTATATGAGTATAATATTTCCCCTGTCTCACAATGTGTAATTTTAGCCAACTGCTGCGGAGGCCAAAAGGAGCAGCGCTTGCTATGTTTGGTTGCTATAAATGTATTATATACTCCTTTAAAATTTGACAAATTATATCTCAATAAAAACGATCATTATTATACACACATAAACAAGGCAGTAATAAAGGCTTGATAAATCCAACATAAAATATTAATATATAATTATAATAATTTTAACAGTAAGCTATTTTATCGTGTCTAGTCTCATATATGGAAGCAACACAAGCATCTATAATTTTAAAGGCAGAATAAAGTTAGCTTAAGTATATATAGTATAATTATTTAACTTCACTCACAATTATTTAACTTAAAGCAAATTTACACATACACAACTTGCATTCTAATATAAAAAAAGTTAAAAACCAAAATATCTTTCACAAAACGTACTTACAAGCATCATTTAAAAATCACAAATAAGATTTGTTTACAGACATCAAGAATTAGCCACGGCAAAAGAAACATATTCGAGGGAGTACAAATATACAACAAATTACCTAATAATACCTCTTAACCCTCATGAGAGACAACGCATCTGCATTTTAATTCTGAATCAGGTGCAATTGTCTATCACCGTTATTCTACATATTATATATAATATACATATAGTATATATATATATATATATATATATATATATATATATATATATATATATATATATATATATATAATGATAAGCAGGCTAATTCCGCAGTAATTTTTACAATCCCTCTGTGACCCTTTGCCCTTATGTGGTGGAATTATAACGGCTTTCAATAACAATCGCTCGGTTTTCAGCATAAATTAAAGAATTAGTACTGTTACGCACCTTAGTCGACGGCACTAGCGTCTAGTTGAAACTTGAACTCTCGGTACCTTGCGCGTGTTTACTTGAATATTCTGGATATTTCCGTGCTAATTTATATAAATAGGCGCTGCAAGATGCGATCGAGGAAGTATTGAAGTTGGCGAGACAAGCGAAGCTTCGGAGCGAAATTAAGTGAATCAGTGTGATTAATTATTAGTGTTTTTAACTTTAATTAGTGTAAAGGGAATTAAAGTGTTAATTTAGGTAATTCTATCGGCAATTTTTATTGTCACGAACCTCACGCTCGTAACAATTGGTGTCAGAAGTGGGATAAAATCAAGCCGATTTTATCTAAGGAGGAAACGGAGGGGGTCCGTACCCGAAGTCAACGCCAGCAGCAGACGGACCAACGAAGATTTGGTGGTGCAACGCCGCAGACGTCGGAGGGCCAGCCACCGGCTGCAGGCCCGTCGGTAGATCCTACATCTGCAGCACCCGACTTAGGTGCTCTGATGGTGATGCTGCAGGAACAGGCTTGCCGTCAGGAGGAACAGGTCCGTCGGTTGGAGGAGGAGCAGCTGCGGGGTGGACAGGATGAACAGGTTCGCCGACAGGAGGATCAGGTCCGTCGTTTGGAAGAGCAGCTGCGGGGCGGACAAGAGGAACAGGCCCGTCGGTTGGAAGAGCAGGTGCTCCTTATGAAGGACCTTCATGCTACCTTTGGGAAAGAGATAAGGGAGGTGAAGGATAGGGTTGCTACACATGACAACCGCCTGTCGGAAGCTGAAACCCAAATCAAGGAAGCTAAAACCCAAATCGACCAAGTGAACAATCGGGTTGATAACGTGATGGCTGTCGTGAATAAAACGCTAGACGACCTCAAACTTGGGGATGGAACAACAGCTCCCGTAGTAGCTACAACACCATCGCTACGTGGATTCAAAGTGCCGCCGTTTGACGGGACTTCTTCCTGGTCGGCCTACAAAATCCAGTTCGAGGCCGTCATGGAAGCGAATGGCTGGAATAAAAGCCAAACCATGACTGCACTCACCCTAAGCCTGCGCGACCAAGCCTTAACTGTGTTGGAAGCTCTCGGTAAGAAAGTGACCTACGAGCAGCTTCTTGAGGCCTTGGAGGCGAGATATGGCGACGCTCACCTGGAACACGTTTTTCGCGCGCAGCTTAAAGATCGCGTGTAGCGCAGCAACGAAAACCTGCAGCAGTGGGCCCTTGAGGTGGAGAAGATGGTTCGAAAGGCATACCAGTCTGTACCTGCGCTCATTGAAGGGAACCTGGTTCAGACATTCATTGACGGCATCCGCGACCTTGAAGTCAGAGCTGCTGTGAGACTCGGGCACCACGACACGCTTAAGGACGCCTTGGCCCATGCACTGGAGGTGAAAGCCGTGCGGCAGGATCATCGTTCCCATCGCATCAGGGAGGTTGCAGCAGCTACAGTACGCGACCGCAACAAAGGATACAGCCCTAGGTGTTATGGCTGTGGGGAAAAGGGCCATCTTTGATCCAGCTGCCCTAAGCGAACCCTAGAAAGGGAAGGTGAACGACCTCAGGACGGTAGTGCGGCCAACAGCACCGCCCAGCAGCAGCAGGGAAACCAGTAAAAGCCAGAACTGCGGCGTGGGTGCTGGCTGATGTTAAAAGAGCCCCAAGGATCTCGATCTCACAAACCCATGATGGGAACAGTCTAATCATCAAGGGCGAGGTCAACGGAACGCCGTGTAAACTGACCATAGACACTGGAGCCTCTCGTACGGTCGTTAGTTCCCAACTTATAAGTCAGTTCCTTGGGGACTCCGCATACAACCGAGAACGCATTAATTTGGTAACAGCCACCGGTCAGCGTATACCCGTCCGTGGAGAGAAGGAGATGGAATTGAAACTAGGCAACGTGATCTACCTGCATAATGTCATCGTGGCTGATATAATGGACAACTGCATCCTTGGCCTAGACTTTATGAGGAATAATTGTTGTGAGATCGACGTTAAGCAAGGTGTTTTGAAATGTGGACAGGAGGAACTTTTAATGGAAGGTGCGTTACCAGGGAACGTGCACTGCATTAAGAAGATTGTTCTTCCGCCGAGATCAGAAACGATTGTGCCGGTTAGTCTTCCTCGAAACGCTGGGCAAGCTCACCGTTGTGTACTTGTGGAAAGGGTAAAAAATGACCTTCCATGGAAAGTAGCTCGAACCTTGGTCAGGACCACTGACATCTCAGGAGTACGTGTGCTGAACCTTTGTGACCGGGAACAGATTATAGAAAGAGGCACGCTGGTTGGTACTTGTGAGGAAGTGGATTGGTTGCGTCGGTGCCGATATCTATCGAGTGAGACCCCTAGCAAAGATGCACAAACGAGAGTGACCACACTTATGGAAGACTGTTGCAGCGTTCTCTCCCCGAACGAAATGGTCAAGGCAAAGAAGTTGTTACTCAAGTACGCCGATGTATTCTCATCAAACGATGCTGACATAGGAAAGACTGGCTTAGTTCAACACAAAATAAACACAGGAGAAGAATTGCCTATCCGTCAGCGACCAAGAAGACTGCCGGTAGCACGAGAAAAGGAAGTAGAAACTATGATTGAAGGAATGGTGAAGGATGGTGTTATTGAACCTTCCTTTAGGTCATGGTGTTCACCCGTAGTGCTGGTAAAGAAGAAGGGTGGCAGCATGCGGTTTTGTGTTGACTACCGCCGTCTGAACGACGTTATGAAGAAGGACAGCTATCCCTTGCCAAGAATTGATGACACGCTGGACATGCTTACAGGAGTAAAGTGGTTTAGCACGCTGGATCTAAAAAGTGGCTACTGGTAAGTTGAAATTGACCCTAAGGACAAGGAGAAAACCGCGTTCTCGACGGGAAAGGGTCTGTGGCAATTTAAAGTAAAGCCGTTTGGGTTGTGCAATGCTCCAGCAACGTTTGAAAGGCTGATGGAACTTGTACTCACCGGGCTAATTGGCGATGCCTGTCTGGTCTACTTGGATGACATCATCATCGTGGGCCGTACGTTTGAGGAACACCTTCAAAACCTGGAACGCGTGCTCATGAAGATTCAGAGTGCCAACCTCAAGTTGAGTCCGAAGAAATGTTCACTATTCAAACGGCAAGTCAACTTTTTGGGGTATGTAGTATAGGAAGAAGGTATCCGCACGGATCCAGAGAAAATAGCAGCTGTCAAGGATTGGCCGGTTCCAAAAGACAAGACGCAGGTTAGAGCATTTTTGGGTTTGTGCTCCTATTACCGGCGATTTGTGAAGAACTTTGCAGATATAGCCAAACCTCTGCATAAGCTAACCGAGGAGAAGCGACATTTCTGCTGGGATGAATAGTTGCAATATCGCATTCCAGGAGCTCAAGGACCGTCTGTGCAAAACACCTATTTTGGGATACCCTGATGCAGGCAAGGAATTTGTTGACACAGACGCAAATGATATAGGAATCGGCGGTGTGTTGTCTTAACGGAACGGTGATCGAGAGGTTGTGATAGATAGTACTTCAGCAAGTCATTATCAAAACTGGAAAGGAACTATTGTGTCACAAGACGCCAATTGCTAGCTGTGATAAAGTCTTTGCAGCATTTTAGCAAATATCTTCTGAGGCGGAAAATTCACTTACGAACAGACCATGCTGCACTAAAATGGCTATTGCAGTTTAAAAATCCAAAAAGAAAAGATGCGAGGTAGATTGAACTACTGCAGGGATACGACTTTGAGATCGAACATCGCAGCGGGAAATCTGATGGCCTTGACTGAAGGCCTTGTCCTGAAGATTGCAAGCATTGTACCAGGTAAGAGGGTACGGAAGTGGTATCTGTGAGGATGCTCAGGACAGATCATCTCAGCAACGAGTGGAAGTACAGCTTACTACATGCACAGCAGGAAGGTCCAGACATCAAGCCGATTCTGGAATAGATGAAGGCCAGAGCTCCCAAGTCCAAATTGAGCGACGTCTCAGCGAAAAGTTCGACCACTAAAATCTATTGGGCCCAATGGGACAGCTTGCTGCTTCAGGATAGAGTTCTGTGCCGTAAATGGGAAAATGGTCGTGGAAAAAGCTGTCATTTGCAAATGATTGTCCCTAAAGTTAAAGTTTCGGATGTTCTACAGCTGTACCATAATGATTGTTCATGAGGCCATCTGGAAGTTAAAAGAACACAACTGAAGATCCGAGAACGGTTTTACTGGGTCAACTATCGAAATGATATCGAGGACTGGTGTCGCAAATGTACAAGTTGTGCGGCTGTAAAGGGACCTCAGACTCGTAGTAGAGGTGCACTGAAGTTGTAAAATATTGGTGCACCATGGGAGAGAATAGCCATTGACGTGGTGGGGCCGTTTCCGGAGAGTGAAAGCGGTAACAAGTATTTCATGGTTGTGATGGATTACTTCACTAAGTGGCCAGAAGTCTTCGCCATTCCAAATCAAGAAGCTTCAACAGTTGCAGATAAACTAGTTCATGAAGTCTTCTGTCGTTTTGGAGTACCTTTAGAGATTCACAGCGATCAAGGAAGGAATTTTGAATCTCAAATATTCCAGGAAACTTGCCGAGTTATGGGTACTCATAAAACAAGAACGACTTCTTATCACCCCCAATCTGAAAGTATAGCAGTAACACCAGCTTTCGCAAACTTTGGAAGAGAATTACGGCTGCCTGCAGACCTGATCACCGGGATACCACCTGATGCTCCACGTAGTATAACCGATTATGCAAATGACTTGCGGAACAAAATGAATGACGTTTATGAGCACGTCAGACAATCGGGCCAGCAAATGTCTGAAAAGATGAAAACCCGGTACGACCGCAAAATGAACAACAAAGGGTTCGACGAAGGTTCACTTGTGTGGTTGCATAATCCCATCCGCAGCAAAGGGAAATCTCCTAAGCTTCAAGCTAAATGGGATGACCCGTACCGTACAGGATCAACGATGTAACCTACCGGATACAGAAAGGCGCAAGAGGGACTCCTAAGATCGTCCATGTGGATCGCCTGGCGCGTTATTATGGGGCCGATAATGCTCGGGACGAGCATGTCTTGGGAGGGGGACGGCACTAGCGCCTAGTTGAAACTTGAACTCTCGGTACCTTGCGCGTGTTTACTTGAATATTCTGGATATTTCCGTGCTAATTTATATAAATAGGCGCTGCAAGATGCGATCGAGGAAGTATTGAAGTTGGCGAGACAAGCGAAGCTTCGGAGGGAAATTAAGTGAATCAGTGTGATTAATTATTAGTGTTTTTAACTTTAATTAGTGTAAAGGGAATTAAAGTGTTAATTTAGGTAATTCTATCGGCAATTTTTATTGTCACGAACCTCACGCTCGTAACAGTACCACCAATCCTTATCCAGCCGGCACGAAATACATTACTGTCTGTCAATTAAAAAAAAACGATATTTAATTTGATAAACGATTGCTGACAAACAACTTTTTATTTACATGAAGTAGGGACAAAAACTTTTATATCGGTATTCTATTCATTTAGTTCGAAAAAATATATTAATAATTTATATCATTGACACTTTCACATCTTCATACAAAATAGACTTACCTTAGAACAGGCAAAGGTCAGAGTTAGTTTTGTCTATCCCTTAATGTTTAGCTTTCCAATTCATCGTAAACAGATATTTTACGCCTAACATATTATGATGTATATGAGATGCATATTGTGGTATATGTGTAGGAAGCCTCCAATTGATTGTCGAACAATGGAGGGGATAACGCAGAACGGATAACGCACGGTGCCTGGAGTTTATCTGCGAGATATCCATAACAGATGTATTATCAATATAACCACCACCACTGAATATTCTTAGAAAAATGAAAATAAAAAAAACTGAACAAACTACCAAGTTATTACATTTATTATATCTTTTCAAAATAGTGTCCATTTACATCGATACGCGATGTATTGATGTAAATCATCTGATGAAACCACTGAGAAAAGCACTATTACCATTCGTACTTAGGGGTCTCTTCGACAGTATTTTGAAAGGCAGCCAATGCTACCTCGGCGTTCGTAAAACGTTTTCCTAGAAATTTTTCTTTTATTTTCTGAAATAAATAAAAATCGCAAGGTGCGAGGTCAAGGCTATAGGGCGGGTGACCCGGTAATTCCACGTCTGACGTAGTCCAAGTGGTCAATTGTTTGCTTGGCGGTGTGCGACAAGGCGTTGTCGGGGTGAAGAAGGATCCCGCTACGAAGTCGTTTCTCCCGAACTTTTTCCAAGACAAGTGGCAAACTGCAGTAACTGTTTTTCGATCCTCTAAAGCAAGTGTTGCGTAGAGGCCTGTCCTTTCGAAGTACGAGGCCCAATTTTTTCCCACGCTTCGATCTCTCTTCACCTTAGTTAGCAACTCCTCGCAAGGAAACACCCGGACAGCAAACTGTTTTAGTTTGATGATCATAGCAATAAATTCAGCTTTCGTCACCCGTCAGCATATCGAACACAGCATTTGAGTCACCTTCGTTAAATCTTTGAACCATTCCACGACACCAATCAACAAGACGGAGTTTTTGGGCCTCTATATCATTATGAGGTATCCACCGAGCACAAAGCTTCCTGAACGCTAAATGTTTATGGAGGATTGTTTGCACTTGATTGATACCGATGCCTAAACTTGTTCATGTCATGTTGTCGTGTTGTCCGAATTTACTGATAAGTCGACATTCGACGCCGAAGAAAGCCGTCCCTCACGCAGATCAACGGTGAAATTAGTGCGACCAAGTTTAAGCTCATTAAACCAGTTGTAAACAGTAGCAAGAGGTGGGGATTCATCGTAAAAGGCCAATCGAAGTCTATCATAATTTTCTTGTTGACTAAATTGACATCAAAAGTCATAAAAAATCATGTACGAAAAATTTTTCGCGTTAAATTGATGCTGACAATTTTCAATTTGCCGCCAAGTCGTAAACAAATGACAAATTAATAAAATACATATACAATAGTATTGTGAAAAAGTTACATTTTCAAAATTAGAACTTATTTTTAATTATATCGTTTACGAATGGCCAGTTCTAAAAAAAATTAGTTTCGCCCTCGTATTGCGGAATTACTGACTGACGTATTTAAAAGATTCAGGAAGTTACGCGGAAATAATAAAAATATGTAGGTATATAATTTCGTAGGTATATAAAGTACTTTTATTATGGACCTAATTAGGCACTTTATAATTTATTAAATAACAGGAGTATCTAGAAACATAAACATGTTTTCATGTATAATATCACGCGTAAAATAATAAATTATAAAATTCAAATTATGGTCATCGATACTCATGAATCACCTATCCATCTATACAAAGATGAAAATTAAAGTAACGTACATTATCTTAGTAATATATATAAAATTCCATCGAATCTATTAAATAAAATCTATTAAAGTATATACCATTTATTAAAGACGAACGAAAATATAAATACACATAAATATATTAGTGTAAAATAATATATTATTCCAGTCTCGAATCGGAGCGAAGAGGAATTCGATCCTAAAATCATAACTTTGGTCTCCGGTAAAGACAACCTCAATATTCACAACTGCATTCTATCATGAATCTCTTGATGAATTGTATACGGATTCTAGTAAAGTTCCTGCGTCAGAATTATAATTTGAAATCCCTCAACGTCCTAGATGACCTACGAATACATTCTTACTTACTCTTGGATATCGAAGCTATCACTCAATCAAGTTAGTTATTTACTTAGACTTTTAAACCAGAAAGTTACACTGTTTCATCGATTTTATAATAAATATATAGGAGCTATCTATAACTATAGTCTGTACAATACATCTTATATTGCTATTTGAAATTACTTGACTGTAATAAAAAGAAAGTAAATCTTTAAGATTATACTAAAATAAAAGTGTAATTAAATAAAAAATAACCCTAAAATTCATTAATTTAATGCATTGTCATTATAATAAAACCTGTTACGTGATTTTTGTCCTTTTTTATAAATAATCGTGAATATTGTGACGGTACCTTTATATCTGATTTAACTCACGGCGCATTAATCTTGGTCAAGAGTCGATTAGTAAGCATCTTGTTAGATAAGAGCGACCATTAGTATAAAGTACTACATTATGCACTTGGTTAACTTTTTATTTTTGACAAGAGCATTTTTAGAGGTTTTAATTATATTCTGTCGTTAACTTTTATAATGCATAAATTCTTGCTCTATTTCTATTTTCTATTTTATTGTATTATATTCCTATTTTAGTGTATTATTTAATATTCTTTTTACAATGATAAAATAAATTAAAACAAAGAATTACGTAATAGAGCCACGCTGCAGCCTTGCATTCCTGCAATATTATGGTTGTAGCATGCATAGGTCGCCTCGACTGGGTTAGAACCACGCTCCCACAGAATACCAGCGTAAAATAGCAACTTAATGCTGTTGCGTTTTATATGATGAGTGAAGAAAACCGTAGGCCCTTTTTACTGGAAACAAGGCATCCTATCATGGTCCTCAAGGGTGACAACGCATCTGCATTTTGATTCTTAATCGATAAATGTAGATGTCTATGCACCGCAACAACCACTCACCCTCAGGTGGACTGTGTGCTCGTTAGTCACCTTCATTCAATTAAAAAGTCATTGCAAATCACGGAGTAATTATCTTTATCATTTTTGGCTAGAATTGATAAATGTGTCTAAAGATTCTGTAGATTAATGTGGATGTCAATGGATCACAGCATCCATTTACCATACAGCCTATCTAGATTGTGAGCTCGTTTGTAACCGTTATTTTAAATAAAAACAAAATTTAATAAAAAAAACTTTGCTTAGTATTTCTTTATCATGGTGATTGCAGACCTTTTAAAAATTCATCATTTTGTTTAAAAGCCTTTATTTAGCAGTGGATTATAAATACTGACACAAGATATGAAAGCAAGTGATGTGGCTTTTTTCGAAATTTATTTTAAGATATAGAAATTACCAACACACATCCCAAGAGGGCTTGCAAAGCCCACTAGGGGTGGACACCATGGGTCAGCAATGTGAGTTTCTCTTCGTTCACCTCTATTTGCAACTGCAGTCTGTTTTTATTTTTGTCCTACAGTTGTCTTGTCCAAATCTGGCTTATTGTTCTAGCTGATCATAACCCAATATAAATATATATTAAAGATAATATACATACTTTAGAAATATTAAATACTTAAATATTTTAAATAAATTAGTGATATGAAGTACGTGGGCGGCCATATAGCTAGAACCGACAAACGATGTGGACGGAAGATTATCGAGTGGCAGACTCGTACGAAGGCGAAGTGTAGGACGGCCCTCCACTAAATGGAATAATGACGTGGTAAGACGTGCAGGGAGTCGATGGATGCAGGTGGCTCGGGAACATTCTTTTTGGCGTTCCATGAGGATTTTGGTCTTTATTTAGCAGTTTTATGTATGAAAATGAATGACTTAAAAATTGTAAAGAGAGTAAATAGGCGGCAAACGACGCATCCCAATCGAGTATTTATGTACCAAATCGGCGATATATCGAAAACAATCTAATAGTGCTTAGACATATACTTATATAGGTATAATCGGGAGGGGTGTGTCAGGATTCTCTGACTAGTCTAATCTAGTCTAATATAACATATAGTTATCTGTGGTCAGGATTGTGCCAAATGAAAGACTGTAGTCTCTGCCTACCCCTCTGCGTGTAAAGTGTGAGAGTGTATGTTTATGATTTTTTTAAATACGTGTCTGGACCATCTAGAGTATAATAAAACTGTCTACTACACTAGTCACTGCTGATTATGCTTGAAAATGCTTTTTTTGTCTTCGTATATGTAATTGAAACAAATAAGAAACTTATGTCATATTAGGAAAACATATTCTTCTTTAATAGATATTTATCCATTAGAGCCTAAATAGTGGATATATATATATATATATATATATATATATATATATATATATATATCTAAATATACAAAATTCAGCTGCCGATAATCCACTGTCATAGAATTCCTCATTTTTCTATAGTTGTACAGGCCAAAGTCTGCCAAGCCTGAATTGTTTCTTTTACCACTGTCGCCTCTTACGACACTCACGGGCTGATATAGGGTAGTGGCTACGAGTATTCTAACACCACCATTACACGATAAACTCGGTTGTAAATTACAGTGACCTGGAATATAATTGCATTATGTTTTATGACAATTAATAGAATCAGACGTTACTTTACGGAAATCTATTATATCAAGGTTGGTATTATATCAAGGTCGCACATATCCGCTCTATAAAATAACTAGTTTCAAGAGCACCTCCCGCCCTCCCTCAATTGCGTGCACTATTCTTGTTACCACTTATCCCAGAAATACTACTCCCTACACCACTACACTAGGTAAAACACACGATCGTCGATACTGAGATACGTAGATACATCAACTCTGCGAGAGCTAAGCTGCTAAGCTAAGCGGCCAGTCACCGCAGAGTCTACATCACATAGAAAATAAAAGAAAAACTTCGAGTAAAACGTTTTGTGGACGCTAAAGAAGCAGTGCCTGCCTTTCAGAATACCGTCGAAGAAACCCCCAAGGACGAGTGGGTAAAGTGTATTTCTCAGTAGTACCATAGGATGCAGCGATGTGTTGATGTAAACGGACACTATTTTGAAAATATATAATAAAACTAATTAAATTTAGATGTCTATGGGCCACAGCATCCACTTACCATCAGGAGAACTCTGTGCTCATTTGTCACTCCGGGAGTGACGGCAGAAGTGAAAACTTGAATAATAACGTTGTGCATTTTTGATATTTTGGAATGTTTAGGGAATAATTTTGCACGAATTGCTTTAATTATCAGTATAAAAGTACTATCATTTATGTGGTAGAATACAATATTTATTTATTGCGCTATCGTACACAATCATGACAATTTATATTACAGTCGCGCAAGCGCCCTGCGCCGCCTAAACGAAACAGTAGGCGCAGGCATACATTTTCGCCGCGCCGTAGAAAGAGAGGGGGACACTTCCTCTCCTACGCTGCGCCAGCTGTCTACTCTTCATCCGTCATACGAGTTTTCGATCAGGTTACGTGTCCTGACGCGAGTTTAACATTTTTTACCCATTACAAGAAAGTGTACAACGCCGCTAAAGAAGTTTTCGCTTCAAAAATTCGAAAATATATAAAAATTGTAACGTGCGAGGTACAGGACGGGTGACCCAGTAGTTCCACGTCTGACTTCGACAAGTATTTGATTGTTTGCTTGGCTGTGCGCGACAAGGCGTTGTCGTTGTGAAGGAGGAACCTACTACGAGATCGTTGCCCCCGAACTTTTTCCAAGACAAGTGACAAAAAATTGTTAATGTACCACTCTGCAGTAACTTTTTTTAGATTCTCTAAAACAAGTGTTGCGTAAAGACCTGTCCTTCCGAGGAACGAGGCCGCATCTTTCCACGCTTCAAACTGTCTTCACCTTAGTTGGTAACTCGTTGGAAGGATACACCTAAACATCAGACTGTCTCTTACAGTACAGACAATATTTAATTTGCCACCAAATCGTAAACAAATGGCAAATTAATAAAACACATACACAATAATACTGGCAAAGAGTTTTCCATTTTCGAAATTTGAACGAAAATTTTTTTCCATTTTCGAAATTTGAACTTTTTTTTTTATATCGTTTACAAGTAGCCAGTTCTAAAAACTTCAGCTTCGCCCTCGTATGTGCGAGGTAGTCTTTACCAACCTTAACACTATGTTTTTATCTCTTTATTATATAAAACCATTGTTGCATTTGATAACGATAGTGTAATTTCTGAACGATTGCAGTTAGTTCACCCTAAAATACATTTTTTGGGACCACGGTTCATGGGTTCATTTCTAAAACATTATTTATTTATGGATAATAATACATCGTATTTACAATAAATATTAGTTTAGTGCCCAGGTGATATTTTTTTATATTCACATATATAATAAAAACTCAGGAGTGAGTTTGAAGTGAAGTACGTGCGAATCGCTGCACACATACAACATATATACAATACGTAACGTAATTAACGCACACCCTCAGACACCCCAATTAGTATAATATGTTATAATCATAATACATACACTGAATTTTTGTTAAACATTTTTATGCACTTATTATTTATCAAATTAGCTATACTAATTCCGGAAGAATGTTGTGGTCCCAGTACAAATGCACGAACGCAAAAACCTTTAACGTGCTTGAAATAAAGTTCATTTTTCTTTATTTTTATTGAATGACACAATTAGTAATAATACAAATAAAGCTGCACTCTTAAAAGTCTTATTGCCTTATGTTACGGTCCATTTCAGTTTGTTTTAACTGTACAGATTTAGTATGACTGTAATTTACGTATTTTTAATTATTTTTGGGATAAGAAATTACCTATATAAATGATAGGAATCGATTCAGTAAACGATTCCGAACAAACTACTTTCTCAAAGGACGTTAATTATGTTACGTTATATATATATATATATATATATATATATATATATATATATATATATATATATATATATATATATATATATATATATAAATTACGGATAGTTTGGTGTCAAATCATGATAAATAAATTTGACACCAGCGAGAAAAAAACATTTCGATGTACTTACTGGCGATGAAACATAACTACAGCGTATTAGTAGATATTATGCACAAATTTGAAATTGCTGTTCTGAATTTGTTTTGTTAATTGCTACGCGAACACCAACAGAATTATTTGATAAATTATTACATTATGCTGAAATTTGTTACTACTGTTTATGACTGCTATGATTATATTTATTTTTTGTTATTTATTGTTTAATTATTGTACGTCATGTTACCATAACATGTGTAGTAATTATAATGCAATTTACTGACATTTCATTACTCATTTTTAATTATAAAATTGCGCTTCTGATGTAATCGTGAAAGTTATTTAAATTTTAAACGGTCTATATAATGCTTAAAGAATTAAATCTGCTAAAAATGTAATATATTACGTTCTGCTTTGTTTTAACATTCCTATAATTTATTTAACCTTTATTTAACTACATTCAAGTCCGACAACTTTACCAATGGCAGTTGTCAAAGTTGTATAGGAACAAAATTAAGATTGATACGGACAACGTAATGTTTTTCGAGTAATGCTATTTTTGGGATGAAAATTTAATAACTATTTGAAAGTATTGTTTTCGATACTATATGAAAGTTAATTTGGCATTAATTTCAACGTGGAATTGTGGCGGCGATTTAACCTCCTTGTTCAGTGCTCCAAAACTTTGTTGAGTTTGTTTGAAATACTGCATGTAGGTATTTATATCTTTGTAGTAACGTAATAATAATAGTTAGGACATGTAATATTTCGTTTTTAGTAAGGTGGTCTTAACATTTTGTCTATAAAATAACTTGGCAAAGTACCATTTTAGTGATGCCACGATGTGACGGTAACTTTCCCATGTTTTGCAATAAAACATGGCAAAGTTACAAGGGTTGTCACTTTCCACCTATATTTTTAACCGATTATTTCTTTTTCTTATATTTCACCGTAGCAGCCATTTAGACCAATTTTACCAAATGAAGTGTCAAACGATTATTCTTTATCAAAAGTTAAGGAAAAGAAGAGAAATCTATATTAATTTTACTGCATTGTCGGGTATTAATAATATTATTACTACTCTATATTTCTTATTTCTTCAAATAATTGTGTTAATATTGATTTGCACCTAAAGAACAGTGTGATTTTTAATAATTATGAAAGATTTGTAATTTTGGAATAACAGTATTTAGGTTGGATATATATATTTTTTTACCTGATCGTAATATGATGATAATGATGACTAACAAAAAACGAATACTTGTTAAAAATTATTACGACAATCTTTATTTTTGATGAGAGTATTTTGTTCGATATATTTTAGATTTTTGTCGAAGTAATTATTGTAAAAAGATTTTAATATGAAAATAAAGTAAAGTAACTAAAAACTAAAAAAACTAAAACTAAAACTAAAAACTTTTGACAACCTTGACACACATTTTCAAGTTTGCATGAAAAATAGAAAAAGAATAAAACCGGCCAAGAGCGTGGGGTCACGCTCAGTGTAGGGTTCCGTAGTTTCCCGTCCGTCACAATAAGTGTTCCCACTTATTAGTTTAAAGGTATCCATTATGTTCGCACTCCAGCAGCGCTCCGCGCTCCTGCAACTGCTCCCGGTAGTGGGTACGTGCGCGAACATGGAGCGTGCAACATTGCACGCTCCGCGGCAGGCGCTCCGACTTTCCATCCAAGTTCAAAATGATTTTCCTAGAAAGTCCTTATAAAGTTCTACTTTTCAGATTTTTTCATATTTTCTAAACTTATGGTTCAAAAGTTAGAGGGGGGGGGGGACACATTGTTTTTACTTTTGGAGCGATTATTTCCGAAATTATTGACATTATCAAAAAATGATCTTCGTAAACCCCTATTCATTTTTAAATACCTTTCCATTAATATATCACAGGTTAGGGTTGAAATTAAAAAAAAAAATCACTTCCCACTTTACATATAGGGGGGCTACCCTCATAAAGCATTTTTCTAATTTTTATTTAACGACTTTGTCGGCGTGATTGATACACATATTGGTACCAAATTTCAGCTTTCTAGTGCTAACCGTCACAGAGATAAAGCGAGGATGGACAGACGGACAGACAGACATGGCGAAACTATAAGGGTTCCTAGTTGACTACGGAACCCTAAAAATGGAAGGGCAACTTTGCCACAAGCATAAATTTTGCTATTTCCAGCACAATTAAAGGAACAAATCATAACTCTTAGTGTTGTGTATTATATTATGAAGTAAACTTAACTCAACTCAACCTTGAAGTCAAATCCTATTATTTTCATTATAAGCCCCGATGGCAAAGTTGCCACAAAGGTTAACTATGTCATTTTTCTGACAAAAAGTACTCCGTTGAGGCAGTACATCGAAACCCTAATCTCGTATATGATATATTCGTGATAATAATGGTAGTTAAAATAATTGATCTGTGTCCAGTATTTTTATTATATACCAGTGATCCTACCCGGTTCCACAAGGACGATTCCAGATCTCGACAGCAGCACCATTAGTACCGGGTCCAACTGTGAATCTAATCCACCCATTCAAACACACACAAAAAATTTATCAAAACCGGTCCGGTAATTTTCTTGTTTAAACAAGAATAATGAGGGTATTTATAGTTAGCCATTCAATGTTAGGCATGAGTGCTGACAACGCAACTGTCGCCATCTTTGTATGAAGTTGGCTGCAGGTGTCTATTGACTGCAGTATCCACGTAAAATTAATTATGTGGAGTGAAGGTTCGTTTGTTACTTCAGCTTTATAAACATTGAGTTATATGTACTACGTACTAGAGAAGCTGTTCCAAACAAAAAATGTGCACTACTCTGTATCCGTACATGCGCGGGAAACTGTAGTGTCGCGTATGGGCAGTTGATATAAACGCGCGAAAATTGTCGTAATAAATAATTGTTTATTTAGTTTGTATTGTTAATTAAGTACATTTTTTTATTTTCATTTATTTTGCACACGTGCTAATTTAATATAAAATTATTATTGGCACCGCTCTGCACTGCATGAATTTCGAAGCCACAATAAAAGGTGTACGGATTCCAGCACAGTTTAGTTGAACATAGTGAGTGTTCCGAATTCCAAATCTAGTGCGTATTACATAAATATATATCGATATTTATAAATAAATATAAACAAACGCTACTACATACTACTACATAAGTACTAAGTAATATAATTAAGCTTCCCCAATATATAAGTATGTAAATCGAAAGAGCTACGTTTCCTTTTTCATAGTTCTTTTTAAATATATGTAAATAGATAGAGTTTTTAGATGTTTTCTTTGCCCTTTCCTTCATCTGCTTAAGATTAAATTAAGATTATTCTTCTTCAATAACATCCACATCGCAGATTATACTAAGTACGTAATAAGTAGTATCATAGACTTTTTCTCGGGTAAGTAATTTCGAGCGGCCGTATGTAATCGTAAGAAACATTTTTAATACTCTTATTAAAAGTGTTTCGCTTCAAGTTTCAATTCTATTTTTTTATTAGAATAATACACAGGTATTTAGTCCATCTGTTATGGCTGATAGAAACCTACATCTATTCTCGATTGAGAATCAAAACGTAGATGCAACAACGTATTTACATTTCGAGTAACCCTGGAGAACTAAAATCGAATGCCCTGTAACCAGTAGCACAGTAAAATGGCACTAATTGGCTATTTTAGGCTGGTATTCTGTAAGAGCGTGGCCTTTCTCCGGTCAATCTGCTTACTAAGCATGACTATTACATTGAAGTGATATGCACTTACTAGGTAGGTACTAGAAGGAGCCGTGGTAGCTCAGATGGTTAACGCTCGCTATAAATATAACAGAACGCGAGTAATCCGGGTTCGATCCCCGCCGGCTCCAATGAAATTGTTAATTGCAATATTAAGTGCTGATTTATCACGTACTCGGCGGTGAAGTAAAACATTGTGAGGAAACCTGCATGTCTGAGGAATAAGATAAAAAAATATTTCGAAGACATGTGAAGTTCGCCAACACGCATTTGGGGCAGCGTGGCGGAAACTTCCTTGCCCTAAAATCCTCTCAGAAATGAGGCCTTTTTTTTTGCGCCCGAAGTAAATATGGGCAAACCTCCGCAAAGCGGGGGAGGGAGGCGATGAATGCTCATAGCATACCACGCAGCCGGCTGCGTGGTTATGTGGAGACTTTTACCCACTAAACCCCACCTTTTAGGGACTGGCTTAACGGTCTAACTAGATATCTCTAAGCCGTATGCGGACGCAACCCTTGGCAGAAAGGAGGGCGCAAGGCCCGTGCCCAGCAGTGGGACGTATATAGGCTGTAGCTTTACTTTTACTTTTAGGTACTAGAAGAGCCGCCGAGACTTGGTTGGGTGCAATACGCGTAAGAGCCCGTGGGCTCAAAGTAACTTAGTGTACAATTAAAATGTACTCAGTGCCTCCTTCCATGCATTTCGCACTGCAGCACAGATTTTGTTTGTGGTGTCTGTTCTATTTTATAGTACATATTACTTTAATGGTCGATTATTTCAAATGTTTCCCACAAATGGCCCATATCTAAAAATGAATTTTAAAAAGTTTGTGAAAAAGTAGGATTTCTCTGTTCTGCTTATTACTCGTACATAAATAAACAAAGTTTAAGAAACGGTGGCCAATTTCAAGTTTTTAACCCAAACAAAATCGTAGCTATTTTGGACATTAAAAACAACTTCACTGCCAACTCTTTTGCTCTTGAATTTCAATCCACAAGGCGCTGAAAGCGCTAACTCCGGCAAAATGGAAGTGATGAAGCATTTATGATGTCAGCTGTTAGCATCCAATTGAGAGAATGATATACTGTCTGAGAACATGAAAATTATATTATGTTACTGCCGTTGGAAGTTTTGTCTCTCTTACATAAGTAATTTTGGATTTTGTACGTACTTATATCGAATATGCATGTGATACAACCATACGTTACATGTAATTTTTTTCAGTTACAGATATAGTCCACTTTCGGCATTTTTAAGCGTATATCGAACATGCACGCATGATGCGTTACTACACATCATGTACGTGTAATTATTTACATATTAAGTGCTGATGAAGTGCTCGTCAGTGAAAACATCGTGACATATAAGAATGATTCGAAGGCATATGAAGTTCGCTAACATGCGCTTGAATAGCATGACAGCCTAATTGCTTTATATTCCTCTCAGAAATGAGCAAAGTCATTCAGAGCAAAGTCATCAGGATGTGCTAAGGCTGAAACTTTACTTAAAGTTTGAGGTAACTATGCATCTAAGAATTTCACTTGCTTAAAGTTCGTTGCACGTGGATATATGCTGCAGTAGACATTTAAGTCTAATTATAATATTTAAAAAGAAAACATCGAATATTCTCCCACTATTATATTAATGCAACGAGTATACCTACATTGCCCTATTAATAATCCAATTATTTTAAAAGTTTTATGTTTGTAAATTATATTTAATGTTTTCCGTAAGTGATGACATTGAAGTTAATCTAGCTTCCCATTTCGTTCTATAAAAATCGTGTGAAGCCATCAACTATACCACGAAGATCTTTTAGTATCCAACCAATAGTGGCAATATAATCGAATTGACAGATGTTTAAAATCATTGTCCTCTATATATACATACATGTCAGTGTTTAAAACCAATTCCGACATCAGGGACCATAGTAAGATGCGAAATATCTACGATCGTCAATTCGCATGGAAAAATTCTTGTCTAGAATTTATATATTTATGTGTGTTCATGCAGACAAACCGAGTAATAAAGAGCTTAGTTCATGTTATATTTATTATACGCAAAAAAAATCTATAAAGTTTAGAAATATTAATTTATTTTTTAATAAAATATGTAATTTCTTAAATAAATACATAATAAATAAACATTCATTACACAGTAAACACTAATATACTTCCCTTTATATTATAAAGTTATTTTTATACTAACTAGACTTTGTTAATCGTTGCCTTTTGGATATTTATCATACAGCAGCTTTATTAGTTGTCACTTGATGTACGACTACGATAAGGTAACACATCTTTAAACGTTTAGTATTTTATTTTAGATTAGCGATCTGCCCAGGCTTTGCACAGGTGATATCAGAATTCTACATCAGCGCTTCCTACCGGGTCCAACTATGCTTATAAACTTCGTGAAAGTGACAAACAATATGTTGACAAAGTTTTAGCGCAATATTATGATGAACGGTATGGCAGCGCATAAAATAAGAATACACAAAAATTAAGTTTAATGTATAAGATTTAAGTAAGGTTTCGTGCATTCAAATGACATAATAAGTCAACCAAAAACTTTTTTTTTCTAAAAACAGATTGAAGTTAAATTATTTTTTATTACATATTAATAATGTTTTAAAACAAACTCCTGCCTTGCGATTGCGGCGTAAGAAAATTCATCACCCCATTACGTCTCGTCGCTGTTTGTAGGCGGGGTAATAACCACCCAATATAATACACAGATCGATAAAGGGAAGCAACATCAAAGCAGCAGGAACTCTGGCACTACGTCAATTTGCTTGTCAAGCGTGGTCACTGTGGTAAATTCTATCTATAGTGGGAGAGGTTCAAGTCCAGCTATAGAATTTACATATAATAGAATAAAGATGTTTTAACTTCAAAACTATGAACATTGTCGATCTCAATTTAGAATTGAATTTCCTAGCAGAAATTTAATGAGTAACATAAGCTTCTCACATATATTTCCAAAAAGTGTGGTCCCAAGTTGAAAAGATCCGCTGATTAGTATCACCCTATTACTTCTTCATTTATTATGATGTGCTTCTGTTTCTCGATTTAACACTGATACTGCAAAAACTCTTTCCTTGACGAATATTGATATTCGGTTATGTGCAGTGGCTACCTTGGGCACCCGGTGCGGAAGTTGGTGGTGTCACCCCACCGAAAGTAAAAAGTAATAAATTTTATATGATAAAGGACATGAATCATTTACTAGCTTTGACAGTTGCAAACTCAGCAATAACTTCATCGAAATTTATATTTTGTATTGTCTCGTGTTTGATGGCTAATATACCAAGATTGCTAAGTCGCGATTGGGTCACTGTAGCTCACAAATAGTTTTTTATTAATTTTAATTTTCTGAAACTCCTCTCACGTGAAGCTACGGACACGCAAACCGCCATGAACAATTTCACTGCAATCTATAGCCAATTTCAGTTCTTCAGTATTCGCCAAAAGCAAAACATTAGTTTGTACGATCTCGAACAATGAAGCTACATCTTGAAGAGACTTCGAGAGCGTCAGACTCTTTTGCGGGAATCCCCGAATTATACATAGAGCTGAGCTAGTGCCTGTGGAGGAATTTTTGTGCTAGCGATTTATTTATTTTTTGTTTGTACATTGTTCTTAAAGTTGAGAGACTGAGTGGGTGTCACCCCAAAAAAGGTGACACCCGGTGCGGCCCGCCCCCGCCCCCCCCCCCTCTTAGCTACGCCACTGGTTATGTGAAATGTCTGGTCGAATTACTGTCACATTAACTATTTTTTAAATATTTTTGTAAATTATTAGAGCAATGGAAGCACCAAAGGTGTACCATTATCATCACAAGAACATTTACATCAGCTTTAAACAAGAAAGACCACAGATATTTCATCACTTTTGAAGTAATGCCACTCAGCCATTGATTAAATTGGATCTCTTTTCCTAGAAATAAAATAAATTGTTGTGTGGTATAACCGCATAAACATGCAAGAAGGGAGGTACCAACTCAGACAGTCTTCTAACGTCTAGGTAGAAAATAAGGCCTATTTTAGTAGGGATAACAATTTTATAACACTCTTAAATATATTTCATATTTTTACTATTGAATCCAAAAGACGTTTGTAAAATTTTGCTATGAATATACATGAAGGCACTTAAAAGATAATTGATTTAACTAAACATTTCTTAAGTATCTTCATAAAACAAAAAAGGGTTTAAACAATATTTTTTTAACTTGTTTCATCCTTTTTTTGTTTTATGAACGCTTGTTTGTTACACTTACTCTATATAAATAAAATAGAAAACATTGGAACACATTTTTTCGATAATGCTAATCTTGTTATGCTTTACAATCCTTCTGTGACCCGTTGCCTTTATGTAGTGGAATTATAACAGCTTTCAACGGCAATCGTTTGCTTTTTAGCATAAATTAAAGAATTACTTCCACCACACCTTCTCCAGCTAGCACGAAATAGATTAATGTCTATTAACAAAAAAAAAAACGGTATTTCGTTTGATAACTGATTGCTGTCAAACAAGTTTTTAATTACGTGAAGTAAGGACATGATAATTTTAATGTCCGTATTGTATTCAATTACTTCAAATTTACATTACTTAGGCTTCCCTTATGAAAAGCATAGGTCATAAGTAGTTTTCTCTATCCCAAATATTTAGCTTTCCAATTCATCGTAACTTGATATTTTACGCCAAACATATTATGATGTATATGAGATGCGTAGTATGAGATATGTGTAAGAAGCCTCAAATTGATCAGCGAAAAATGAAGGGGTGGTGCTCTGTTCCTAGAGTTTCTGTGCGAGATATCCATAGCAGAAATATTATCAATATTGCAGAGTCACTAACAGGCGTATCCAAAAGATTCAGGAAGGTATTTCGAAATAATATGTACATAATTTCCACAAATATAGGTGCATAAAGTACTTTTCATATGGCCTTAATTAGGCACTTGCAAAAACGAGCATCTACAAACGTAAACATTTTTTCATGCATAGTAATATCATACATAAAGTAAATAATTATAAAATTCAAATTATGGTCATCGATCCTCATGAATCTCCAATCCATCTTTACGAGGATAGAAATTGAAGTAACTTACAATATGTAACTACCCTTATAATGATACATAAAAATTATATAAGATTCTATTATTCTTCTTCATCTGTTTAAGTATACCCATTTATCAAAGAGCACGGAAATGTTAATACATATAAATTCCAGTCTTGAATCTGAGCGAAGAGGAATTCGATCCTTAAATCATAACTTCGGTCTCCAATAAACACAGCCTCAAAATGCACAACTGCATTCTAACGTGAATCTCTTCATGTATTGTATACGGATTCTAGTAAAGGTCCCGCGTCAGAATTATACTTTGAAATCCCTCAACCTCCTAGATGACCTACGAATACATTCTACTGGGTATCGAAGCTACTACTTAATAAAATTACTTACTTTTTCAAAGATTTCATAATAAATGTTGGGTCCTTACATATGAAATTGGCGTTTCGTCGTACTGACCAATTTGATCTGAAATATCTCCTTTTTGGTTAGGAATTCCAAATTAAAATTTATAAATTAATTTAGCTGGTACATTTGAGTTTTGAAAACAGTCATTCATTTGTTTTTTTCTCATTTTTTTCCTTGGCGTCGCTTGTTACCACACAATAGAAAACATGAAAACATGGTATATTTACGAGTACGAGTTCTACCGTGGCACCAGTGCTGCAGAAACAGCTCGAAGGATTAATGATGTGTACGGCGCTGGTATCGCAAAATAAATCATGGTACGTTTTTGGTTCCAACGTTTTGGTTCTAGAAATTTCGACCTTCAGAACCAACTCCGTGGGCGGCCGGAGACCAAAGTAGAAAATGAAAAATTCAAGGCTATTGTGGAAGCGGGTCCATCACAAAGCACTTCAGAGATAGCTGAAAGCTTTCGGGTAAGTGATAAAACTGTATTAATCCACTTGAAGTAAATCGGGAAAGTAAAAAAAAACTCGAACGATGGGTACCTCATGAATTGAGTGAATCGAACTTGCAAACACGCGTCGACTACTGTGTTACTTTGCTCAACCGACACAAAAATGAAGGGATTTCAAATCATACTTGTGATTAAAAGTGGATACTTTGCGATAATCCGAAGCGCTCGTCGCAATGGCTGAACCCTGGAGACCCAGCCAAAGGCTGCCCTAAACGAAAATTGTCTCAGAAAAATTACTTGTGAGTGTTTGGTGGACTAGCGCCGGTATCGTTCACTACAGTATTCTAAAATCTGGCCAAACGATTACGGCAGATATCTATTGTCAGCAACTGCAAACCATGAAAGAAGAACTAGCTGCTAAACATCTGAGATTGGTCAATCACTCTAGGACACTGCTGCTTCACGACAACGCAAGACCACACACTGCACAACAAACAACCACTAAGTTAGATGAGCTACAATTGGCGTGTCTGCGACATCCACCGTACTCCCCGGACCTTGTTACAACAGATTATCATTTTTTTTCCTGAATTCGGAAAACTTCTTACATGGAAAAAAATTCAACTCCGATGCGATAACCCAAACCGCCTTCAAAGAGTTTATTGATTCTCGCCCCTTTGGTTTTTTACTAAAGGGATCAAGGAACTACCTATGAGATGGCAAAAGTGCAAATAACAACGGTGCATACTTTGATTAATTAAATATATTTTACAAAAAATATTGACTATATATGCCTCCCGTACAAAACACGCTACAATAAGAGCTAATGTAAGAGCTATTTCTTCACTGTACTTGTATAACTTAATGAAAAGAAAGTAAATCTTTAAGATTATACTCCACCTAAACTGTAATTTTAAAATTGTAAAAAGTAATCAAAAATAACGCTAAATAACCTAATTTATTGCAGTGTCGTTATAATAAAATACGTTAAGTGTGTGGTTATTTTTTAGTAATAAATGTTAATAATTCCTATAAATAGTTTTTTATTTTTTTTCTAAAACCTATTGTGACGGTAAAATTATATCTGATTTAAAGCACACGACGCATTAAAGAGTCGATTAGTAAGTGTCTTGGGTTGGGTTTGAAATTAAGTCGCCTGAATTTGAGGATTCTGTCACTGGGGTGGGAGGAGGGGGGGTCAAGGGGTTTTATCTGAAACATCCCCACTCGATTTTTGCTGCAGAGCAGCGTCGAAGTATTATCAATTATTTTTTTAAAATGTTGGTAAATGACTAATTAAATACATATGTTAACGTTTTTGACGTTGCATCTGTCAATGTCACTTGGGCATGTCGATTTGAGATCGATTAATCGAGGAACCGATTTCTTGTGCCAAAATATTTATTTTTTAAATCGATATATAGTACAAAATCGATCCAATGAATCGATATTATACCTACGATAATCGAGATCGAATCTTTTTCTGTTTAAATAAGAACTACAAATATATTTACAATTATACCCAAACTCGTAAAGCAGGACAGTTTTTCTATTCAAAAACTCGCAAAACTGCTGTGTGCTTAGCTTATTTCGTCTCTTCGTAATAGATTAAAGAAAAAAAAAAGTTACATTAGTTACCTGCACTTTGTTATATCTTTTGATATTTTAAATATAAACTATTAACGCAAATCAAGAAATGATCGATTTTTGAGAAATCGATCTTTAAGATTTCGATTTTTTTTGTGAATCTAATCATCTGATTTCGATTCGAATCGATTTAAAAATGTGTAAAATAAATCGCTAGGCTGGCCTTTTTTTTGAAAGTGACAGATATACTTTACTTCTTTCCGTTGCTTCCGAGCTTACGTGAATGTGTTCCATAACGTTTTTATCTGCCTCCTCCTGTTTTTCGACGACTTCGCTACCCGTCTGCACACCATTTGCTTGCAATTTTTCAACAACTGGGCTATACATATATATATATATATATATATATATATATATATATATATATATATATATATATATATATATATATATATATATATATATATATATATATGTATATATATATATATACATCGACAAATTTGGCTTACTCACTGGACACCGATAAACAAGCTGCGTCGGCAACCGGCCGAGATTCGAAACTCGGGCCTTATGATTGGGTGGAGTTGTGACTGCGACTGAGTCGACAGTTACTGATTAAGATTTCTTCGTGGACGACGGGCCGATTGTTGATCGACGTTTAAATTCGGAGTAAGTGGTTAAAATGTAAAATTTATCTAAAATTATCAAACAACTTGGGACCCATGACCTTGTATTGGTAGTGCTGCTTTTTTGTAGTTTTGCTCGGTGACGGTTACAGATGGCTTCATCTCAGCAAAAAGTCGATTCATTTTTGACCGATACGCAAACCTCCAATTTCTCCCCATTTCGCCCTAAAATACGCCCGCGATGCATTGCTGTTCATCTGGGTTGTCCAACACATGCGGCGTACTCCACCAGTGGTAGGTGTCAATTGCTAGGCCCGCGAAGATCCTGCCAATACCAAGCCAGCTGGTGGGCATGATAGATGCGAGGGGCTGCTTGGTGGTCGTGCAGCACCTTGCGCTCGGCTAGCGGTTTGCATGCTGTCGCGTCCAGCACCAGCTCCAGACGCACCCTGATGACCGGCAGCGGCCGTTTGCGCGTTCTATTCAATTCAATCATCCATATTTGTGGGCGTCATTTAACGGGAGACGCCCAAACCTGGCGCCGTTTTATGGTGTGGCCATGTGCACAAGCGGGCCTTTGTACCTTCAATTTTTGTGGAGGCACGGCACTAACACCTCTTGGCAAGGTGCCGACTGAGTGCACTGACGTAGCGGTTTTGTCATATAACCTTTACGTCAGCGGGCGATGGGGTAGTCACTTTCCTACGCCATTTGATCCTTATATTTGGGGTATCTATATAGTTTTATCGTCTAGTTGGGTTCTATAAATATATAATTATAAATTAAAATGAAAAGATAAATATACATAAATACCAATAAAATAAAATAAATACAGAAAATACATAAAAAAATAAAGGTCCAACTAGATGGAAGCCCTAGGCAGGGGAGACCAAACGGTCGAGAGTTAGAAGGAAAGGAAAAGAAACCAGCGGACGATATCGAGAAGCATTCTGCATTTGAGCCGGAGCCCGGAGCGGTCCATCACGGAGTTCCAGTCGCTTCAGACAACCCGAGAGGCTGACTGGGATTAGCCCATTCGCAGGGATGACTATAGGAATAATTTCGGCAGGCAGACCACCCCACAACATGTCAGTCACCTCGTGAGCCGGGTCCAGATATTTTGTTCGCTTATCTGTTTCAGCTTTCACGAGTTTCTCGTCGTACGGAATGATAATGTTGACCAAAAATATCCTTGACTGTGCCCGGTCAATCAGAACAATATCAGGCATATTCACAAGAATAGTCCTGTCTGTGAAGATGGACCGGTCCCAGTAGAGCCTGGCGCGGTCATTTTCGAGCACGGCTTCCGGCAAGTACTACGGCAATTTCTGCTCCACGAGACCATATTTCTGAGCGAGCTCCTGGTGTAGAATTCCGGCTACTAGGTTGTGCTTGTGCAAATACTCATAGTTAGAAAGCCGAACGAACCAACACTTTGATCAAGCGTGCATAAAACACGTCGCAAACTGACTGTTTCTTACCAGCCTCATTGATATCGATGTTCTTAGACATACTCAGGTATCGGTATGTTTCAGCCTTAGAAAGGGCTTTAAGTTGACGGGCTTAGAAAAGTCTATGCCCCCAGAGTTAGCAACCCTTCCCTTTTCAACATGGAGGACCGCACATTTATCCGTCCCCAGCTCTATTCCAATAGACTCGCTAAATTCACAAGTGATGTTTAGCAATTCCATAAGATGGGAGCGACTGAAGTCGAATAACTTGAGGTCATGCATATAGAAAAGGTGGGTCACTTTTGTACCTCCTTTTCAAAGCTGTAATCCCCTCCCGGAGCCCTTCAGTAAGGTGCTGAGAGGGTTCAATTAGAGAAAAAACCAGATTGGACTCAGGCAGTCACCTTGGAAGATACCCCTTCTTATCCTTATGCGGCTTTCCGCAGCCGTCATCCACCCACCCAGATGACAAATGATCGTACTCCACTGCCCCATACACTACCCGAGGAAGTCTCTAACTGTACAGTCAATCTTGTACAGCTCGAGGACCTTCTTTAGCCGTGTATCGATTACCGAGTCGAACGCTTTTCTGTAGTCTATCAAGGTGGCGGAGAAGTTCCGACAGTTGTTTTACTATTATACTATTATATATTACTCATTTTAGTCCTTATCAATAAATTTTGTTACAAAAGTATAAAATGTACAGGCATCAATAAATTATAAATAAATAAATACTTAATAAACAATAAATGCAACTTAAAGTTTATTATATGTATACATATTGCAGAGTTACTGACAGATATATCCAAAGGATTTAGGAAGGTAACTTTCAATAATAATAATATGTATATAACTTCATCCTATACTATTAAACGAGCAATTCTTGCATATATATATATATATATATATATATATATATATATATATATATATATATATATATAAATATATATATATATATATATAATTCGTGTGTTTTGGAAATTATATTTGGATACAAATTACATACCGATGAAATATAAATAATATTTTTTGATCTTAGCGACATAACAGAAAAAACGGAACTGGTTACTTGAATAAAAAATCATGAGTGCAATTATTTTAATTTAAATTTTCGTGTTTTTAAAAAATACTAAAAAAGGGGCTCGAAAAAATAGATTTTCTCAAAAAAGAAAGGAACTTGAAAAAAAAAATTAAAAAGTCGGTCGGTCGGTCTGGGCTCGAACCATGGTATTATGATTTTGTGACCGCCCAATATACCATTTAAGCTATTTGTAATCATTAACAAACTGCCAAAATTTACCTTCTTATTCTAACGATATTGTAGCAGTTTTTCATTGCCTAAAAACACGGACAAAAAGACATTTTCTAAAAATAAATCCTAGCTAGATCGATTTATTATCCCCGAAACACCCTGGACACTAAATTTTATGAAAATCGTTGGAGATATATATATATATATATATATATATATATATATATATATATATATATATATATATATATATATATATATATATGTATATATACAAGAATTGCTCGTTTAATAGTATAGGATTATATAAAATTCTGTCATAAATATCTATACCATATATACCCATTTATTGAAGAGCACGTAATTATAATGTAATAGTAATATATTCCAGTATCGAATCGGAGCGAGGAGGAATTCGATCCTAAAATCGTAACTGCGGACTCCGGACAAATATAACCTCAACATGCACAACTGCATTCTAACGTGAATATCTAGATGTATTGTACACGGATTCTAGTAAAGATATAGCGTTAGAATTATAAATTGAAACCGCTGAAGGTCTTGGATGACCTACAAACACATAACACAACAGACATACAATAATAAAAACATAGGAGCTATCTAAAACTATAGATTGTTTCATACATTTTATGTCGCTATTTGAAATTCCCATTGACTGTACTGGTAAATAACTCAATGAAATTATCATTAAAATGATTTTTACTTAAAGTAAATCTTCAAGATTATGCTACACCGATAGTGTAATGTTAATTTAAAAAAAAATCTAAAATAACGCTTAACAGCTTATCTTATTGCATTGTCATTGTAATAAAACATGTTTCGTGATTTTTGTTCTTTTTCAATAAAAATCATGAATATTTTGACTGTACAATTAAATCTGATTTAAAGCTCACGGCGCATTAAGCTTGGTCAAGAGTCGATTAGTAAACGTCTTGTTAGCAGCATATTTCTGATATTAACTCACATTAATATTAAACTGCGGTTGCTAACCCACTTGCTAGGCGTGGCAGTGGCAACTGCGGCAAATATCTTCTTAATCAATGAAGCAATTAAAGAAAAAAAATATAGGGAATGTTCAGCAGTGACCTTCGATAGGCTGTGTTAATGATTGATGATTACGGAAGTTTATTACCAGTTTCCGAATAATAACTTTTATCTCTTAATTGCAAAGTGTTCGAGGTTTAAACACATAAGTTAGTATTTTAATCCTAAAATCTATAGATAAGATGAATACTGTATGTATTTAGAAAATTATTGTAATGCTTATGCTATATGTAAGTACATATTTATACTGATAGACCACAAATCCTCGCGAACGAACATCGATTCCTACCAAGGATTATCCATGAGGCAAATTGAAATTAAAAAACTTCCTAACTTTAATAGAGAAGGAGGCTTGGTACTACCACCTACTTGGGACCCTGTAATTAATAAAATTACTACTAAACCCAAGCAAACCACTGCAAGACTTCAAGACCAAGTAAGTTCATTCTGCATAGATCGGGCCATAAACAATAATTGAAAAGCTAAAGGTATTCCAGGTTAACATTGCCATCGGGATGTCTGTCACCTCAGTCCCCCGCGACCATGGGTGCTGGAAAGCACCCACAAACGTCGGGAATTAAAAATTAAAAAATGCGATAAAATCCGTAAAAGTAGTTTTAATCAATGTGTAGCGTTCGCGTAGATATAAGAAATCGAAACATAATATTCTTGGTCATTCTTGACTATTCATGGACAATTTTTTAATCCGTTGTTTAAAAATATTCAAGCTGGAATCCTCTATAAACGAATGCCCGTTTTTCCGTTATTGATACGCTTGCTGTGGACCTGACATTCCTCTACCATCCTCCAAGCTGCTCTCGATTGGTAATCTATGTATTTTTAGTGTGATATATACGAGATTGATCTACTACACGATCGAGCTGACGCAACTAGGGTTCATCATCATCATCATCATTTCAGCTCTTTACAAGTCTACTGCTGAATATAGGCCTCCCCCAATTAATGCCACAAAGCACGGTCCTGAGCCACCTGCATCCATCGACTTCCTGCATATCTTACCAGGTCGTCACTCCATCTAGTGGCTGCCACTGTTCTTCGATATATGGCTGGCCTATTGCCACTTCAGCTGACTAATCCGTTGGGCTACTAACAAACTACTTTGGCTAACTAGGGTTGCCATCTCCTAAAATCAAAAAGCCGGACTCGGTACTCCAAAAAGCCGGACTATTGGCCCTAAAAGCCGGACAGAAAGTTTTAGAAAGCCCGACATAACTTTCTGAGGCCATGCAGCCGAAACACTCACCAACTCCAATCCCCAGAGAAAAAAAGTTAAAATACTCCGTTACATACGTTAATTGTTTATTAATCGATCACAGCACAGTTTCAAGTGTATAGATTACTTGTTTATTAATCAAGCACAGCACAGATTCAAGTAAATTTAAACCACTTATTACTTTCAATAACAGTAAACAAAACCTGTTTTCTGTTTGTAGACTTTATAAAAAAGTACAATTCTAAACAAAGTATTTTATTAACATTTTCACAAAACAAATTTTAAAAAACTACTCATATTTTAAGATAAAAAATTAAAAACTACAATAAAGCAAGTTTTATTATTTCAATTATTAGGTAGGTAAGGTTAAAACTTTAGAATAATAATCTATATTTTGGTGTATTTGGCCTTTTCACCTACATGGTCCAACAATTCGCTTTGAAGCAAACCAGTATAACAGAGTTCATTCGAAATATTAATTGATTCACATTTTGAATACGTACACGAATGTACCTCTGAACTATTGTCATAGTTAAAGAATAGCAAATAATAAATAATAATTGATCAACACTTAATAATTCGAGGTTTTATTTATTTTCTCTCAAAAATTTTGAACCATTTGATGTTTCAAACATGCGTTAATTCGTAATATTTTAAGAGTCCCTCGAGTTTCGAATTAACGAGAGTCAGAGTCAGTCAGTCAGTTCAGTATATTGAAGATGATTAGATCCAGAGATTAGGTCAGATTAAGAGTACTCTTACCCGACGAGCATGAATACGGTAGCTATGTGGATGTGAAAGAGGCGAGAGTCAGGATCGTACCAAATGGAAGTCCGCAGTCTCAGACAGGCGTGAGTGTTTATGAATTATGATAGTTAACTTATTAGACAAAGTGAGGATATATTTATATTACATTTGAAATATATAGTTGTTGAAAAGAATGTTGACTGTTAACAAATTTTCCAACCAGGTGAATCCAACTTCGACGGAGAGTTCGATCGGCGGATGTAACTTCGGAGGGTTACGAAATATTTTCTCATCCCGTATATATCGTAGAGAACTTGTTTCATTAGCCATTCAGTTAACAGTCTAACCGTTTTACTAAACGGTGCCGTTCAACTAGCGGCCTGAATGATATTTAGGTAACGCGTCTTATGCAAGATGCAACAGTTCAAATATCTTGTAATGTTAAGTAAGCTTAAGCCGCGTAAATTTATGTAACATATAATACATACCACTAAGTAGGCATAGACCAGCCACCGCCTCGTTGAATTAAATTAGGATGGGTGTAAGTAAAATAGGGTGACCATGCCATGTCTAGGCTGCTAACTGGAAGGCTAATTAAGCTCGTTGGCTGCGACATGTATATCAAAACTTGAAAATAAGAGTTGATAATTAAAGCGTGTTGCAGGAGTATCCAGCATGGTTCAATGTGTCAGTAAGATAAAGTGTCAAAAGGGCAAGCCATATAGCTCGAAGAACTGACAATCAATTGAAAGGAACGGTTCCCATAAAGCAGCTTCGTACCGGTAAACGAAGTCTAGGTCTGCCTCTTATTAGATGTAGTGATGACCTGGTAAGACGTGCAAGAAGTCGATGACTGCAGGTGACTAGGACCATGTTTTTTAGCATTACTTTGAAGGGGCCTATATACAGCAGTGGACTTAAAAAGGGCTGTAATGATGATTTAAAAATACTTTATCATATTGATTAAAACTACTTTTACGGATTTTATCGCGTTTAGTTGTAATTTTAATTATTTTTTTTAATTCCCGACGTTTCGAGTGCTTTGCAGCACCCATGGTCACGGGGGACTGAGGTGACTGACGTCCCGATGTTATTGTTAAACCCGGAGTACCTTCAGATTTTTAATTATTGTTTAAGATCCGTTTTATGCTATGTCCTGAGACTTGAACTGACTATGTCCTGAGGTCTTGCAGTGGTATGCTTGGGTTTAGTTTTAATTTTATTGATTATAGGGTCCCAAGCAGGTGGTAGTACCCAGCCTCCTTCTCTATTGAAATTAGGATGTTTTTTAATTTAAATAGCCTCACGTATCGTCCTTGGTAGGAATCGGTGTTCTTTCGCGAGGATTTGTAGTTTATCAAATCTGATGTAATGGTTGGGGCCGCCTAGGATATTATCACATTCTGCAGACTTCCTGACTTCAGAAAAAAATAAATAAAAATAATTAAAATTAAAATTAAACGCGATAAAATCCGTAAAAGTAGTTTTAATGAATATGTAGTGTTCGCGTAAATATAAGAAATCATTATACTTTATCATTTACAATTAAATTAGTACTCATCGTATTTTACTATTATTTCTACGAATTTATTCAAAACTTATTTTTGTCCAGCTTAGGCTAGCTTCCTGGACCCACGGGTGGATATAATCTATGGCTCCGCTGCCGGCAACATCACGGCTACGGAGGGTAGGGAGAGCGGCGCATCTTTATCTCTCTATCCCAATGCCCATCACCATCGCATAATCGGTGCGGCTCTGACAGAGTCTTACAGTATAGGGCGAGTGGTGCATCACCATATCAGAATTCTCCTTCTTTCGGAATTTTATCGCATATACTCTGACGGTAGGAGGAGAGGATACCCTCTCGCCGCAGTCCACCAACATACTTACGAAGTGGGCCCACCAAGCCGACTCAGAATTATAACCTCGAACTGGTCCTTCAACTCGGGCCAGTCATGTATATTCATTCATCTTAGTTCACCGTGTGAGAGTGCACCTGTGCTTGAGCAATGCGCATACACTTGGGCACTATAATCCTGACCTGCGCAGATAGCTTGTCTCGGTTAAGACTGGTCGCTGTTACCGAATTTCGTTCTGGAGGACATTATGTACATGAAATAAAATTGAAGTGTCTGTCTGCAATAACATTTAAATAACTATCTTTTATTGAGCTATCCTCAACTAAGAATTATAACGGAATGGAAGTGTGCTATTGCCTTTGAGGTTTAAAATGGAATGCCAAGTTACTAGTACAAGGATTTTCGGTTCCCGTCATTTACCTACTATAAAATAAATTAAGAGTTAAAAGCTTTTTTAAAAACAAGCTTTTATTTAACTACGCTAAAAAGAATACAATAAACTTTTTCTTTACACTACTATACGAACTACAATATGAATTGTGTAATGACGTCATAAGTTAATAGTAAAAGTTTTGTTATTTTTTATAAAAAAGTTGTTTACTCTTAATTTGTTTTTTACTTTTTAGTACGGACAGGTTTCTCAATCTGTTCATGTCATTCAACGCATCTTTGTTGCAAGGTCGTTTGCCGGTTAACCGTTTCGTACAGTATAGCTCTTCAATAAGAAAACCTTCTAATGATTTTACTCTACTTAAGGCTACGTATGCTTGACCAATAGCGAAAAGCTTCGATCCTTAGTGTACAACGGCATGGTACTACCCTGCATTTTATGTACTGTGGAAGCCCAACATAATAAAATTGGCAGCATTCTTCGTTCTACAGTGCCATGACTATATTTGCTGGAAATTGCACAGTCTTGGCTTGAATAAGATAAACATCGACTTTACCGAAACCTAAACGGATGGATAGTATGTCCGTATCATACATTTATGCTCTCCGGAAGCAGGGCCGTATGATTTCTGTAATATTTCCAATGGCACCATTCACCAGACCTTTGGAGACATCTACACTATAACGCAACATCACCTTGGCCCTAACGAATATTTCTAACTCTTTAAGTAGTCCTCTTGTCTTGTTTATATCGGATAGGATAACATTATTCGAATTCGTCATTTTTTCGAGTACAATCTACTAGATTACCCTGTGCTACTATTTAGTTTATAGTTACATCATAATTTTGAAAATGTTCGAACGGTTCATACACACGTGGACGTGATATGTTATACTCCTGTGATATATTTAAATTTTCTAGATGTTCTCTAATGACAACCATGCCTATACTGTCAGTAGATCTAGGTAAAATAATAGACGGATTTTCAGTAAATTCAAAGTCTTGTGCAAAAAGTACAGCTTGCCCTCTTAACCCATAGTGTCCAAATAAACCATCATATTTAACAACTTTTACAAATGCTATAATTCTTGATAATAAGCGTTGTTCGGGTTGTGTCAATTGCTTTATTACAACAAGCACTTCAATACGATCTAAATTATTCAAGTACGCTTTGGCTGGGCCTGAAGTTCTTTTGCTTGTACTCTGTTTCTCGCAACGATGAAACAGTAGTTGGCATGTACAATTTTGGTGCCAGCGGGGATCGAACAGCCTTTGCCTGTGTAGTGACTAGCGCTTAGTTTATTGAGCTATCAAGGTTTTTACCTTATAGAATAAAAATAATACCAACACCCAGTCATTTTTACTAGTAAACATAGGTTATTCTCTACTAGTACATTGTCCAAAGTACAATTAAAAAGACTTCAACGTGTCAGCTTGAGTTCTAGTGTCATTAAGATCACCACACGTGATTCTCTTCATAAGCAATTATTTGCTGTTGAAACTTGTGAATATTTGTTGCCTACCAGTATATTAAACAAGACATTAATTCAATGTTCGCACAAATTTAGAATATTTTAATAGTTATTATATTAATTATTTGCACCGTAAAATAAAGAATATGAATGAAATAATATTCGTTTTATCTACGTACCTTTAGTCCCAACCACAAATAGTATTATCTACGTTGTCTAAGTAGTACCAATATTTTCTTTGAGAGTTACTGGTCAGTGCCTTAAAGTTATAGTGAGGAATGTTAAAATTTGCTATCACTGTGTATCAAAGACATTTTTAAGCTTAGCTATATCGCGGCTATAGCGATATATATAGCGGCGATAGCTTTTATCGCGGGCTTTCAGCGCGGCAACCGAATCAAGATCTGTAACAAAAAAAACCTAAGGCCTGAAAACCTAACATAACGTCTAACGTCGCTTAAGTTCGGCAGACTTCGGTACGGTGCTGTGTTTGTGTGCGTGCTACTAGACGTATGCGTGTAGACTAGTTACATGTATTGTAAGATAATAAAAATATTTAAACAATAATATAGTTTATTGCAAGAAGCATATTCTTTGGATTTATATGAGTCGTCGTCATGCTAGCAACTTTCGTGAATTTAGAGTATTTAATAAACACAGACTTTATAGAAAATTATCGTTTGTCGGAAGAACTCGTTAATTACCATAAACTTATAGTTTCAATGATAAAATTTCCTGAATAACCTACATCTATTGTAAGATAATAAAAATATTTTAAACAATATTAACTTCTCATTTATTAAATAAAAGAAAAAAAATTGTTTTCTTATCGGTCACCACACTCAAAAAGTGTAACTTGAATTAATATCAAAGAAAAAAATACCGCATAAATAAAGTAAATAAATAATTATAATTGCATAAGTTGATAAAAATGCTATGCAATAACTTTACCGCGGAAGTCCCTGAGTGCCACACGTAATTTTTATGGAATGGGTTGGCCATCGAGCTCACAGTCCATCCACCTGATGATTAGTGGGGCCACAGCATCCACTAACTATCAGGTGGATTGGAACCATCATTGATATCTACGTTTTTCCTCGATTGAGATTAAAAATGCAGATGCGTTGTCAGCGTTAAGGACTAACATGGAATGCTTCGTTTCCAGTACCTTTACGATACGAAACACAACCTCATTAAGCTGCTATTTTACACTGGTATTCTATTAAAATGTGGTCCTAATCCGGTCGAGCCAATCCATTCGTGCTACATCCATATTATAGCAGCAGCGTAGCTCTACCACCTATAATGCAATAATATATTTACTGAATTCTATTTTTCTTAAATTTGATAACAAATCTCATTATAATTTGCAAAAAATATAAGCATAAATTAAAATTTCTTTATAATATTCAATGCAAGATATCGAAAAATACCAATACCTATTTTTGGGGAAAAGGTTTAATTTAATGGAGTAATAAAAGTCCGCCACTGCTCTATTGTCTGTTGGCGGACGTCTGTGACGTTACACACACTTTATAATTGAGAACAGTCAATAATGAGTTCATGTCACTGATCTATAGTTCGGTTCATGTTCTTAGCGGTCAAGATTTATTGATGTCATTTTTTAAATAAACCTCACCAAAAGAGGTTGCTGTCAATTTTTGGAATATTATATTGAAACGTGATTGTTTCTGAAAAAAAAATGGATGAAATAAACTTCAAGTTTTTTTTTACCAAACATGGTTTAATGAGTGTCGGGTTTTAAATAAGGATTGAGAAGATTAAAAGGGGCATTTAATAGCTTAAATCCGAGACACCTGTAATAGGATCACAGACTTTTTTTTACTAAGCCCATCATTTAAAAGCGACAAATAAAAATAGTAAATCCCTTTTTCAAGGAAAATAAGATTTTTTTAAATTGAACTCCCTTCATATTAAAGTTTATGATGATACGTGACGAGCTCAGCAGCGAAAACTTTCAAACGAATCGATTTCGGAAATATTTATTTTGTCTAATATATAATTTAACTGGAATATGTGCTAAACTAGTTTGGGAACGTATTCTCAAACCGGAAAAAAGAAATCACCTGCCGTTCGTATGTGTGTTTTAAAACACTAATTTAATATTTTATTACATTCTGATTATGCAATAAAATGTAATTTTCCATAAACTACTAAAACTAAACATAGCCTCTCACGCCTGTCCCAAAAAGGGGTATACAGAATGTACGGATTTCCATTTGGCACGCTCATGATACACCTCTCTCGCTTCTTATACATCGATAGAACTACGCATCGACTGTATATGCTCGCCGGTTAAGGTTACTTTCAATTTCGCTCATCCATAATGTATCGCCTATTTAGTCCATAAATTTTCTTCTTGCTGACTTTGATACACTTCGCTATGTCACTCTTTCCTCATTAATTTAAAACACCTAAGCATTCCTTTCAACGGGGTCGACATCCTCTTGCAATCCATAGTTATCTCTTAAAAAGCCATATTATATTTCTTTTTTAACGCATTTCTACAGCATTTAATTTTTCCTAGTGCTTTTACTTTACCACCCAACTGTTACATAAATAAATTAATGATGGGAATAACTCATTACTATGCTATTGCCACACGCGCCTTTTTAATTCATACATTCGGCATCTCACAATAAACTGACGAGCGCAATGATGTATAAACTTATGAAATGAAGTCAATTGGCCACATCGCGCTTAGTCACGCACCAACCTGTCGCGCGACGCTACGTTTATTTTTAATTTATTATATCGTGATTACGTTGTTGTGATCACGTTGTAAACCTATGCAAAACATAAAGAAAACATGCTGTCGTGTGTTTTCAGACGATGTACAAACTATACCCCATAAGTTAAGGACAAAAATGTGTCATTTCATGCGTAAGTTCACAAGACTTACTCTATTTTCATTTCATTTTATTCGACGACGCCGTCTAATGGCGGCCGGCGCATGCAGCTAGTAGTCAAGCAACAGGCATCCCGCCGTACGGTGTCATATTTTCTTTCTCCTTCTCCACGCGTATAAGTAGTTCTAGTATTTTCGTCGTTTTTAAGTGCCGCGATGTTCGTTCATGACGTGTCTATATATAATACGTCATAGGAAGAGCGTCATTTATATGTCTTGCATCAATTCTTCGTTATATATTCTTATCATATCTACTATCCCTGCTAAAACAAATCTTAAACAAAGCAAATACACGTACTAAATAAACCCATAAAATATTTTACTTTAAATTTTTGACTGCATTAAAAATCCACAGTAACGTTTTTTCCCGTAGGTGTGGTCGCTGTTTGGTGTTAATTTAAGGATTTTAGCTAGGGAATAGTTTTAGGAAGATTTTTTCTTAGGCGCATTCATGTTTTTAAAAGGACGTCTTTAAGAGCGTGACTTACATTACTATATCAAGCAAGTTATAACAGACACTAGGGTTAGTCAAGTCCGATAAGAAGTAAGCGCAGCCAAGAAATTAGACAATTTAGCCGCTTTGCCGCTTTGCCTTTGCGTTATTGGATGAGATGGCGCTAGTGCCACCAACTGTGGCGCGCAACACTGCCCCCTCCTAAGACATGCTCGTCTCGAGCATTATCGGTCCCATAATAACGCGCCAGTCGATCCACATGGACGATCTTAGGAGTACCCCTTGCGCCTTTATGTATCCGTTAGGTTACGTCGTTGATCCTGGTCACAATCCCGTACGGGCTGCTCCATTTAGCTTGAAGCTTAAGAGATTTCCCTTTGCCGCTGACAAGATTTTGCAACCAAACTAGTGAACCTTCGTCGAACTTTTTGTTGTTTATTTTGCGGTCGTACCGGGTTTTCATCTTTTCTGACATTTGCTGTCCCAATTGTCTTGCGGAACAAAAGAAATGTGATTTATTTTGTTCCGCAAGTCATTTGCATAATCGGTTATGCTGCGTGGGACATCAGGTGGTATCCCGGTGATCAGGTCTGCAGGCAGACGTAATTCTCTTCCAAAGTTTGCGAAAGCTGGTGTCACTGATGTACTTTCTTGAACAGCGCTTCGATATGACAAAAAGGGTTGTATGTGCTTGTAGCAACCTCGTTGCCGATTGTCTACAACTTTTGCCAGCTATCTTTCCAATGTCTGATTAAATAGTTCCACTGTTGGGTACCCATTGGGTTATAGGTACCCCCATAACTCAGCAAGTTTTCTGAAATATTTGAGACTCAAAATTGCTTCCTTGATCACTGTGAATCTCTAAAGGTACTCCAAAGAGACAAAAGACTTCATGAACTAGTTTATCTGCAACTGTTGAAGCTTCTTGATTTGGAATGGAGAAGACTACTGGCCACTTAGTGAAATAATCTATCACAACCATGAAATACTTGTTACCACTTTCACTTTACGGAAACGGCCCCGCCACGTCAATGGCTATTCTCTCCCATGGTGCAACAATATTTTACAACTTCAGTACACCTCTACTACGAGTCTGAGGTCCCTTTACAGCCGCACAACTTGTACATTTGCGACACCAGTCCTCGATATCGTTTCGATAGTTGACCCAGTAAAACCGTTCTCGGATCTTCAGTAGTGTTCGTTTAACTCCCAGATGGCCTTATGAACAATCATTATGGTACAGCTGTAGAACATCCGAAACTTTAACTTTAGGGACAATCATTTGCAAATGACAGCTTTCTCCACGACCATTTTCCCATTTACGGCACAGAACTCTATCCTGAAGCAGCAAGCTGTCCCATTGGGCCCAATAGATTTTAGTGGTCGAACTTATCGCTGAGACGTCGCTCCACTTGGGCTTGGGAGCTCTGGCCTTCATCTATTCCAGAATCGGCTTGATGTCTGGATCATCCTGCTGTGCATGTTGTAAGCTGTACTTCCACTCGTTGCTGAGATGATCTGTCCAGAGCATCCTCACAGATACCACTTCCTTACCCTCTTACCTGGTACAATGCTAGCAATTTTCAATTAGGACAAGGTCTTCAGTCAAGGCCATCAGATTTCCCGCTGCGATGTTCGATCTCAAAGTCGTATCCCTGCAGTAGTTCAATCTACCTCGCATCTTTTCTTTCTGGATTTTTAAACTACAATAGCCATTTTAGCGCAGCATGGTCTGTTCGTACGTGAATTTTCCGCCCCAGAAGATATTTGCTAAAATGCTGCAAAGACTTTATCACAGCTAGCAATTCGCGTCTTGTGACACAATAGTTCCTTTCCAGTTTTGACAATGACTTGCTGAAGTACTGTCTATCACAACCTCTCGATCACCGTTCCGTTGAGACAACACACCGCCGATTCCTGTATCATTTGCGTCTGTGTCAACTATAAATTCCTTGCCTGCATCAGGGTATCCCAAAATAAGTGTTTTGCAAAGATGGCCCTTGAGCTCCCGGAATACAATATTGCAACTTTCATTTCAGCAAAAATGTCGCTTCTCTTCGGTTAGCTTGTGCAGAGGTTTGGTTATATCTGCAAAGTTCTTCACAAATTGCCAATAATAACGCCAACAACGCCAATAAACCCAAAAATGCTCCAACCTGCGTCTTGTCTTTTGGAACCGGCCAATCCTCGACAGCGTCGATTTCCTCCGGATCCGTGCGGATATCTTTTTCCGACACTACAGGCCTCAAAATGTTGACTTGCCGTTTGAATGGTGAACATTTCTTCGGACTCAACACTCTAAATCTTCATGAGCACGCGTTACAGGTTTTGAAGTTGTTCCTTAAACGGACGGCCTACGATAATGATGTCATCCAAGTAGACCAGACAGGCATCGCCAATTAGCCCGCTAAGTACAAGTTCCATCAACCTTTCAAACGTTGCTGGAGAATTGCACAATCCAAACGGCATTACTTTAAATTGCCACAGACCCTTCCCGTCGAGAACTCAGTTTTCTCCCTGTCCTTAGGGTTAATTTGAACTTTCCAGTAGCCACTTTTTAGATCCAGCGTGCTAAACCACTTTACTTCTGTAAGCATATCCGGCGTGTCATCAATTCTCGGCAAGGGATAGCTGTTCTTCTTTGTAACGTCGTTCAAACAGCGGAAATCAACACAAAACCGCATGCAGTCGTCCTTCTTCTTTACCAGCACTACGGGTGAATACCATAGACTAGATGAAGGTTAAATAATATCATCCTTCACCATTCCCTCAATCATTGTTTCCTCTTCATTTTCACGTGCTACCGGCAATCTTCTTGGCCGCTGACGGATAGGAAATTTTTCACCTGTGTTCATTTTGTGTTTACCTAAGCCAATCTTCCCTATATCAGCATCGTTTGACGAGAATACATTGGCATACTTGAGTAACGACTTCTTCGCTTTGACCATTTTATTCGGGGAGAGAGCGCAGCGACAGTCTTCTAAAAGTGTGGTCACTCTCGTTTGTACATCCTTGCTGGGGGTCCCAGTTGATAGACATTGGCACCTACGCAACTTATCCACTTCCTCACAAGTACCAACCAGTGTGCGTTTTTCTATAATCTGTTCCTGGTCCCAAAGGTTCAGCACACGTAGTCCTGAGATGTTAGTGGTTCTGACCAAGCTTCGAGCTACTTTCCATGGGAGATCATTGTTTACCCTTTCCACGAGTACACAAAGGTGAGCTTGTCCAGGGTTGCGAGGAAGATTAACCGGCACAATCGTTTCCGATCTCTGCGGAAGAACAATCTTCTTAAGGCTGTATAAGTTTCTTGGTAACGCCCCTTCCACAAAAAGTTTCTCCTGTCCACATTTTAGAACACCTTGCTTAACGTCGACCTCACAACAATAATTTCTCATGAAGTCTAGGCCCAGGATGTAGTCATCCATTATATCAGCCACGATGACATTATGCAGGTAAATCATATTGCTTAGCTTCAACTCCATCTCCTTCTCTCCACGGACGGGTATACGCTGACCGGTGGCTGTTACCAAATTAATGCGTTCTCAGTTGTACGCGGAATCCCCAAAGAACTGTCTTATAAGTGGGAACTGACAACCTTGCAAGAGGCTCTAGTGTCTATGGTCAGTTTACGCGGCATTTCATTGATTTCACCCTTGATGATTAGGCTGTTCCCATCATGAGTTTGTGAGGTCGAAATCCTTGGGGCTCTTTTAACATCAGTCAGCAACCGCTAGTTTCCCTGCCACTACTGAGCGGTGCTGTTAGCCGCACATCCATCTCGAGATAGATCACCTTCCCTTTCTACAGTTTTCTTATGGCAGCTGGTTTCCCTGATTTCAGCTGATTTCCCTACAGCCATAGTAGGCTGTATATCCTTTATTGCGGTCGCGAGCTCTAGCTGCTGCAACCTCCCTGACGCAATGGCAAAGATGATCGTGCCGCTTGGCTTCCACCTCTACTGCATGGGCCAATGCGCCCTTTAGTGTCTCGTGGTGCCCGAGCCTCACAGCAGCTCTGACTTCAAGGTCGCGGATGCCGTCGATGAATGTCTGCACCAGGTTCCCTTCAATGAGCGCAGGTACAGACCAGTATGCTTTTCTTTTTTTTATCTTCAAGGGAAACATACATAATTTTATTCTATTACATAACACATATTAATCTTACATTTAACAATAAAGTTTCCACTGTTAAGTAACGCATCGACAACAAGCGAACACGCGTAAAGTGTGATATTTAAGTGAAATGATAATTTAGCTATTAATTTAACTATTATCCATTACAGCTTCGATTTCCTTCTTAAACTGTCCATATGAAAGAGAAAATATATCTACATGTGAAAAGTTTTTATCATGAGAATTACATGCACGAGTTATAAAATTGTTCTTGCCATATTTTGTGCGCATAGTGGAAGTACAAAATAAAAGTTATTTTCTAGCACTAATCCTTTGGCATCAGAAGCTTATTTCATTTAGAAGTGATATGGAGTCGACTCTATTATGAATGAATTTATATAAAAACATGTGATCGCTGACAGTACGGCGAGAATTTAGGTCGAAAGATAGTCTACACCAAATAGAGGCATCGCCGGCTAATCTAAATTGAATACGCTTCAGAAAATTTTTGTGAATCTTTTCAATTGACTCTATATAAATATTATATTGAGGATTCCAAACTGTTAAGCATTATTCTAATATTGATCGAACCCACGGGTTATAAAAAATAATAAGGGATGAGGGCTTTTTAAAGTCTTTAGTAATTCGAAAGACAAATCCAAGCATCTTTTATGACTTGTTAACTATTTAATCAATATGAGATTTAAATGTTAATTTTTAATCCAAATACACGCCCAGGTCCCGCAAACTCAAATTCTATAGGTCTGTTTTTTCTGCTGAATGTTATAACATTTCATTTTTTTAATATTTAAGAACAATTGATTATTTAAACAATATGAATATAATCTATGAATATCTTCTTGTAGTAGTTCACAGTCATGTTCGTTTTTAATAATTTTAATAATTTTAAAAATCTTTTTATCATCAGCAAATAGGAGTATGTTAGAATGTTGAAATTGCAAAAGAACATCATTTATATAACAAATTTATAAAACAAAGGGGGACCGAGATGCGAGCCCTGTGGGACACCCGAAGATATTGGTAAAATCGAAGAACAGAACCCCTTAACTGCTACTGCTTGAGTACGATTACGCAAGTAAGATTTTCGCACCAGCTTCTCCTCCTCAAGAGCCCATTGCTGCAGGTTTTTGTTGATGTGTTGCACGCGATCTTTAAGCTGCACACGAAAGACGTGTTCCAGGTGAGCGTCATCATATCTCGCGTCACCATATCTCGCCTCCAATGCCTCAAGGAGCTGCTTATAAGTCACTTCCTCATCGAAAGCTTCCAAAACAGTTAAGGCCTGGTCGCGCAGGCATAGTGTGAGAGCAGTCATGGCCTGACTTTTATTCCAGCCATTCACCTTCATAACAGCTTCGAACTGGATTTTGTAAGCCGACCAGGAAGAAAGTTTCAAAGTGCTGCCCGTCAAACGGCGGCACTTTGAACCCACATAGCAAAGGTATAGTAGCTACTACGAGAGCTGTAGTTCCATCCCCAATTTTGAATGATTTATTTATGTCAGCCATTACGTTGTCAACCCGGTTGTTTACGTGATCAATTCGGGTTTCAACTTCCGACTGGTGGTTGTCATGTTGAGCAACCTTATCCCTTACCTTCCGCATCCCTTTCCCGAAGATAGCGTGGATGTCCTTCATGAGGAGCATCTGCTCTTCCTGCGTTTGAGCTGCTCTTCCAAACGACGGGCCTGTTCTTTCTGTTGGTGGGCCTATTCCTCCTGTCGGCGGGCCTGTTCCTCCTGCTACTCTTTCAACTGGCGGACCTGTTCCTCTCGTCCACGCTGCAGCTGCTCTTCCAACCGACGAGCCTGTTCCTCCTGCTACTCTTTCAACCAACAGGCCTGTTCCTTCTGTCGGCAATCTTGATCCTGAAGCATCACCATCAGAGCAGCTAAGTCATGGTGCTGCAGATGCAGGAGCTACTGACGGGCCGGCCTCCGTGGCCGGCGGCTGGACCCCCAACGTCTGCGGCGTTGCACTACCAAATCTTCTCTGCTCCGTCTACTGCTGGCATTGGGTACGGACACCCTCCATTTCGTCCTTAGGTAAAATCGGTATGATTTTATCCCACTTATGACAACAATTGTTACGAGCTTAGGCTTCGTAACAATAGAAACTGCCGATTGAATTACCAAAATTGACACTATAATTACTGAACACCAATTAAAACTTAAATTACACTAATAATTATTCACACTTAACACTTTAGTTCACTTTATTTCACTCCGAAAGCTTCTTTCGTATCGCCCATTCAATACTGCCCCGATCGCGGCTTGCAAGGGCTTTTTATAGGCCTTTTCCACCGAAACATCACGAATATTCCAGCAAATACCGGCCTCGACCGACCAGGTGCTGAAAGTTCGAGTGTGGGGATTTCCAGAAAGCTTAGTTCTTCTATTTGATACTAGATGGAACTGTTGGGAGAGTTCCAGAAATATCTCCTATTTCTGATACTTGACACCGGATGGCGCTAGTGCCATCAACTGTGGCGCCCAAAATTATTAATATATTTTTATAAATATTATTTTAAATAATTTTTATTTCAGTTTATTTAATATTGCACGTTGCAACTATCCATCAAAATATAAAATTATAATGTCCTTTTATGTTCGGTTTGTTAGGCACAAATGGCTTAAAGCGATATGACCACCGTTTGTAGTCATCAAGTTTTCCGTTTTTTTTAATAACTTTGTTCAAATGCAATAAAGAGTTATCTATCTATCTATATATATTCATATTTGTCACTTATTTCAAAAACCTATCTCTGCCTTAAATATTACCTCACAGTTAAATTATCTACCGTACAGTGGAGGCGTTTTACATACATACGAGTACATTATTGTACAAGGATTTATGAAACTCGTGACCTTCCTTGTTTTTATCTGAGGCATGTGGCGAGTTTGTGTAACTAACGAATCTACTTTAATCGTTAGCTGAAGTGGACTACATAAGCTCTGAGGTTTCTTTGTTTGAACGATTGCAGTTGAACTCTCCGGCGTAAGTCATGGCAAGAGTTAAAATGTTCAATTAGTAAATTCTTTCAAAATTTTACATTATATTAGAATTACGAAATAAATAAAACATACATTTATGTACTAGTTAACAAAAGTTAATGATTATCGAGTAGTGGTTGTGTAAGAATATCTACTAACACATATGATCCCGTGGGTGACCTGAAAGGCGACAACGGCAAAAGCGTCTTCCTAATATCGAATAAAAATAATAAAACTGCAGTTGCTAACTTGCTTACCAAGCGCGGCAACTATGGCAAATATCCCCCCTATGAGGTACCCTATGCGGAAAGCAATATATGAGGTAATTCTTAAAGCCTAGGGTTTCTTTTTATAGAATAAGTGTAACAAACAAACGTTAGAAAATCTTATTTAGTCGGTACAATGTCCCGAATAAGTTTAGCGTTAATAACCTGGCATGCAATTAATCGTATTCGCTCGTCGAATAACTTAAGTAGAATTCGCGTTCAACGTCAAAATTTTACACTTGCTTAGACCCTAGCTGGTTATGTGAGTATATTATATTATAATATTTCTCCTGTCTCACAATGTCTAATTTTACCCGACTGCTGCGGAGGCCAAAAGGAGTCTAATATTTTTGGTTGTTATGTATGTATGTAACTCCTTTAGACTTTTACAAATTATGTTTCAATATTATAGATCATTATTATACGTACACAAAATCAAGGGAATAACAAAGGCTTGGTAAATCCGACATTAAATAAATAAGAGAGACATGAACTGTCAATCAATTACGGCCTAAAATAACAGTAAGCTAATATTATATCGTGTCTAGTAGCATATGGAAGCAACACAAGCGTCTAAACTTTTTAAGGTAGAATAAAGTTAACTTAATAAAATAGTTAAATTATTTAACTCAACTTACATTTATTTAACATAACACACATCCACAACCTGCATTCTAATACAAAAAAATTTAACAAACAAAGTTCTCTCCGAAATATTTTACACAATACGTATTTACAAGCATCGGTTAAGAAACACAAATAAAATTTGTTTTGCTGACCACAAGAATTAGCCACGGTAAAAGAAACATAATATTCGAGGGGGCGTTTTTCAAAAAAGTGTACATGTGGCGAACCAGAAATTGAGTGAAACAAAATTTTTAATCTGCAATATTTTATTACCAGCTACTAAATAATAGTATAAGGGACATATTTTTGAAATTACACGTAAAAGATGAGGATGTAACATGAATTTTTGTTACTCTTCTGTATAAAATTTTTTTCCGATGCGTCACAAAAGGAAATCTAATATTTATTTTAAAATATTATTTCAACACGCGTGGCACGTAACTATAAACATTAAAGCAAGTTTTCTTTAAGTATGCCTAAAAATTCACACTTAAAAGAAAATATATATTTCTGGTTAGTCACGAACTTGACCAACTCAATGAAATAGAAATAGAAATAGAAACTTTTTTATTCAATGTAGATTATAAAAATACTTATTGTAAGTCACTTTTTTAATTTACCACTGGTTCGCAAAAAAAACCTCTGTCCTGGGAAGAACCAGCAAAAAACCCAGCGGGACTATTTTTTTAATAATAACTTACAATCATGTTTACAATCAACAACACAAGACAAATTAGAAATAGCTTGGTAGCGATCACCCTTCCCAAGGGTTATTATCATCTATAAATTCCTTAATATTATAATAACCCTTTTTATACAAACTTAGTTTAATAACATTTTTGAACTTTGTGTATGACAAATTTTGTATATTTTCTGGGATTTTGTTGTAAAAGCGTATACATCGCCCCAAGAATGAATTACTGACTCGGTGGAGTCGAGTAACTGGTACTACCAGCTTGTGTCTGCTCCTAGTATTTACAGAATGAATATCACTTATTTTCGCAAAACTACATTTATTTTTGTGTACGTACATTACATTTTCATAAATGTATTGAGAGGCCAGAGTTAATATATTAATATGCTTAAATTTTTGTCTCAGTGACTCTTTTGGTTTTAAATTATAAATTGCTCTAATGGCCCTCTTCTGCAAAATAAATATAATTTCAGTGTCAGTCGCGTGTCCCCATAGCAAAATACCATACGACATAATGCTATGGAAATAACTAAAGTAAACTATTCTAGCTGTTTCAACACTGGTAAGAGTTCTAATCTTTTTTACAGCATATGCTGCAGAACTAAGTCTGCTAGCTAGTTTTGATATATGGGGGAGCCATTGAAGCTTTGCGTCCAGTGTGATTCCAAGAAAAATGCTGGTATCAACAAGACTCAGTTCCTCCCCATTTAAAATTACATTAGTATTGACATGTTTAACATTAGGAGTTACGAATTTCATACATTTAGTTTTAGTTCTATTCAAATGCAAATTATTAACATTAAACCAATTGACTAACTTAGCTATAGCAGTATTTACTTCGTCGTAATTTAATAACTGTCGTTTTAATTTGAAAATTAATGAAGTATCATCAGCAAATAATGCTATATCATGGTTATCCCCTACTATGTAAGGTAAGTCATTAATATATACGAGAAACAGAAAGGGGCCGAGAATTGAGCCCTGAGGCACGCCCATTTGTACAATCGACCCGGAAGAACTCATACTATTAATAACAACTTTTTGTGTTCTGTCACTTAAATATGAAATAATTAATTTAAGAGCATCATTTCTTACACCGTAGTGTTGAAGTTTGAAATGAAGAAGAATCAGTTTATTTTAATAACAATAGCTTTTAAAGAAAGATTGTTTAAGAAATGGGTTAACTTAATTTATAATGTATGTTTTGCACTAAAAACGACACTTACATATAATAAATAAACACGAATTTTTGAAAAAAAAAATCAACATAAATAATATTTGGGACAAGTGACTATCAAGAACTTCGTGTGACTATTGGGAAACATAACGCTATACTTTGTAAGTGATTATACCGTGGATTTTGACTCTTTCGTTAAATTGTTTAAAACTGTGTTCTTTATCATTTTCTTTTCTTGATGCGACTTTGCAATTAAATAGGATTTCCGCAATGACAATTCTGGAATCTCTTGTCGACCTTTTAGTATGTCTATAGTATTTTATTTTTCTTGGATCTCCTTTTCATATTGTTGTGTGAATAAGTCAACTAGCGCCATCTAGTGTCAGGAACGAGAGCGAGGGGAGCTTTGCAGAGAATGACATCACCGATCTCTCGACCGACAGCGCCACCCGAAGAACTAAGTTTCTAGAAAATCTATACTCGAACTCTCGGTACCTTACGCATGTTTACTTGAACATTCCGGATATTTTGCTAATTTAAATAAATAGGTGGCGCAAGATGCGATCGAGACAGAGTTGAACTCAGCGACACAAGATAATCTTCGGAGCGGAATTAAGTGAATAAGTGTGTTTAATTATTAGTGTTTTAACTTTAATTTGTGTAAAGTAAATTAAAGTGTTAATTTAGGTAATTTTATCGGCAATTTTTATTGTCACGAACCTCAAGCTCGTAACAATTGGTGTCAGAAGTGGGATAAAATAATGCCGATTTTACCTAAGGAGGAAACGGAGGGTGTCCGTACCCGAAGTCAACGCCAGCAGGAGACGGACCAGAGGAGATTTGGTGGTGCAACGCCGCAGATGTCTGAGGGCCAGCCGCCGGCCACGGAAGCCGGTCCGTCAGCAGCTTCTACGTCTGTGGCACCTGACTTAGGTGCTCTGATGGTGATGCTGCAGGAGCAGGCTCGCCGACAGGAGGAGCAGGCTCGCCGACAGGAGGAACAGGTCCGTCGGTTCGAAGAGCAGCTGAAGCGCGGACAGGAGAAACAGGCCAGTCAGTTGAAAGAGCTGCAGGAGGAACAGGCCCGCCGACAGGAGGAACAGGCCCGTCGGTTGGAAGATCAGCAGGCGGAACAGGCTCGTCGGTCGGAAGAGCAGATGCTCCTCATGAAGGACCTTCACGCTACCTTTGGGAAAGAGATAAGGCAGGTGAAGGATAGGGTTGCTCAACACGACAACCGTCTGTCGGAAGCTGAAACCCGAATCGAAGAACATGAAACCCGAATCAACCATGTGAACCATCGGGTTGACAACGTGATGGCTGACGTGAAGAAAACGCTGGACGACCTCAAACTGGGGGATGGAACAACAGCTCCCGTAGTAGCTACTACACCTTCGCTACGTGGGTTCAAGGTGCCACCATTCGACGGTACCCCTTCCTGGTCAGCCTACAAGATCCAGTTCGAGGCTGTTATGAAGGCGAACGGCTGGAATAAAAGCCAGGCCATGACTGCTCTCACACTAGGCCTGCGCGACCAGGCCTTAACAGTTCTGGAAGCTCTCGGTGAGGAAGTGATTCATGAGCAACTCCTTGAGGCATTGGAGGCGAGATATGGCGACGCTCACCTGGAACACGTCTTTCGTGCGCAGCTTAAAGATCGCGTGCAGCGCATCAACGAAAACCTGCAGCAGTGGGCTCTAGAGGTGGAGAAGCTGGTGCGAAAAGCATACCGGTCTGTACCTGCGCTCATTAAAGGGAACCTGGTGCAAACATTCATCGACGGCATCCGCGACCTGGAAGTCAGAGCTTCTGTGAGGCTCGGGCACCACGAGACGCTTAAGGACGCCTTGGACCATGCACTGGAGGTAGAAGCCGTGCGGCGGGACCATCGTTCCCATCGCGTCAGGGAGGTTGCAGCAGCTACAGTTCGTGACCGCAACAGAGGATACAGCCCTAGGTGCTATGGCTGTGGGGAAAAGGGCCATCTTCGATCCAGCTGCCCTAAGCGAACCGTGGAAAGGAGAGTTGATCGACCTCGAGAGGGTAGTGCAGCTAATGGCACTGCCTGGCGGCGACAGGATCATCGTTCACCTCACGCTAGGGAGGTTACAGCAGTTACGGTTCGCGACCACAATAAAAAATACAGCCCGAGGTGCTATGGCTGTGGGGAAAGGGGCCATCTTGGGTCCAGCTGCCCTAAGCATACCCTAGGAAGGGAAGGCGAACGGTCTCAGGAAGGAGGTGCGGCTAACAGCACCGCCCAGCAGCAGCAGGAATACGACTTTACTATCCGACGCTGCAGCGGGAAATCTCATGGCAACGCAGATGCAACGTCAAGAAGACCTTGTCCTGAAGATTGCAACCATTGTAGTAGGCAAGAGAGTAAGGAAGTGGTATCCGTGAGGATGCTCAGGACAGACCACCTCAGCAACGGGTGGAAGGACAGCCTACGACATGCACAGCAGGAAGATCCGGACATCAAGCCGATTCTGGGATGGATGAAGGCCCGTGCTACCAAGCCTAAGTGGAGGGACGTCTCAGCGATGAATTCAACTATGAAAAGCTATTGGGCCCAATGGGATAGCTTGCTGCTTCAGGATGGAGTCCTGTGCCGTAAATGGGACAATGGTCGAGGAGACAGCTGTCGTTTGCAAATGGTTGTCCCTAAAGCTAAAGTACCGGATGTTCTACAGCTGTACCATAATGATTATTCAGGAGGCCATCTGGGAGTTAAACGAACTCTACTGAAGATCCGAGAACGGTTTTACTGGGTCCACTGTCGAAACGATGTCGAGGACTGGTGTCGCAAATGTACAAGTTGTGCGGCTGTAAAGGGACCTCAGACTCGTAGTAGAGGTGCATTGAAGTTGTACAATGTTGGTGCACCATGGGAGAGAATAGCCATTGACGTGGCGGGGCCGTTTCCGGAGAGTGAAAGCGGTAACAAGTATTTCATGGTTGTGATGGATTACTTCACTAAGTGGCCAGAAGTTTTCGCCATTCCAAATCAAGAAGCTTCAACAGTTGCAGATAAACTAGTTCATGAAGTCTTCTGTCGTTTTGGAGTACCTTTAGAGATTCACAGCGATCAAGGAAGGAATTTTGAGTCTCAAATATTCCAGGAAACTTGCCGAGTTATGGGTACTCATAAAACAAGAACGACTTCTTATCACCCGCAATCTGATGGAATGGTGGAACGATTTAATCAGACATTGGAGAGGTACCTAGCAAAAGTTGTAGACAATCGGCAACGAGATTGGGACAAGCACATACAACCGTTTTTGTTGTCATATCGAAGTTCTGTTCACGAAAGTACAGCAGTGACACCAGCTTTCGCAAACTTTGGAAGAAAATTACGGCTGCCTGCAGACCTGATCACTGGGATACCACCTGATGCCCCACGCAGTATAACCGATTATGCATATGACTTGCGGAACAAAATGAATGACATTTATGAGCACGTCAGACAATCGGGCCAGCAAATGTCTGAGAAAATGAAAACCCGGTATGACCGCAAAATGAACAATAAAGGGTTCATCGAAGGTTCATTAGTGTGGTTGCACAATGCAGTCCACAACAAAGGGAAATCTCCTAAGCTTCAAGCTAAATGGGACGACCCGTACCGGATTGTAACCAGGATCAACGATGTGACCTACCGGATACAGAAAGGCGCAAGAGAGACTCCTAAGTTCGTCCATGTGGATCGCTTGGCGCGTTATTATGGGACCGATAATGCTCGGGACGAGCATGTCTTAGGAGGGGGCAGTGTTGTGTGAATAAGTCAACTAGCGCCATCTAGTGTCAGGAACGAGAGCGAGGGGAGCTTTGCAGAGAATGACACCACCGATCTCTCGACTGACAGCGCCACCCGAAGAACTAAGTTTCTAGAAAATCTATGCTCGAACTCTCGGTACCTTACGCATGTTTACTTGAACATTCCGGATATTTTGCTAATTTAAATAAATAGGTGGCGCAAGATGCGATCGAGACAGAGTTGAACTCAGCGACACAAGCGAAGCTTCGGAGCGGAATTAAGTGAATTAGTGTGTTTAATTATTAGTGTTTTAACTTTAATTTGTGTAAAGTAAATTAAAGTGTTAATTTAGGTAATTTTATCGGCAATTTTTATTGTCACGAACCTCAAGCTCGTAACAATATGCTAGCTTTTGACAATATAATTATAAAGATATTAAAAGTTGCTTTGCAACCATCCACTCAATTAAATAAAATGATGTGTCTTATCTAGTTTGAAGTGCACCTATCCCCCACCCTCAATTGTGTGCATTAATCCCGTCACCACTAATTTCAGCACCACTACTCCCAACAACACTACTCTCAACACCACTATTCCCAACACCACTGCTCTTAACACCACTATTCTAGGAAAGACACACCATCGCCGATAATACGACACGTGTTTCGGCGCTACACGAGGCACCTTTAGGTGATATAGACTACGGCGGCTGACGGCTGACTTAGTGGTCTTAGCACATGATCGATGTTCACTACTGGAAACACATGTGCATATTGTTTTATAATTCCAGATATCACGAAATTCTTTCCGGTAATAAATCACGTGACTACCTGGACGTGACGATCGTGAATTCATCATCATTCTCTAGACCATTTCCCATTATCTGGGGTCGGCGCAGTAAATCTTCTTGTTCCATTCCTCTCTATCAGCCGTCATTTCCATACTTACTCCTTTCATTCTCATATCACTCTTCACACAATCGATCCATCTTTTATTCGGCCTTCCTCTGCCCGTGTGTCCCTCCACATTCAGATTCAACACTCGTTTTGTGACATGACTTTCATCCCTCCGCATCACATGCCCAAACCATGCCAAACCTTTTCTACCACTGGCGCTACTTTCAGGCTTCCTCTTATATACTCATTCCTTATCTTATCCGTCCTTGTCACACCACACATCAATCGTAACATTCTCATTTCATTCGCATGCAATCTATTTTCATCCTTCTTCTTGACGGCCCAGCATTCACTTCCATACATGACGACATGTCGGATGATCGATTTGTAAATTTTTCCCTTCAGCCTTATTGGCATTCGGGGATCGCACGTTGTGGCTGTAACCTGTCGCCATTTCATCCACCCTGCGTTAATCCTGTGCTGCACAGCTCTATCTCTTTCGCCGTCGCCTTGAATGAGGGAACCGAGGTACTTGAAATCTGAGCAGGTAGGCAGTATAGCGCCATCCAACGACATGGGTACAGGACTGGAAAGACCGCCGAAATCACAGCACAGATATTCGGTTTTGGATCTGCTGATCTTCAAGCCAACACTTTCCAGCCTCTGTTGCCACCCCGTCAGTCTGCTCTGTACCTCGATGCCTTCTTCCCCGACAAGCGTGATGTCATCGGCAAAGAGCATGCACCAGGGTGCCTCATCCTGCAGGTCCGACGTCAAAGCGTCCATAATCAGTAGGAAGAGGTAAGGGCTCAATGACGACCCTTGGTGCAGCCCTACAGCCATATCGATACTGCCCGTAGTTCCCGCGGCAGATCGTACACATGTACGGGATGCTCTGTACATAGCACGGACTAACCTCACATACTTCCCAAGCGTACCTTTCATCTTTAACGCCCACCACAAAACCTCACGGGGAACCCGATCGTACGCCTTTTCAAGGTCGACAAAAACCATGTGCAGATTTTTATGCACGCGCTTGTACTTTTCGCACAATTGGCGTAATGCGAAAATGGCATCTGTCGTACCTCGACCGGGCATGAATCCGAACTGGTTTTGTGTTATCTCACACTCTTCTCTCATTCTTCTCTCTATTATTCTTTCCCAGACTTTCATCGTATGTGACATGAGTTTTATTCCCCGGTAACTGCTGCAGTTTTGAACGTCTCCTTTGTTTTTAAAAATGGGGACCAGTATACTACTGCACCATTCCTTAGGTATTTGTTCTTCCTGCAACAATTTACCGAAAAATAAACTCAACCACTTCCATCCACCCGCACTCAGCAACTTCCACACTTCTACTGGTATTCCATCTGGGGTGACCGCCTTCCCATTCTTCATATTCCTAACAGCCATTTTTACTTCTTCCACACTAATTTCTCTCACTAAGCCCATATTCCCTGGTGGGTTTTCAAGCCTACCACTCCATTCATTCTCCTCATTCATCAATTTCTCATAATACTCCTTCCATCGCCTCTTTATACTTTCATCGTCAGTCAAAATCCTTCCAGAATCATCTTTTATATATTTTACATATGAAACATCTCTTCCATACCTTTCTCTCGCTCTTGCAATTTGAAAAAGTCGTTTTTGACCTTCGGGGCTTTCAAGGGACCGATATAATTTATTTTAAGCCTCTGCCCTACAAATAGCAACTTCCTTCTTCGCTCTCTTCTTACATTCTTTATACCCCCTCTCTTACTTTCTTTTATTGATTCATTCTGGTCTTCTACGCTCTGCCATTCTTTAAAGGCATTTTTCTTTTCTCTCAAAACTTCTCTAATACTTTCACTCCACCACCACCCATCCTTATCTATCATACGCTTCCCTTTTGTTTCTCCTAACACCTTCCTTGCCACACTTCGGATATAATCAGCCATGTCCTTCCAGCACTCATTCATACTCATTCCTTCCATATCACCCATCTCTATCATCTTGTTTACAACTAGCTCTCTAAATTCACTTGCATATTCCTCCTTATGCAACAAATGCCACTTTATTTTGGGTGGGCATTACGTAACGAACGTGAATTATAATATGAAATCTCTCAACCCTCCAGGTGACCTAGGAATACATTCGTAGGTCATCAAGGGGATATCGAAGCTTTACTTTTACTCAATAAAGTTAGTTAATTACTTAGAATTTTAAACCAGGGAGTTAGACTGTTTCAGTGATTTCATAATAATTAAATAATAGCTATCTAAAACTATAGTCTGTTTCATAAATTTCATATCGCTATTTGAAATCCTTGACTGTTCTGGTATAACTCAATGAAAAGAACGTAAATCTTTAAGATTATATTACACCAAAATTGTAATAAAAAAAGTAATCAAAAATAACGCTAATATTTGTTATTTTAATTGCATTATTATTATAATAAAATCTGTTTCGTGATTTTTGTTCTTTTTTATAAATAATCGTGAATATTGTGACGGTACAATTATATCTGATTTAAAACTCACGGCGCATAAATCTTGGTCAAGAGTCGATTAGTAAGCGTCTTGTTAGATAAGAGCGACCATTTGTACAAAGTACCACATTACGCACTTGGTTAACTTTTTATTTTTTGACAATAGCATTGGTAGAGGTTTTAATTAAATTCTACCGTTAACTTTTATAATGCGTAAATTCTTGCTCTATTTTTTCGGTGTCCTTTCTTATAAATATGAAAAAATATGAATAAAGTTTTTAGCCTATTATTTTATAAATAATAATATATTTTTTTTTAGTAATAAAATAAATGTAAACTAAGAATTACGTGGTAGAGCCAGGCTGCAGCCATATTATGGTTGTACCATACATAGGTCACCTCGACTGGGGTATGATCACGCTCTCACAGAATACCATCGTAAAATAATAGCTTAATGCTTTTGTGTACAGACCGGAAGTATCGAAAATAAAAATGTAAATTTTATTTCATGCGACGCGCACCTTTCTGAAACGAGGCGGTGGTGAGGTGCTTCTAAAGGTGGATGTTGAAAATGCGTTTAACTCAATAGACCGAGGAGCTCTGCTGACACAGGTAAAATAAAATATACCATCCATATACCACCTTTGGCAATGTTACAGCTCACCATCTTCACTCATGTACAAGAAACACCAAATTTTATCCGCTGTTGGTTGCCAGCAGGGTGACCCGCTTGGTCCGGCAATTTTTAGTCTGGCAATTCATCCATTTATTTCTGGTCTCAAATCAAAATTAAATGTCTGGTATTTAGATGATGGAACACTGGAAGGCGAAGCGAACTCAGTGCTTGACGATTTAACCAGTTTTATTACTACTTTCAGTTCTATTGGCCTCAAATTGAATTTTTTAATATGCGAACTTTTTGTTAATGAGAATTTACCCACCTCCGAAAAAGATCAAATTATTAGCAAATTTAACTCCATAGCCCCAAATATAAAAATAATTAACAGCAAATCGCTTCGCCTTCTAGGTGCTCCCATTCTGTATGACTCCTTTCAATGCTTTGTGAGTGAACAGATTTTAAAATTTGGGGAGTCATCCAGTCGTCTAAAAGAAATTAGCCCACACATGGCATATGCCATACTAAAATACTGTCTTTTGTGCCAAATTTTACGTACGTGCTGCGGTGTTCAACTCTTTGGATGCACGTCCCATTTTTAAATTGCCTCGATGATATTATAAGGAAAACTATGACAGAAATTCTAAATTGTCCATTAAATGAAAAATCCTGTGTTCAGGCCACTTTTCCGATTAGACTTGGTGGTCTAGGCATCAGAAGAGTTTCCAGCGTAGCACTTCCGGCTTTCATGTCTTCAGTTCATAGCACGTCAGATCTCATTGGAACAGTTATTAACCCATCACTCGGTGATGTAGAGGTCTCGTGCTTGGCTGAGGCCAAGGAAGCCTGGATCAATAAGACCGGGCCGGACCAAATTTTTCCGACAAACCCAGCTTCGCAGAGGCATTGGGATGAGCCGCTCTGTATCCAGGTTCAAAAAAACCTATTAGAAAACTGTGCGAACCCTACAGAGCGAGCCCGTCTTTTAGCATCTGTGGAGAAGGAGTCGGGCTATTGGTTGAATGCCCTGCCCTCATTGAATATCGGTACACTCTTGGACAGTACTACTTTCTCACTTTCTATCAGCCTGAGATTGGGTTTAATACCAATGAGCTCCATCACTGCCGCTGTGGTAAAGAGTTCGACATTCTTGGCAACCACGGCTTGGCATGCCAGCGAATAGCTGGTCGCATCCCTCGCCATGCAGCCATTAATGACGTCATTCGACGAGCCTTAACCAGTGCAAACGTACCTGCAATTTTAGAGCCAAACGGTATATTACGGGACGATGGCAAGAGGCCTGATGGAATGACGCTCATTCCATGGAAAAATGGGCGCTCCTTAGTATGGGATACAACTTGTGTTGACACATTAGCGCCAACACATCTTGCAGCGACTGCACAGAAGGCAGGCGCTGCTGCTGCTGTTGCCGAGTCTAACAAGCGGCGCAAATATGTAGCCCTCGGGGAGGGATACGTGTTTGTGCCGTTTGGTGTAGAAACGCTGGGGCCGTGGGAACCTGATGCAAGACGTTTGTACAGGAATATCTCATCACGCCTTGTCAATGTCTCTGGTGACCAAAAAGCTAGAAGATATTTTGGTCAGCGGATCAGCCTCGCAATACAGCGAGGCAACTCAGCCAGTCTTCTGGGCACACTACCAACAGACGGCGGCGATTTAGCAAGTATTTTTTACTTAAATTAAGCGTTTTATACTGTATAATTTTGTAAAATACTATTTTCTTTTAACTTGTGTATTATGTTAATTAGAAATATTTATGTTTTATTAAATAATTTTATAATAGGTATATAAATTAACTTCATGTTGATATAAACAATATTATTATGGAAAAAATAAATGGTACACGATAAATATGATAGAAAGCGCAAAGGGATACAACACCTCTACGCAGTATAGCGTCTAAAGGACCGAAAGATATCATCCAAGATGACTGCTGATTGAATTGACTCTTAGTTATTGGAAATTAAATGTTTTGTTACATAACACTAAAATGACGTAATTTTTTTTTTGATTTTTTGGTGTAATGAGAGTCGAGAACGATTTGACGTTATCGAAAGCGATACTAATTTGTCATGCGGCAGAAATTTCTAAGGACGAAAATCTATGTATCGACGGCAACGAGGCAGAGAGCGGTCAGCGGAGAGCGGATGCAGCTCACGGCGACCGCTGTGGGGCGCGCGGCTGGCGCAGAGGTAGGGGCCGAACGCAGACCGCGGCCGGAAGAGTGCGTGCAGCGTGCACTGGCCCACCGCGGCAGCCCGCACCCCAGTCGCACCGCAGCCCGCACCGCAGCCCGCACCGCAGCCTGCACCGCAGCCTGCGCTGGCGGCAGCAGAGACCTGCGCTCGATGCGGGAGTGGAACGAATGGAAGGATTCGGTGTTGTTAGAAATGTCACACATCCGACAGAGTGGGTAAATGCAATTGTTTTAGTGGCTAAGAAGGACGCTGGCATTCGTGTTTGTCTAGACCCTAGACCGCTTAACCAATGGACAGGAAAGGAGGTCCTCAAGGAACTAACTTATAAGTTAGGAACTGAAAACCATGCGAGAGACTCCAGTATCTATGGTCAGCTTAAACGGCATACCGTTTAGCTGGCCTGTTCCCATCATGGGTTTGTGAGATCAAAATCGTTGGGGCTCTTTTAACACCAACCAGCACCCGCCCCGCAGTTTTGGTTTTATCCCTCCCTATCCTCCCTGCTGTTGCTGGGCGGTAATCTTCACCTTCACCTTCCCTTGCTACAGTTCGCTTAGGGCAGCTGGATCGAAGATGGCGCCTTTCCTCACAGCCAAAGCTCTTAGGGCTGTATCCTTTATTGCGGTTGCGAACTGTAGCTGCTGAAACAGCTCTGACGCGATTGGAACGATGATCTTGCTGCACATCTTCCACCTTCAGTGTATGGGTCATGACATCCTTAGGCGTCTCATGGTACCCGAGCCTAATATCAGCTCTGACTTCAAAGTCGCGGGTGCCGTCGATGAATATCTGCACCAGATTCCCTTACCAATGAGCGCGGATATAGAGCGGTATTCTTTTAGAACCAGCTTCTCCACCTCAAGGGCCCACTGCTGCATGTATTCATTGCTGCGTTGCACGCAATCTTTAAGCTGCGCACGAAAATCGTGTTCCAGGCGAGCGTCACCATATCTCGCTTCCAATGCCTCAAGGAGCTGCTCGTTAGTCACTTCCTTACCGAGAGTAGGGACTAGGGTGAGTGCAGTTATGACCTGACTTTTATTCCAGCCGTTCGCCTCCATGACAACCTCGAACTGGATTTTGTAAGCCGACCATGAATAAGTCCTGTCGAACGGAGGCACTTTGAATCCACGTAGCGAAGGTGTTGTAGCTACTACGGGAGCTTTAATTCCATCCCCAAGTTTGAGGTCGTCCAGCGTTTTCTTCACGTCAGCTATCACGTTGTCAACCCGATTGTTCACTTGGTCGAGTTTCGAGGTCGGGTTTCAGCTTCCGACAGACGTTTGTCATACTGAGCAACCCTATCTTTCACTGCCCTTATCTCTTTCCCGAATGTAGCGTAAAGCCTCTTCATGAAGAGTATCTGTTCTTCCTTATCGCGTTTGAGCTGTTCTTACAAATGACGGCCTGTTCCTCCCGGCGGTGGACCTGTTCCGCCTGTTGCTTTTCCAACCGACAGGCCTGTTCCTCTTGTCTGCACTGCAGCCGCTCTTCTTACGGACGGGCCTGTTCCTGCAGTATCATCATCAGATTACCTAAGTCAGGGGCTGCTACAGAAATCTAAATATTTTTATCTGCTACCAAATATCAGTACTTGCATAGCTGTTTTTTGATCCTAAGGATATTTATAGTTGGCTATTCAATGTTAGGCCTGAGTGCTGACAACGCAACTGTCGCCATCTTTGTATGAAATTGGCTGCAGGTGTCTATTGACTGCAGTAGCCACGTACCATTAAGTGGAGTGAAGGTTCGTTTGTTACTTCAGCTTTATAAATATATATAAACAATCACTACCACGTACTACATAAGTACTAACAAATATAATTAAGCTTCGTACATGTATAAGTGGGTAAATCGAAAGAACTACGTTTCTCTTTTATCGTTTTTGTTAAATATGTAAATAGGTAGAGTTTTTCAATGTTTTCTTTGCCTATTCTTTCAATATCTTAGAATGAAACTAGAATTGTTCCTCTTTAATAACATCCACATCACAGATTATACTTAAGGGGATATAGTAACTCAGCTCAAATTCTAATTTCGCCCTCACTTCCCCGCGCGTCGTATGCTATGTACCAACATGTTTGTAATCACTAATACTGTAAGTAGATAGGTCGTTAGATACTTATTTCATTAGGTTTTTCATATTTATGAGTGTTTCTTTACGCCAACCCAGTCTCTTCTTATTGTTATTACGGTTATTTCCCATTTTAATTATACGTCGTCCTGTTGCGTAATGTGTATTATGATCGTAAGTGACACAGCTTCCCCCTTCGAAGGCCGAAGCGAGATTGACCGGAAGACAGGAAACAAGCTTCAAGACGTCGATAGTTAAGGTAATTTCTTTTTACAGTGAAAATAATGGTAATTTAAAAAAAAAAAAAAACATGAGCCCTTTTTTATAGTTAGTTCAGTTAGTATGCAAAGTTTCATGATCTAATTTAAAGTATTTTATGAATAGCAGCGGTTTATTATTCAGTTTGGAGGTAACTTTGGATTTTTTTCTATCGAGAAAATTTTACGGAATCGTGTTTTCGTCCAACATAGTACTTAATATTAATCCTCAACTTTATATATTCATTTCAAAATTAATGCCGCAATATTTTCGGCATAACGGAGGATCTTGCTATGCCACTTGAGGTAGTATTTTTAATATTCCCGCTTAATAAGGACTAATAAGTAGTATCCTATACTTTTTCTCAGGTAGGCAATTTGGAGTGAAATTTTAAGAGCATGGAAGAATATTAAAAGCTTATCACTATGATTTCTTATATTTACGCGAACACTACACATTTAAATAATACTAGTTTTTACGGATTTTATCGCGTCTATTTAACTTTTTAAATACCCGGCTTTTCGAGCACTTTACAGCACCCATGGTCACGGGGTAGACTGAGATGTTCAACGTCCAGATGTCATAGTTAACCGCAGTTACCATAGATTAAAATTTAACTTTTGTTCCGATCTACACAGATTTAATGGAAAATTAGTTTATCACTGGTTATTGGTTGGGTACAATACGCGTAAGAGCCCGTGGTCTCAAAGTAAATTATATATATAATTATAATAAAATTTTATTTACAAATTTTATGTTGTTTTACTATCTCTAACCGATACATACGCGCATCGGTAAAGCAAGGTCTGGGACAAATATTTTACTCCTCGGAAAATGCAGATTAATAAAACCACATACAATTTGCAAATTAAAATTTATTTAAATTAGATTAAAAAAATATGGTCGAGTTTTCTAAAAAAAGTTATTTCATCATTCATTTGAATATTGATTCTTATAACACACTTAACGGGAACCACAGGGTTTTTGTTACATGTTGTATATGTACATATTACTTTAATGGCTGGTAATGTCAATTTTTCCCACAAGTTTATATATAGAAGTTAATTAACATATTTAGAAATGGATTTCAAAGAGTTTGTAAAAAAGTAGAATATCTACTTTATGCTTATTACTCGTACAAAAATAAAAAAAATGTATTAAGAAACGGGGTCCAATTTCAAGTTCTAACTCAAACAAAATCGTTGCCATTTTAGACATTAAAAACAACTTCACTACTAATTTTTGCTCTTGAAATTCAATCCACAAGGTACCGAAAGCGCTAACTCCGGCAAAATGGAAGCGATAAAGCATTTATGGTGTCAGCTATTAGCATCCAACTGAGAAAATGATATACCGTCTGAGAACAAGAAAATTATTGTATGTTACTGCCGTTGAAAGTGTTATCTCTTTTACATGAGTAATTTTGGATTTTGTGCGTACTCATATCGAAGATGCATGTGATACAATACATTATATATAATGATTGACATGTTTTTTTTCAGTTACAGAAATAGTTTATATTTTGGCATTTTTAAGCGTATGTCGAACACCCACGCATGATGTGATTTACATATGTACGGGTAAATATTTACATATTAAGTGCTGATGACATGGTCGTCAGTGAAAACATAGTCATACGCTTGAGTAGCACGACGGCCTAATTGCTTCATATACCTCTCAGAAAAGAGAAAAGGTATGAGCCTAGCTATGGGACGTGCAAAAGCTGAAACATTACTTCAAGTTTGAGGTAACTATGTATCTAAGACCTTTACTTGTTTAAAGTTCGTTTCACGTGGATATATGCTGCAGTATACATTTACCATAAGGTGTAATTACAATATAAAAAAAACAACGACCCATTATTATAGTAATGTTACGAGTATATTTCAACGGTATATTTATATGCCAATTATTTTAATAGTTTTATGTTTGTTAGTTGTGTTTAATGTTTTCCGTAGCAGTGACAGTGAAGTTAATCCATCGTTCCATTTCGTTCTATGAAACTTTTAAGATAGTCTTTTAATATCCGACCGATAGTGGCAATATAACCTTGAATTGACAGATGTTTAAAACCCAGACTGGGTTCCAATATAAGGTGCGAAATTTCTACGATCGTCAAACCGCGTGGAAAAATCCGTGTTAAGAAACTATAAATTTATGTTTTTTTAATGCAGATAAACCGACTATTATAGAGCTAACTTCATGTTATAGTTTTGCATAGTATACGCAAAAAAATTAAAAAATCTTGAAACATTTATTTATTTTGTAACGAAATACGTAATTTCTTCAATAAATAAATATTAAATAAACAATCATTGTTAAGAAATATGTAAATACTACTAACTAGCCTTTGTTAACCGTTGCCTTCTATGGATATTTGTCATGCAGTAGCTTCATTAGTTGTCACTTAATGTATGATAAGATGACACATCTTTAAACGTTTAGTATTTTATTCTACATTAGCGATCTGCTCATGCTTCGTACGGATTCCACAACAATGCCACCTACCGAGTCTAACTATGCCTATAAATTTTGCGGAAGTGCAAGCAATATTTTGACAAAGTTTTACCGCAATCCGATGAACGGTATGGCAGTGCGTAAAATACGAATGTACACAAAAATTAAGTTTTATATATTAGATTTAAGTAAGGTTTCGTGCATTCAAATGACAAAATATTTACAATAAGTCGACTAAAAACGTATCTTTTTCTATAAATATAATGAAGTTTTATTATATAATAATAATGATTCTACGCAGACTTTAGCCGTGCGATTGCGGCGTAAGAAAATTTATCACCCTATTTCATCTCGTGACTGTTTGTAGGTGAGGTAATATAAAAATATTTCAACGGATAATTATCTCGTTTACAACAAATGTAATAGACAGATCGATAAAGGGAAGCATCATCATGCAGGAACTCTGGCACAGAGACCGCCAATTCGCTTCACAAGCATGGTTATTGTAGCACATTCTAACTAAAGTAGGAGAGGTCTAAGTCCAGCTAATAGACTCTAAGGAATAGGGTATTTTACACCATGTAAAATAAAATTATAAAATATATATATTTATAATAGATTTTGTAAAAAGTAAACGAGAAATATTGATTTCTGTTTAAAAAATTTGCCTTATAAATTTTCTATTCCAATTTTAAGAATAATTTTTTTCGTCTGTGCCAAAACGGTGTATGCTATATTATACATATCGTGACGCCACTGATCCACTTTAAGGATATTAGTGTTGTGTATCACTGATTAAGAGAACTACCTAACGTGCTGTGTTATTTCAAAAATTTTCAAGTTATCATTACTACGAATTTAATAAATAAATTGATGGTTAAAAAAATTTCATGCAATCCCAATTTTTGTTGTGCTGAGTTGAGGAATGTTAAAACTTCAATGTAAGTACCTATTACCAACTTTTGTTTATACAAAAACACAATACCAGGTGTGAGTTTATTTTGATAAAACATAGTAAAGTAGCTATCATAGTTAACTTTATTTATAATTACAATCATTAGCAATCATTAGTAATAATATCTAAGTTAACGTAATTTATTACAAAATTTATCTTGAGATACCTTCACCTCATGATGTTTGTTTAGTATTCAACGATAGTTAAAAGTCTTACTTACATCAAAATGATCTTCACAGAAGAATAGTCTGGTTTATGTAGACAATGTATTCGGGTATCTTCTATTATTCTACTATTTGTTAGATTTAAATCAGTTAGCACTTGAATCCATAACATTCCCGGCGTTCTTATGCTAGTATTTTTGCATTCAGCCACAATACAACAATGATTTAGATGATAACTTAAAAATTAAAAAGTATCTTATTCCTATGCAAAACTGGCCGACTATGACTATGACGGCAAGAGTTAAGCAACATAGCGGCTGGCGTTTTCACCCTAAAATTTAAAACGATAGATTAAAAGTAATTTTTTTGGCACTATTCGGTTAAGAAAATTATACAAAAATTAAAGTGGTTCATTATCACTCTAAGATTCATTTAAAACCAATTTTGAGGTAAAATACCCTACTGAGAAGTTTCTAACTTAAGAAATATGGACATTTTCAATCTCTGTTTAGATGTAAATGTCTTTGTAACAGCCTATCAGACATTTCATGGGTAACATAAACTTTTCACGTATATTTTTGAGAAGTGTGGTTCCAAGCTGAAAAGATCTGCTGACTGGTTTCACAAGATTGTTTTTTTTTCATTTACTAAGAAGTGCGCTTGAACTACGTTTCTCGATTCAAAACTGATACTCCAAAACCTCTTTTCCTTGATGAATGTTGATATAACGTTGTGTAAAATGTATGGTAGAATTCTTGCTACTTTAATCTACTTCTTTCGTATATTTTTGTAAATTATTAGAGCAACAGAAGCACGAAAAGTTCACCAGTATCATCACAAGAAAATTTGCTATCACTTTCAAACTAGGAATACGACTTTACGTTGTCACTCCTAACGAAATGCCACTCAGCCAGTGATTAAATTGAATCTCTTTTCCTAGAAACCGAAATAAATTATTGTTTTATCGCATAAACCTACAAGAAGGGAAGTGCCAACTCAGACAGATTTCTAATATCTAGTTAGGAAAGAAGGCATATCTCGTCTATGTTATCACGGACTACGATTTGTTAAAACTCTTAAATATTGTCTTACATTTTTACTATTGAATCCAAAAGTAGTTTGTAAAATATTACTATAAATATACATAAAGGCACTTAAAAAATAATTAACTAAAATAATTAACTTAACAACTTCTAAAGTCCTTTAAAAAAATAAAAAAGGGTTTAGATAAGATTTTTTGTAATTTTGTTTTAATATTTTATTATAAGAAATAGATAAGCCCATTAATTCATTACAGCCAATCAAAACAAAGCCCCGTCTTCTACATTTTGCATCATATAATAATACTAATAAAGTTTATTTATTCCTTATCCCTACATTTCTACATTTTACATTCCTACGTTGTTGTTGAGTTGTTTAGTATATGTTTAGTACCTAGTATTATTAGTTTAGTTTAAATTAGATATTATTTGTACATTTAACTATCCACTTAGTCGGGTCATAAGTTCTGTCAACTGTTGCGATTGCCTAAAATAAAACACCTTCAGTTCGAAACCTATCCAACTGCAGAGAGGCGTAAGACAGGGTGACGTTATATCCCCGAAACTCTTCACCGCTGCGTTGGAAGATGTTTTCGAGCTACTAGACTGGAAAGGATACGGTATTAACATCAATGGCGAGTACATTACTCACCTTCGATTTGCCGACGACATAGTCCTTATGGCAGAATCGCTGGAGGACCTTAGCACTATGCTCAATGACCTCAATGGTGTCTCCCAACGGTTAGGTCTTAAGATGAACATGGATAAAACAAAGATCATGTTCAATGTCCATGTCACACCTATGCCGGTAGTTGTTGGGAGCGCTATGCTCGAAGTTGTTGACGAGTACGTTTACCTGGGACAAAAATATTCCGACTAGGTAAGTCCATCTTCGACCGAGAGGTCAATCGACGGATTCAACTCGGCTGGGCAGCGTTCGGGAAATTACGACACATCTTCTCGTCAGGTATACCTCAATCTTTGAAAACTAAAGTGTACAACCAGTGCGTGTTGCCAGTGATGACTTACGGATCAGAGACTTCTCCTCCTCCTTCACTGCTGGCCGTATGAGGACGCTCAAGGTCGCTCAGCGAGCTATGGAGAGGGCTATGCTCGGAGATTCTATGCGTGATATACTCAGAAATGAGGATATCCGCAGTAAACAGAGTGACCGACATAGCCCAACGGATTAGTAAGCTGAATTGGCAATGGGCCGGCCATATAGCTCGAAGAACCGATAACCGATGGGGAAGAAGGGTTCTCGAGTGGCAGCCTCGTACCGGTAGGCGTAGTGTAGGGCGACCCCCACTAGATGGAGTGACGACCTGGTAGGACATGCAGGAAGTTGATGGATGCAGGTGGCTCAGGACCGTGCTTTGTGGCGTTACTTGGGGGTGGTCTATGTTCAGCAGTGGACTTGTGAAGGGCTGTAATGATGATGAAAAGCGAGTACATACAACAACCACAATGAGTTCATAATTATGTAGTGTAAACTATATGTTACAATTTATAAAGGTAATAAAAGTAAATTATTTCTGGGAAAATCTTAAAACCTAAATGCTATTCGAATTATGAAATCAAACATTATGGATTTTTCTCATCACTCATAAATTAATTTGAAATAACAACACAAAGTTTGCTCAAGTTGGGCGTGTTAAGCTTTCAACCAACCCATTTAAAGTCATTAATCTTTGATATCTAACAGTTTGTTAGAGACTCCTGTGAAATAGATTGGGCGACAGTAATAACGCAACATAAAGCAGATTGATTGTGAACAAAACATCATAGTAAATATTGTTATATATTTAAGTACAATTTACGAAAATATTTTGGCTATATTATAATTTATATTATTTTTCATAGATGAACATATATTTCACATTTTTATAGAACTTGAGAGAGAAAGTATTTTTTAGGAAATTTGCTAAATCGTGTACATTAACTTATTTGCTTTATGCGAATAAGTTAATGTACACGAAGTTTTTAGGCAAATGTAAAGATTGTACAAATTTTTGTTACAAAGCAACATTGTAAATGCTGCAAACACGCTATCAGAAACAACTTTACACAAACGGTCGCCTTGTACACTAGTTTATCTGACAACATGCTTATTAATAGCCCCATGTGTAAAGTTTAATGCATACAACCTTAGTATTAAATCAGGGATTGTTATGTAGCAGTTATATTCTCACATGAATTCACACACATGACATAAATTTTATGGCATAAATCGTGTTCAAGATCTTTGAAAGAATTTTACATTTTTACATTTTTCGGTTTTTGTCAATTATAATTTTTAATTTAAAATACCAATGTTGGTGGTTGACGGAAACTTGACAGGCGTCAAATTATTTCTCCCGTGGAAAGGATGAAACAAGTTCTCCAATGGTGATGTTAAACTCAAGATAGGATGTCTGGTTAGGTAGGTAGTAGGTAGGTCAAATCTTCATAGATTGTGACCGCTGCTGGTTTAAGCTGCCGTTAAAATTTCCCAAAAACTTTACAATGTAACGCATTGACATATTGCGAATCCCTTTTTGTTTTTAAACGAAAAGGGATAATTACTTAATATACGAGTACTTAACAATGACAATTGTATAACTGAATGAGTTTCATTGCCAACGAAAAATAAAAAATGTGACCTATAGTTAACAACAGATTTGGACCTCTGATAGGCTGAAATGATGATGGAATATGTGATACGTTATGAAGATATTTTTTCATGTAATTTATCACGAATACACGAGTAATTCTGCGTTATATTTAACGAAGACTTTAGAAATAAATATGAGATTTGCAATATTTATTAAAAGTTACTTTTTCTTCAGTTGTAATAGAGATATATAATAATCCCAACAGATGAGAAACTATACAGATGCCCCAAATAATAATAATAATAATTAATTTATTTCTCTCCACAAACGACATGGAAGATACATTAGTGTTACATTTCTATTTTAACAATACTGTGTCATTCATGGGAGACTGGTGCCCGTGTAGGTTCAAAGACCCGTATTACAGGTCACCAACCCTCCCTCCCAAATTCACTTGGCAATTAGTACAATATTATACAGAGATCACTTATGTTATGGTTTGGAATAATATTATATAGAGCGATAAAGACATAAATTAATTCGCAACTATCCGCATAAAATACAATGATGTGTCTTACCTAGATTGAAGAGCACCTCCCGCCCTCCCTCAATTGTGTGCACCAATCCCGTCATCACTATCCCAGCACCACTTCTCCCATCACCACTACTCCCAGCACCACTACTCTCAACACCACTACTCCCGGCACCACTACTCCCAACACCACTATTCCGGAAAAGACACACCATCGACGAGTATTGTCGTGGTGAATGCATTTCCGAAAAGTAACGCCTGATTCTATTAATTATTTTTTTATTTATTTATTTATTTAATCTTCATTATACACCTTATATACTAAGGGATATAAAGGGCGGACTTAATGCCTTATGGCATTCTCTGCCAGTCAACCCTGGATGATTTGAGAGACTGTGGCAGGTGTAATAAATCACTTCATAAATAAATAATAATGATATAAAACAAAATAAAATGCAAATGAATAGAATAAATATATAGTTAGTAAAATATACATACTTACTTAATATATAATATAGGATAAATAATAAATATATAAACGGGTACTTCTATACAAAACTATAAGTACATAAAATATTATGAGACAAAAAATAAAATAACACAATACATATTAAAATACATTATACAAAATATTACTTATAAAGTCAAAGAGAAAAAAAAAACACAAAAACAATAGTCGGATACTCAGGTGGTATTATTCTTACGACAGAATTCTCGAACTAGTCTTTTAAAATAATTCTTGTTATTACTACTTAATTATCTTATATATAGCGAGATAAAAAAATATAAAACAAAACTAAAAAATTAAAACCATGTGTTTGTAGCGTAAGTATGAGAGTTTGTGACTGTTACCATGTCTGTGTGTATGTTTGTGAATCTTTATGAGATTATTTGGAATAATTGTTCAGTATCTGTGTATGAAAGAGTCTGAAGATATCCCATGAGTCTATTTTTACATGAACATCTGTTGACTTTATAAATAGACAATTTTTTGGTGTAATCTACACTATTATTATAAAGAGGAAAGATTTGTTTGTTTGTTTGAATTGAATAGGCTCTGAAACTCCTGAACCGATTTGAAAAATTCTTTCACCATTAGAATTCTACATTATTCTTGATGAACATAGGCGATAGAACGTTTTCAAAAAAATTAGGAATCCGTATGAAAACTTCGTTAATGTAACCCAAGGTGTGAAAAAAATACCAAAAAAACCTTATATCGCGTACGCTGCGGAAACCATTGACAATAGAGCAAAGTGATGTGCTACAGTTTTATGGAGGACATCAATATCTACATAAAAGTCTGCAACACCATATGTCTAACTATTATAGTTATCTCACAATAACTACTTTTCCATGTTATTAATATTATAAAGAGGAAAGATGTTTTTGTTAGTTTGTTTGTACCAAATAAGTCCGAAACTACTGGACCGATTTTAATCAATTTTTACCAATAGAAAGCTAAATTATTGGGGGGAGGGGGAGTGGATAACATTTAAATTTTCTGTATAACGTGTATATGCCGATAGATAAAAGTACTCCATTAATTTTGCTAATTCTTTAGCTAAAATGATTGAACTAAATGAGCGAGGTGTCATATCACATGATATGACACCTCGCTGGCACCGCGCGGCAGAGACGCATGATATACGCGGGTGAAACCACGGGGTACAGCTAGTTTGTTATATAAACGCGGACCCAAAAAAGTGTAGAATTTCCTTCCAAAAGATGTGAAGAAAGGCTCTGACTGAGATACCAGATGATTACGGCAACAATGTTCCTTTTGAGTTATTTTTGAAATTGTATGTTGTCTTAAAACTATATGTAGCACAAATAGTTGTCGAACTGTAAGAACTTCGCTAATCCTATACAAATCTAAAGTTGGATATAAGTAAGGTTTAAAATGGATAACTTCTAAAAGTGATCTTTGCGCACGCTCTAGTTCAATAATATGTGTTTTGGCTGCCCATCCCAGATTTCAATTCCGTATGTTAATAAAGATTGACAGTAGTTAGGTTGTACCAGTTCTGGCGCACTTGTAGTTAGGTTGTACCAGTTCTGGCGCACTGAGTCAGAAGTGGTACAAGTTCGACGTTCGTCGACTCACGAACCTAAAAAAAAAAAAAGGTCTTGGCATGATCACGAATCTGCGGTCCATTTTTGCGTAGGATGCACGGTTCCGGAAATGTGCAGATCAATTAACTCTTATCTAATTGATATCCGCTGCGAGCCTCCACCGTCATTAGCGCTCCATTGTTCTTATCTACTTATCTATTGTTCGTTCAATACCGTCATTATCTAATCTTCCTCAGCGTGGTGCTATTGTATTATACTCCTTTGTTTTTTTTTTTTTTTTTTTTTTTTTATAGAAGAGGGGGCAAACGAGCATGCGGCTCACCTGATGTTAAGTGACTACCGCCGCCCATGATCAACCGCAACACCAGGAGAATTGCGGATGCGTTGCCGGCCCTTTAGAAAGGAGTAAGCTCTTTTCTTGAAGGTCCCCAGGTCGTATCGGTCCGGAAAAATCGCCAGTGGTAAACTATTCCACAGAGAGGTTGTACTTGGAAGAAAACTTCTTGTGAAACGTACAGTGGTGGACCGCCAAGCATCCAGATGGTGTGGATGGTATCGGGACGTTTGCCGTGTAGTGCGTTCACGAAATTTGGCGGCTGGGATTAATCCGAACAATTCCTCAGAGCACTCCCCGTGATAGATGCGATAAAATACGTAAAGAGATGCAATATCTCTTCGCAGCGCCAGTGAATCGAGCCGATCGGAAAGCACTCGGTCGTCGACGATTCGAGCCGCTCTGCGCTGGATGCGGTCAGGTGGAAGGAGCTGGTACTGGGGAGCCCCATCCCAGAGATGGGAACAGTATTCCATGTGCGGCCGAACCTGCGCCTTGTTAAGTTGCAGGCGGTGTGCCGGCATGAAATACTGTCCCGCTCTGCTGAGCACGCCAAGCTTTTTAGAGGCCAATTTGGCCTTCCCTTCCAAGTGACCACGAAACTGCACGCCACTCGATATGTCGACGCCGAGGATTCCGATACTGGCTGAGGCAACAAGGGGAGTGCCTTGGAACTGAGGGGATACGACAAAGGGGTTCTTTTTAGCGGTTAACGCGCAAACTTGTGTCTTCTGGGGGTTAAACTGGACTAGATTTAGTCGTCCCCAATCCGAGACTCTGTTTAGCAAAGACTCGACTTCAGACACAAGTTTGTCCCGGCACTCGGAGACGTTTTCCCGAGAAATATTGGCTCGGCCGGTGTAAAGAGCATCATCAGTGCTGTCATCCGCATAGCAATGAATGTTACGGGTATGCAACATATCATAACATATAAGATATGCAGAAGAAACAGCGTTGGCGATAGCACGCAGCCCTGTGGAACACCAGCATTAATAGGCTTGCAATCGGAGCTTGCACCGTCTACAACGACCTTGATACTCCGATCTGCAAGAAAGCTGGTGATCCAATCGCACAATTTCTCGGGAAGCCCATAGGAAGGGAGCTTCGAAAGAAGCGCTTTGTGCCAAAACCGATCGAAGGCCTTCGCAATGTCCAAACTAACGGCCAATGCCTCCCCCTTGAACTCTACTGCCTCCGCCCATCTGTGAGTGAGGTAGACCAGAAGATCACCAGCTGACCGACCACGGCGAAAACCGTATTGGCGGTCACTAATCAGCTGGTGATCCTCAAGGTACCTCATGAGCTGGCAGTTTACAATGGACTCCATTGTTTTGGAGAACGAGGAGGTGATGGCGATTGGCCGGTAGTTGGACGGGTCTGAGCGGTCGCCTTTTTTTTTTGTTCCTATCTACACTAATCTGACTCATTAATAAAACACATTACCCAATTTTGTTAAAATTTTTATTTAAAAAATACAAAATCTTATTACTTATTGTCTAAAAATAGGAGCAAAACATCTCATCCACTAACATATCGTTAGTGGATGAGATGTTCCCTGTAAATATACTCGTAAAACTATGCATTGAACATCCCTGAAACTTATATAGCAAATACATTAAGCAATATTCGCCACAAACTGAAGTCCACTCATTCTGAATCCTATCAACATTCCGGTTCCATCTTTTACAATTTCTTTTAAAAAACTCTAGATGATATCGTACAGGTGCCCGTCCGAATGAATCAAAATATTGACCGACGTCATTCGTATCGATATATAAAGCTACCCAATGTGACCCTGGTTTATCATCTGTATCCAAATTGCATATTATATACGTTGGTACGTGGGTGTACATGGGTAGTTTATTGGCAGCATAAACATTATTTTCTAGAGTGGGATGAATCTTTTTCAGATGTTGTTGTACATCTAGTGTATCCATAATATTACTGCTATTAGTAGATTATTACAGTATCAATCTACTCAATGACTAATATAGGAATGATCAATTATAGTGATTTCTAAATATTAAATTGCATTCTTTGTGTTATACAAAACGTATTTGAGTCACCAATACACTGAACAAGACACGACAGGAAGGACGTAGGAATGTAGAGATAAGCAACGGAATGTAAGGTAAGCTTGTTGACGCATAAAGATACTATCAATTCTACTGCAGAAATTCTTTAGATTAGAATTATTACTCACTGGTACTATATAAGACCAAGCAACTGCAGTCATGGAGTTAGTGTATGGTCGTTTAACCGCAGTGGATCTATCAATACTACGTTTGTGTTACTTCAACGCATCAAAGGCCATGGATGTAAGCTTGTGTTTATTCTATTGACAAACTTAATTTTCTTTCTGTTATTTTCTTACGTGTGTATGATTTAGTGTTAACAAATTATATTTAAATATTATGTGTGTGTATATGGTTAAGCCGTGGTAGCTCAGATGATTAGCGCAAAATGTAAAATTCACAGTACGCGACCCGGGTTCGATCCTCGCCGGCACCAATTAAATTGTTAATTACAATTTTAAGTGCTGATTTACCACGTGCTCAGCGGTGAAGGAAAACATCGTGAGGAATGCATGTCTGAGAAAATTTCGAAGGCATGTGCCAACACGCATTGAGGTATCGCAGCGAACATTTCCCAGCCCTAAAACCCTCTCAGAAATGAGAGGAGGCCTATGTTCAGCAGTGGACTTTAATAGGTTGTAACTTTAGCTTTTTTAACTTTTATGATTAAGTGTTAACAAATTGATATTAACATGATAACTGTGTTTTTGCAGAAATCATTGAGCTTCGATGAAAATACCTATAAACAGTATTACTACTCGCCACTCTCCCCTCAAGAAGAGAGTGATGACATCGTCATTAATAATAACACATGCAATGGTGGAAAAAGAAAATCGCAATCGATTGATCATTTTTTGAAGCTGAATCAAAAATAAAAAAGAGGAAGCTGTTATCATCAACCGTAGCACGAGCCGCTAGAGATGGTGTATCATACATTTCTGCTAATTCTGACGACTGAGACCAAGCGACGCATCTCATCAAAATTGAAATGTACGATATGAAGAAGCTATCCAAGATTCCAACTACTGATCATTGGAAACATGCTTCCACGAGGATTAAATATTACGTAAAGACTAATAAGGATAGCATCTACGACAACACAAACGCCCTCGTATACAATATTACAAAGACAATAGCAGAAAGTGAAAAAGTTAAAAAATACTTTTTTAACAATGACAGTCGTTAGCTGATCGTTAGTGAATGTGATTCTGTTTGCTTAAATTACAGGAAGACAAGAGCAGAAGAAAGAGATGAGTGTGGCATACGTGTACAGAATACATCATTGAAGAACAAAACTACAACACTGAGTGGAGATGAAAACGAGAAGAATATGGGGTACTCAAGAGCTGAATATCCATTTTTCAGTTCAAAATCTAGCCGGTTGCTCAGTTTCGAAAACTGGCCTCTCGTTATGCGACAGAAACCTGAAGATCTTGCAGAAGCCGGTTTCTTTTATACTGGCCATGCAGACAGGACCAAGTGTTTTCATTGTGGTGGTGGCTTAAAAGATTGGGAAGATGATGATGATCCTTGGCAGCAGCATGTTCAGTGGTTTAGTCATTGTGCTTATGTAAAATTTAAACTCGAACAGAGTTTTGTATTAGATTAAATAGAATATTTATAAAGAAATAAAAAATAATATATTGCATACAATTTGTTTTATTTAATTTTACAATGTTTCACATAGTGCACTACACATAACTCATAAAATCTAACACACAACACATATTATTTATGTAATTAATTTTTTTATTATTAATGTAATGTTCATATATTAATTGAAATATTATATCAAATAACAAGTATTACACATATTATAACCTTAACTGCTATAGTCTACAGTAACATTTCTGTTTTTATCTATCTCAATAATATTATCAAACTCAGCATAAACTATACAGTTAATTGACTCAGTGCGCCAGAACTGGTACAAGCTAACTACTATTGACACAAGGCATAATAGGCCAATTTTAGGACTTCTCTATTAGCAACATATCTTATTTTTTTTTAAAATCAATTTATGCACTCTACCACATAGTGTTTTAATATGAGAACGGAATGTTAAGGTGTTGTCAAATATGGCCAGTAATAATAAGCGGACAGTTATAAAACTAAATTATAATAAACTTAACATTTCGATACAACAGCAACAACAGTTCGATATTTACGGTATTTTTACCTACTATCCATTATCTAACGAGAACTCTATAATGTTAACTGTCTGTCTCTGAAACCGAGTACGTACGAGAGACAAATCGGACTGGGATGGCTAAGAATCGTTATCCCAACAGTCTTTGTTTGACACAGATGTACAGAACAGAGACACTGTCTCATGAGTAAAGCATTTGGTTTATTTACTCATGTGACATTGTTATGTAACAAAATATTACCAAATCCATTTTAAAAGTAAACAGAACCGTCATTTTATTTTATTGCCAATGGATTTTAGAAGGTGCTTCGTAAAAAAAGTATTACATAAAACATTAAATTTTATTTTTTACATTTTCATTTAATAAATACAAATTACCATAACTTACCTCTGAAATATTTTTAGGACTGATACCGTCCTCCTTTATTAAATTTGTAAAAAATAAAATTATTGTTTTTTACAATAGAACAGTAATTATAATAGTAATTTCTTTATTATTTTGAGTAAAACTAGTAAATTTAGTAACGATAATTATTTTACCGTGTAGTGGCGGTGTACTAATAAAATATAATGATTTATTGTGGTGTGTTGGTTAACTTTTGTTTGTCATTGACAAAATTCTTAGAATATTTTAAAATAGACTAGTACACATGGACACAAATGAATGTGTATGTACTTGAATGGCTGGACGTGAAATTTTATTTAACTTAAACAATATTACTTTAGTTCATGGTAGAGCCATGCTGCCGCATACAATGGCTGCTAGAGCTAGACAAACGGGTGGCGGCGCGGCTCCACTGGGAAAGGACCTCGATAGCACAAAATGCTTTCTGGAAATTGCTGTTTTTTTATGATTAACGAGACACGATGTCAAGGCATTCCATCTGAGCACTCAACATCAGAATCCAAATGATGGGGTTTTGATTCTTAATCAAGGGTAGATGGAATGTCTGTATGACACAGCTTTCACTTACCATTTGGTGGGATTTGTGCTAGTTTTTCACACTTAGTTCCATAAATAAAAAAAATTGTACTGATAAGAAAATTTGTGATTACAATAATTTAATATAACAAAATTTTGTAATAATTATAGAGATGCAATTATCAAAATATAAAACAAATTGCAAAAACAATATTTTCCGAATATTTGTCGTCAGTTTCTAACACATTTTATTACGCTTACGTTAACATAAATTAAATAACTTTGAGACTCGTTTACTTTCGTTTATAGTCACAGACTTTTATTACTAAGTATACCCCTTGAAAGCATTTCTGTGTTTTACTAGAAAGGCTAAGACTTCAAGGTAAAAAATCTGAAGACTCTTTTAGTCTCGTGTATATCTTCTCATTATCATTTTAAACTACTTTCGTTTCATTTAAATCAAAAATATAGTTACATTAAATTCAGTTTGAAAATATTAACTGTGATACTTTGTGGCAACTCCTGTGACAAGTGGTTAAATAATTGCTCCCAACTATTTAAAAAAATTATATTGTAAGTTGATAATATCTATCTAACTCAATTGTGAGTTAAAGTTTTTAAACACGACTTATTTAAATCAGTAAAATAAGTAAAAGTCGTAAGTATTTTAATTAAATAGTGTTTAGTGTTTTAACTAAAAATGACAGCTGTAACAAAAATCGATTAATCTTTGTGTAAGTGTAATTCTTGTTATCCCTTTAATATTTTAAGACTTACCTTTTAAGAAAAACGCTTTTAAGAAAAGCGCAAAGCGGCGATGGGGACCGCCACCTATCATGCACAGCCCGACACGGCGGAAGGTGGAGGATGGAGTGCAGAGTTGGCACGTGGAATTTTAGAGGGGGCATGAGAGAAAAGACGAATGAGTTGATCGAAATAATGAAAGAAAGAGAATTAGATGTCGTGTGTATGTCGGAGACCAAACGGAAAGGCAGTGGTACTGAAGAGCTCCCTGGCGGGACGTTAGCTATATGGTCCGGAGTCCCGGAAAGCGAGAACGCCCGCCAGGGAGTGGGGGTGCTGTTGTCGTCCCGGTTGGTCGATCTTATGACTTACAAGGTTGTGAACTCAAGACTTCTCTGGGTTCGCTTTAAACTGGGACTGACGAAATCATTCCTTTTGGCTGTTTATGCGCCGGTAGCTTCGTCGTCCAGGGCTGAGCTGGAGGAGTTTTGGGAGAATGTAAGAGAAGTTCTAGATTTGGTTAAGGGAAACGATAGAACTGTTGTATCTGGTGATTTGAATGAATGGGTAGGTATCGCTCGACCAGGATACGAGTCGGCGCTTGGAAAGTTTGGCGATAAAAGGGTTAATGATGCTGGCAAGCTTATACTGGCTGTATGTAAGGAAAAGGGTCTTCTTGTGACAAACACTATGTTTAATCACAGGAAAATCCATATTGTACATATGGATTTTCCTGTGACGTTTGTTCCTAGAGAAAGATAGAATGAGAGAAGTATGATTGATTTGTTCCTGGTGGATGACCGACTGCGAAAACGGGTGATGGATACACGAGTGTTCAGGGGTGCTGACCTGGGAACAGATCATTATCTAGTAATTACTAGATTTAGGGGTTTGTTTGCGGGTTGGCGCTACCGGACGGCAGTAACAGAACCACAGTCGGTCTGTCGCATCCGAAGCTGGAAGCTTCAGGAAGCGGATAGTAGGGACAAATATCACACGAGGGTAGTAGAAAAGCTTGACACCATCGATTGCATGAAAGAATGTGTGGAGAGAACATTGCAGAACCTTAGGGATGGAATGGTAAGTGCAGCGGAAGAAGTATGTGGAACGACAAAAAGAGGTAGTAGTAAAAGAAGAGATGCATGGTGGAATGATGAAGTGAGAGACGCTGTAAAAAAGAAGAAAAAAGCATGGTTAGACTACTTGGCCTCTAGTAACGATAAGCATATGAGAGAGAAGATGAAAGAAAGATATAAGCTGCAGAAAGTTCATGCGAAAACATTGATTGAGGAAGTACGTGAAAGGTGTAGAAAACTCCAAACTCTTCTGAAAAGAGGTTGGAAGGTCCCGGAGTGGTACGACAGCCTTAAGAATGAACAAAGTGCTTTCGAGAACCAATGACGTCCTCTAAGAAAAATCGGACGTCGGAGTGAATTTTATAGAGAAGTTTTGACACGTAGGATGCAAAGAGAAATCGGAAAGATTCTTATGGGAGGCACAATGCAGATTTAGACCTGGATGAGGATGCACGTATCAAATGTTTTCTCTCCGCATGATCACGGAGAAGCTTCTGAGTGTTAACCAGAGGATTTTCTTTGCTTTTGTGGATCTGGAGAAAGCATTTGATAAGGTTATAAGGAAGAAAATGTGGGAACTGTTGCCGGGATATGGTGAGGATGGTCGATTGTTAAGGGCTGTGCAGTCACTTTACTATGACTGTAAAGCCTGTGTGAGGGTAGGGCATGACCTGTCACCCATGCTTAGCGTCCAAGCGGGCGTAAAACAGGGTTGTGTCATGTCTTCTTAGCTGTTCATACTGTATCTCGACAGCTGTTTACAGAAGCTGAAAAATAGCTATTTTGGTGTGAAATTGGGTGACATTAAAGTTAATTGTCTGCTGTATGCTGATGATGCAGTGCTTATTACACCATCAGAAGCAGAACTGCAGGCATTGGTCACGTATATGAAAGAGGAATGTGAAATTAAAGGTCTCCGTTTGAATGCTAATAAAACTAAGGTTATGGTATTTGAAAAGGACAAAGAGAGAACGAAATGTGAAATATGGGTAAATCAGGAATGTCTAGAACAGAAAAATGAAATTGTATACTTGGGGAGTGCTTTCAGCAGGGATGGAAGATGTGATTTAGATGTGGATAGGCGTCTCGCTGCCGGAAACAAAGTCAATGGTGCCCTGAATGCATTAGTCAAAAGGCAAGGCGCGGTGAAGTGTGCACGCCTTGCAATACATATTTATTTTTTATTTTATTAATTACATTTTCCAACGTGGTAGAGCCATGCTGCAATTATATTAGTAGTATAGTTGTAACACGAATGGGTCGGCTCGACCGGGGAAGGACCACGCTCTCACAGAATACCAGCGTGAAATAGTAGTTAATGCTGCTGTATTTCGTATGGTGAGTGTAGAGAACCGGAGACCCTTTTTACTGGAAACGAGGCATTCCATCTTAGTCCTCACGGGTGACAACGCATCTGCATTTTGATTCGTAATCGAGGATAGATGTAGATGTCTATGGGCCACAGCAACCACTTACCATCAGGTGGACTGTGTGCTTGTTTGTCACCCTATCCTAAATAAAAAAACATAACGCAGTGTTGGTACCGACTTTGTTATATGGCAGCGAAACCTAGGTATGCCAGAAGAAGCATAAAAGCAAGTTGAATGCAGTGGAGATGCGATCTCTTCGTAAAATATGTGGCGTTACCATAGCCGACCGAAAGCGAAACGAAGAGATTTGCAATATGGCAGGATTGAAAGATGACCTTATCACAAAAATTGATAGGGGCGTACTCCAATGGTTTGGGCACGTTGAACGAATGAGTGAAGACCGAATGGTGAAGAAAATAAAAGAGCGAAAGTAAATATTAAATAGTGTCGAGGTAGACCGAGACTAACTTTCGAAGACCATGTGAGCAAATTGCTCGAAGAGGGGAGGGTCAAGAGTACTCGGATACCTAGACGTGCATGTATGAAGAAGTTAATGAACCTGAAAGAAGCGAAAGAGGTATGTAAGGATCGTGACACTTGGCAATCTGTTCTCTCTGGCTACCCCGTTAGGAATTGTGCGTGAAGATAAGTAAAGTAAAGTAAAGTAACCTTTTAAGAAAGTGTTGTTTCGGATTTCATAAAAATTTATAAATATGTTAGGAACGTGCAAAAGTTAATTAAAACTTAAATTAATATACAAAATATATAAATGTATGTAAAACTTAAATTATATTCAAGTGAGGTGGAAAAAACGAAAAACTATTATGAGACTGAAATAAAGTGTCTCAATTCAGAAGTTTTATGGTTTATAAACTCCCTACAAATTATATCAAATAAATAATGCATATTTGCGGCTCTGGATGAGATAAAAGAACACATATTGGCCATGAAAGATCTAGTAAAGTCGTAAATATAATGAGGAGCGCTTAACTCCCTAATAAAACACCAGAAAGAGTATCAGCGCTTCATAAGAGGTTCATCGGAAACAATATGTATAAATAATAATGTAAATAGTAATGACCCCTTATTTTCACATACACTTGTGTCCGTAGAAGGAGAAGGGGAGATCTCCCGCCGGGCAAGGTGTTCTGCCCGGGGAGCGGCCAACACTCCGTGCGATAGCTCGGAGAAGTTATATATATTTATACATACATATATATATATATATATATATATATATATATATATATATATATATATATATATATATATATATATATATAATATATATAATACTGTTTATGATTCGGAATTTTGATAGCGCGTTATAGGCTTCGGTGTGTTTCGCTTGCGGCGCGACGACAGCGCTGCCACATCACCCCCCTGCTCAGACCGAAGGTCGAAAGTGCAAGTGCCAGGAGATTGTCTTGTTGTCTGGGGTGAGTCGAGAAGAAGGCAAGTAATCTGCGAGAGTGCCGTGAAGCAGAGGCGAGCAGTAAGGCTCAGAGCCGTGTCGAACACTGTAGCGCAGAGAGTAGCTTGAAGGAACAGGAAGTATTATTATTCCAGTGCTGCGATGAATCTTGTGAAGCTAAATGGCGTGCAGGCATATGAAGACTGCAGACAATATATGCTCGGGAGCGAATGGGTGGGATATTTTATGACGATGAGCTTGAAGTTTCCGAAGGTTGTTGGTTGCGTGTTCAGATCACGTCGGGGTCACCACTGTGGCCGTAGCAGGAGAAGGGGAGATCTCCCGCCGGGCAAGGTGTTCTGCCCGGGGAGCGGCCAACAAGCCTGTGATAGTTTGGAGATGTTATATATATACTATTTATGTTTCGGAATTTTGATAGCGTGTTTTAGGCTTCAGTGTATTTTGCTTGCGGCGCGACGACAGCGCTGCCACACACTCTACGATTGTCTCTAACTTAAAAAGTAGTTTAAAAAACATAAAGTTTATTATGCATTGATGACATAGGCAAAAATTTTTCATGGTGTTAAATAACCATACAGCCGATAAGAAATTATTTCATGCCTGGAATATCCTTTAGTCATTATGATGAATAGAGTTTTAGCCTTTGAGTATTAAACCAAAGGAGACGGAATCGCAAGGCTAAAAAAGGTACGAGAGTTCAACTCATACCCTTTATATAAAACTAGTCGCTCCGCGTCGTGCACCATTCCGAAGTGATCGTGCCAGTAAATCGAGCTCCGACAAAATGCCAAACTGCAGTGTATTTACATGTAAAAAAAAACAATCAAAAACGTCAAACATACAAAAAAAAAACAACGTGACTTTTCGTAACGTAATATTATCATTAAAACTCGTACTTTCTGATAATTTTCGTCCAATACCGAGCGTGGCCATCATAGTTCATAAAGTGAAAAATAATCTATTTTTAAATAAATATAATTTAAGTTATATATATTAACGAAAATATATTTCATAATAACAGAATTAGTTTGTTATGAATAATAATCATTACATATAGATGTGTAGTGGATTTTGTTAAATGATTTATATATTCAGCTCACTTTTAACACGATACTGAATATTATATAATTAAATATAATCGCTAACTAGTATTTATTAAAATATTATACATAATACAGGCCAAATAAGTAAAATCGAAACTTGCTACCTCGCAGTAAAAGTGTGCAATTTTTGTAAAAATAAACTAGTATCATTGCAACCGAAAGAATTGCACTTAGCTATCGATAACCATGCGGGTTTGTCTGCCGAACCGGTTTGTACTTTTTATTTAGATTTTATAATACAATATTTTTACAGATTTCCAAGAGATCCTCTTAGGCGGCAAACTTGGATTGTAGCTTGTAGAAACCACGAATCTTGGATACCTAAAGTACGTTTATAGCACCATTTGCTCCAAACATTTTGGAAAATAATATTTCATACCCCACGCTTACAATAAAAGAGGGTAGTAATGTTTGGCTGTAATTATATTTAGATTAAATACTTTTATTGTTACCTTTGACACCAATATTATTCTACTTGAAAATATTTTATTAAAATTACAATAGCAACCTATCACATTTTATTCATGTATTTATATACCTATTATTATAATTGTAAACTTAATGTAGTATAATTTTTGTACGCCATAAATGGCAAAACGTGTAGCTCGTTGTAAGTTTGTTAACACCTGTATTTTTACTCATGTTTTACAAAATAAATATCTTTATCTTATCTTTATAATATACTTATCTTTATAATGCTTCTGACTTACGTAAGTAAATTAGTAAATTATTTATTTTTGGGTGATCGTGGTGATTGCACAATATCGTCTACATCGAAAAAAAGAAAGCTGGATGTTCCGACAAAATTCCATAAGTTATCTCGTTCTGCAGCATTGCTCAAATGTTGACGGAATCAAAGGATTTCTCATAATCTACATATGCAAGACAAAGTGACAGGTTATACTCTTCGGACTTCTATACCATTTTTCGAAAAGTATGTCTCTGGTCTATGGTATGAATTTTTTTTTCGAAAACCTGCTTGTTCGGAAGGCTAGAAATTATCAAGGCTGCATGCGAGATGATTTGTAATGACTCTCGTAAACAGCGCGTGGACGTCACCCAGAAAGGAAATCTGTCTGTAGTTCTTCAAGAGATGTCGTGGCGCCTTTCTTAAAGAACAAGACCACCGAGTGTCTGCTTTATGTCTCCGGAGTAATGCCACCATAGAGGATTGAATTAAAGAGCTTCTGGAGGACTTTACGTATCTGTTTTCCATCCGCTTTCAGAAGCTCCACTGTAATTTCATCCTCGCCCGAAGACTTGCGGTTTTTAAGGTGCTGGGGAGCCATCTCGTTCAGACTAACGTCCAGGATATCATCGTATAGTATCAAATACGACTTGCATTTGCATCGTAACTCATAATAGCGTGTTGCTCCTACGATGACGTATACAGCTTCCCATAAAACCTCTCATTCTCACTCAAAATATCGGGTGTACCGAAAATTTCTACTACATTCTATCTTCAGCTTCGACAGTTCGCTCTTTCTGGCAAACGGATATACAGCAAAGACTTTAGAGCCCTGGTTTCGCTTAATTGCTTCTTCAATACGAGCTGTATTAAAGTTGCGTAAATCCCGCCGCATGCATTTGGAGATCTGTCCGTCTCTAATCTCTATTTTCTGGATGTTAGTGCTGTTAGTTTATGCGACTCTTACAGCTTCATGCGACTCAGGGTTTTAACTAACTCAGGGTTTTACCTAGTTAAAAAAGGGGAAGGCAATGAGGTGATGACGATGCTGAATGGTTTATGATTTGATATTGTTACCAATCATAATGTCACCTTTTTAGGCGTTTTTTTGAGCTATCTAACCGCAGTTCGAGGGGGGGAGTGCGGACCCCCGTCTCTGACTGCTCAGCTCGTGTCGGTCGATTGTCCGGGCGGTGAGAACCGCTCAGCAACGCGGGTGTACGGTGTGTACGCGGTGTGAGCTGGAACACGTCGAGCCCGTCTGCGGGTGCGACGCGCCATTCGTAATCCTAGTAATGTTTGTCCCATTTAGTGTGGGTGTAGTGTCATTGCGTGATGTGCCTGCGACATTTGGGTCGACTGGATTGAGCTGTTGAGGTGGTTCTATTAACACATTATGCTGTCTACGGAGATAGGGCACGACATTTGCTATCGGAACTTAGTTTGTCACTAGCGGGTTAGGGTGGGTTTCTACTCATTCAAAGTAGCGTTGGGACATCTTAAAGTATTCGGAGATAGATGGTAATTCATAATCATTGTGCAAATTAGAGTTCCGTTGATACCACCGTGCACCGGTGGCTTTTCTAATGAAAAAGTTTTGTACTCTTTGGAGTTTTAAAATGTGGGTCTCTATTTGTGTGAGCGAAAGCTACACTTGCGTAGGACATAATTGGTCTAACGCAGGTTTTGTACAGTCGGAGTTCGTGTCTTAGCGACAGCTTACTCTTGCTGTTAACGTGAGGATGTAGACGGCCAATTACTGACTTGGCTCTGTTGCTTACTACACTTACGTGCGTCGCGAAACTCATGCGGGAGTCGAACGTGACGCTAGATATTTGGCCGATTTTTTCCCAAGAGATTGGGCGGTCGTAGAGAGAAATCGTTTTTGATTTAGAACTTACTGTCGAATTCTGTTGAAAGTAAACTACGCATATCAAGAATCACCAAGGTGCGCGTTGTTTGTGGTTAGCAGTGGCCACATACAACTGCCGGTACGACATACTCCGCCGATTGTCGAGCCCGCTGATTCCGTGAGGCATCGAGGTCACCGGCTCCTAGGTAGATTCTTAGGCACTTTAAAGCGCTCCGTGCTTACTGTGCAAAGTCGCGTTGTTAAAGTGCCACCACCGCACTTCCCCCAACCCTTTTGATATAAAAGGGGGGCTGGTATTTTATATAGGACCGTAATTAGAATACCTGACTCGCATTAGGTAGGTTCCTACCATCATGCCCAATAAGGACAAGGAGAAACCACCCACCTAAAACCAGAAAACCACCGGACCGTCCTGGCATATTGGAAAGACCAATAACATACCGAGATATATTCCATCCGGAACGGACTAGAGTAGTGTCCTCCTACTCTCAGATACCGACCCGTAAGCCTTCGTCGCCGGGCAAGGAGCCCGCACCGAGGACCGCGCTCTCGCCCATCGTACCTGAGTGTACGACTGGGCGTGAACCGTTTCCCCAGCAACAGTGGGCCAAGAAGACGCCACGAAGGCACACTCCACCCGAAACAGCAGCATCCCTACAGGAGAAGAGGCAATGCTTCGGATCCCTTTACTCCTCGGAATACTCAACGTCTGAGGAAGAAAATGAACAACAATAACCGGAGAGACCCATCCGTAGATCACCACCAAAATTGCCATCGTCAACTAAACCAATCCCTCCCAGATCACCGGATCACCTTACCAGCATGGATGCTGTTGATCTGGAGCAGGGAGGAGAAGTGGCGGGTGGAGTGCAACTACGTATGCGACCCTAGCACCATCTGCCGGACACTCATTGTCCGCGCTAACAACCAACCTGTCAGGCCGGCCATCGGACGACGGTAAAAGGCCTTCGAATAGCTACGCCCAACTGGCAGCTGCCCCAGCAGTACCGAAGAGCAGGACAGCTGAGGCACCCAAAGCCAAGCTGGATGAGGAAACACCCAAAAGATACTCGCCCATAGTGGCTTAGTGCCTTCCGGACTGGACGAAGCATTTTGAGTTGCTCAACAGGAAGTTAGGCTACCCACCGAATGCTCGTCCGTTCCGGAAAGGGGTTAGGTTCACCCCCCAAAGTGCGGAAGAATTCCGGACGATGCAAAAATACTTAATGGAAATTACCGAGAAGGTACCAGCCATGTCCTGGTACTGCTATACACCGAAGAGGACAAGCCCACAAAAGTGGGCATACGGGGACTGCCAGTGGGGCTATCAGGGCAAAGGGATTCCCGATCAAATACGTGAAAGGGATCCCCCCTTGTAGAGGCAGACCTGGGTGCCTCTACTTCGCGCAGCTGGACCACCTGAGCATGGAGCGCCTAAACGAATTATACCAAATCGACGAACTCCCGTTCATGAGAGGAGTCGTCATAGAGGCCTGGCAAGGAAGAGCGGGTCCATCGCAATGCCACCGCTGCCAGGCCTTTGGACAAACATCTATGAACTGCTTCAGGCCAGTGAAGTGTGTTCGCTGCGCCGGTGACCATATCGCCAGTAACTGCCCCAGGGGTAGAGACGAAGAACCGCGATGCACAAACTGTGCTAAAAGTCATACAGCAAACGATCGCAACTACCCAGTCCTGAGGAGGATTGCATGGAAGCAGGGGATCGCTCTACCGGGCCTACTACCAGAAGAGCCCAAGAGGGTCCCCCAGAGTCGTTCCAAGGTCGAGGTCCAGGAAGACGGGTGGACTACAATTAGAGGAAAGGGAAGGCAACCTGCCCACCCTCCACCCGTCACGGCACCTATGGAAACGGTGGTGCCGATTACAACCACATCTAAGGCAAACACCGGGGCGACTCTCTAGCCCCCCGCTAACGACGCAATTGAGCGCCAAACCTCCCAGAGGAGTAAGCGGGGAGGAAGAAGAAAGAGAAGGTGCAGCCCCCTCCTCCCAACCCCAGTGGTAACGATAGCCCAGGCGCAGGTTACCAAACAGAAGAAAACGGGAATGGGTAGAGTGCCAGAAAGGGCTCTATCGGAAAATAGAGCCCGCTTTACATATACAGCGCGCTCTACCCATAAACAAAGAGATGTACACCAACTCCCGAGACCAGTGCCAACGCCTTCACAGGTACCAAGAACACCATCAGCCGGCTTCGAGACTGCTGACGCCATCCAACGCTTGGTTGGCATAGCAATCAAAGTCGGCAGTCAGGTCCTGGCCGATATTAGAGCCGGGACGGATCCTATAATAGCGGTGATGAAGGCGCTGGCAAACCTTCTTGCACGGTATTACGGAGGAGTCTAACCTGCGCCTCCTCTACTGGAACCCGGACGGAATTCAGCAGAACCTGCATGAACTCCGCACTGTCGCCCAACAACAGGACATACAGGTCATCTTGCTGGGAGAGACAAAACTAAACCCGAACACACACGTAAAGCTGTCCAATTACCACCTGTACAGGAGGGACGAAGTCAACAAACTCAAGGGGCCGCCTACAGGTGGATGGCGGTTCTAGTGAGAAGGGACATCGTCCATCAAGAAGTTGATCTACCAGAGTACCAAACGATGCGCTCTATCGGCATAAAAATGGAGGCGGCGGGCGAGGAACTTAGGATCTACGCAGCATACCACCCGCCAGGGACTCTATTCTGCTCCTCAGACGTCCGGACGGTGATGGAAGGCGAAACACCGACCATCATCACCGGGGACCTAAACGATAAACACCCGGCGTGGGGATCTAGTGTGATCAACCCGCCGAGTCATGCACTATTTGAAGACGCCGAATGATACGGCTATGACGTCTTAGGTCCCGAAGAACCCACACACGTTCCGACAGATCTACGGAAACGTCCGGATGTATTGGGCATCGTGCTCTCTAGGAACGTCAACTACCCGATAGTGGTAGAGGTGCTGTACGAACTTAATTCACAGCACCTCTCGATCTTGATTACCCTTGGCCTAAAGACAGACGGTGACTACGCCGCCCAGAGCATTTAAGACACGTGTGGACTGTAGGCTCTACCATCAACACCTGCAGGAGAGACCTCCAGCACACCACCCCTTAAACACAGCGGACGACGTAGAGGCCGCTGCCACTAGAACGACTAAGGCGATTCAGGAGGCCCTCCACGCTGCTCCTATGATCGTCCCGATATCAGCGAGAAAAGCGTGCAGATAAGGAAGAAAAAGGCGTTAATCAGGCTCTGGGCGCGTACTCGCTGCCCGAGAATCAAAACGCAACTGAACACCCTGTCGGAGGAAGAAAGGAAAAGGACTGGAAGAAAGGCAAAGTCATCGTCTTGCCGAAACCCGGGAAGGACAGGCGTAGAGCTGCCAGCTACAGGCCGATCACGCTATTACCGCATATAGCTAAACTGCTTGAAAGACTGTTGCTAAGACGCCTCCGTCCGTGTATCCAATTTCGGGCGCAGCAGCACGGATTCAGGAGGGATCACTCTACAGCAACACAGCTGACCAGAGTGCTGCACCTGCTTGCGGCCGAGTACAACCGTGGCCGTACTACGTTGGGCGTCTTTCTCGATATCGAGAAGGCGTTCGACAGGGTGTGGCATTCTGGATTACTTTACAAATTGGAAGAACACACTAGTGTCCCTCCTACTATGTTGCGGCTAGTGGCGTCTTTCCTGGCAGACAGAAAGTTCTACGTCTGCGTGGAGGACGCCGAGTCCGCAACAAGAACCATCAGAGCCGGCGTTCCTCAGGGCAGCTTTTTGTCTCCAGTCCTGTACGCGGCTTATACCAACGATATCCCTACCCTGGCAGGAAGGCTGCAAGAATGGGAGGATGACGTGGAATTGGCGTTAAACGCGGACGATAGCGCTTATTTGACCTCGTCCAGAAGAGCCCACATTGCCGCTGCCAGGATGCAACGCCTGCTGCAACCATGGCTTGATGAGTGGAGGATGGTCGTCAACGTTGGTAAGACGACCGCTCTGCTTACCCGCCGCCTCAGAAATTTACCACCTCCGTTAACCCTCAATGGCCAGAAGATTGCATACAACAAGGCCGTGACCTACTTTGGGTGCCGGATCGACCGGGCGCTGCGTATGACTGCGCACGTCGACTTCGTCGTCCGCACAGCACGATGTGCGCGGGCGATGCTCCGTCCGGTGTTGGCATCCAAGTTACCACTTAAGACCAAAGTGAAGATCTTCAAATTGTACATTAGAACCATCATCACGTACGCTGCTCCGGCCTGGTACGCGTTTCTGAGCGAGCCTCTGAGGCGGCGACTGCAGGCCCAGCAAAATTTGACGTTAAAAACCATTGTCGGTGCGGGTCGCTACGTCCGGAATGACGTCATAGCGGTCAAACTGAAGATCGAAACCATCCAGACCTTTGTGGCCTGGTTGGCACGCGGACCGTTCGACCGCGCAGACAACGGGCCACACTTACACCTCAACAATTTAGCGCCGCTACACACTCGCCCTCCGGACGGGCGACCCTATCCAAGAGAACTCCTCTCTATATCGATTAGAGAGTCGAGTAACAACTCACAATGCCGCAGATAGGCCAACTTTGACATCGCAAGATAACCTCTTTTTTTTCGCAGTCGGTTAAGACTGCGAAAAATTCTCACCAATCACGGACTAAACCTGAACACCATCCAACAATGCCTGAATAAGGCTTCCAGGACCGGTCCATAGTAGAGGACCGCGAGGACAATCCGGGCAATGGAAATACCTGCAGGACCCAAGTAGTCCGTGCAGATGACAATACGAAGTAAACTGCTACCCTCTTTTCGGGATTGTAACTTCATATTACGACTAACAGCCATGAGATTAAGAGTGTGATCGGAGAGTTTTCGTGTTCTTCTGCGACGGGTTTTACAGAACTTAGCTCCGACCGACGACGGTTGGACAGTTTTTACGAGCTTATCATTCATATCGTCCCCTGCATTGCAGCCTTCTTGGCACTGGAAACGGATTTGTAACTCAAATTGAAAGGTTTCGAGACTTTAGATTAGAGCATGATGGGGACGGAGCGTTGATTTCATTAGATCTAACCTCTCCAACTTTAGGTTTTTCTTCCACGTATAGGTTCAGTGTGCCTCTAACCAATCGGTGATTGCTGCCAGTTTTTACCAGTTGTCACGATCACGAAGATATCACTGAACAGTTGTCGTCTGGTCATGGTTATGATGTTAATCTAATTTTTTGTAAAGTGTCAGGTCCACTTCCGGTGTGAGTGTATGCAGACGACAGTACCGTTGTGTAGAGTTACTTCAGTTGTTAGGGGTTGAATTTTCTCTGAACCTCAACTACGGGTCACATGTGGGCTGGTGCTGCAAATGCCACCTGGCAGCGTTGGACACAGTGTAGAGACGTGCTAAGAGGCTCATTGCTTCATTAATTCAAGGCTTCAGACTCAGAATTTGGTTGAAACCAACCTTGTCAGCCTCGAGCACAGGCGCAGAGTAGTCAGCCTTTCGGTATTCTATAGGATGTATTTCGGTGAGTGTGCGCAGGAATTGCATGCTTTACACCATCGGAAGACCAAGCGGTCGGTGGGTCTTCACCCTTTTGTTGTCAATATTCCACGCATTAGAACCAAACGGTTTGCTTCGAATTTTTTAATGCGTACAGCAAAAGAGTGGAATAATTTATCGGCGTCTATCTATCTGTCCGAATACAATCTGGCGACTTCAAGGCAAGAGAGAGAATCTAAGACTGCATCACAAATTGCCGTGCGATTGAGGACAAGCACTGGCTTATAATAAGTAAAAAAATAATTAAAAAATTGAACGGACATGACATGATGTCGTGTTGAAATCTTCCATGCACTTAATCGGTTTAGTGATTAAATTACTACATATACCAAAATTATCAATACTATAACTGTTTGAATTGAAATAGTAATGTAGTAGTTTAGTATAATCAATAGTTCCAAGAAAAAAAAAACTTAAAAACAAATTATAAATTCTATGCGAACCACCGCTAGTCCAAAATAAATTGATTATACGCCATCGACAAGTATATTTTTTGAAGATTGCTCTCCACCGTTGTCATTTGGCCAATAACTCGTGTATTTAACGCTTGTTAATACTTACTGAATGATTGGCACAAAGTCTTACAGTAACGTTTCGTTTTAATACTGGTACTATTTGAGAGGCGTATTTGTTATATTCTACGGGTTTTAAAATGCCTAAATCTACTAAGCTGTTGATCTCTATTTTATTTTTAATGAGCTAAGCTACTGACTGAGCTTAAAAAATAGACTGTGAATTTGGTTTCAATTTCAACTTTACTGTATATTTATTAAGTGTACCAAGATTATCGGAAAACACTTAAGAATATCGTTGCTAAAATTTTAGTATAATACTTTCAGTATTCGATTAAAAATTACATTTAACTAATTTAATTTTTAAAATCGACATAAAATCAGGACCCAATAACGACGCGACGGTCCGCGCCTGGCACTACGTAAACATTAAGTTCGGCCGACTGCCACGAGTTAATACCGGCACCCTAATTAGTCCTGCAGAATTAATATTGTTACCGGTATAAGACGTTAACTTTTTAGCGCTTCAAGGTAATGCTCTTAAAATATAAATCATATTATGTGTATTTAGATATTACTAAACTATTTAAAACTATCGGCAACATTTAATTGAATTTATTTTTCATCTTGGCTGTAACGAATGGCCATGACAATTCGAGCGCTCGACCTATTTAATTATATTATTATAGCTAAATAAAACCACCCGCGTTACTTTAATTTGTTTTCTGCGATCAGTAATAAAAATAATCTAGAAAACTAAAGCCATAACGCATATATATTCATTAATTTAAAGTAGAAATGTGATTTCGAATTTCCAGTTGTAAATTCACTAATTTCCTATAGAATTTTCATAATTTTAGTTATTATGTGTTTTAGTTTACTCTACCATAAGATACATAATTCATATTTTTATTATGTGGTTAACCTAACATAGTCTGGTGTCGTAAATAATTCCTTTATCTGGAATTAGTCTGGTACCGAAGCTCGAAAGGTTGTCAGTAAGGCTACGTGATTTATGAGTGCTACCGAAGATTGCTATGCATAAGCAATTTACAGAATAAAAATATTTGGTTAAAATAGATATATTATGTCATTAAAAAAAGGTTTAGAAATAGATGAAATTTTAAAAAAATATCTTAAAAACGGCCCTGATTTTGGTCGCTCTGGTATCATTCTAATATTTTTGGTTGTATTTTTAGCCACGTTTTCATTTCATTTGGGATTTAAAAATCTTCTTTACAACATGCGTCACATTGAAAAGATCTTGGGAGATTTTGACGATAGCTAAACCCAACGCATAGTCGATGATGAAAGTATGTTAAGTTCATATGGCACCTAAACGAACAAAATAACTTGAGGTTTATATTAAAATACGAAGCACTTGTTTCGTCGCTTCTAGTAATAACTCACATGTGTTTAAGGTGAAGTGGACGTCAAACGCCGATTTTTCACTCTCTATAGTGCACCTATAAAGCGTGAAAAATCGAAAAAATCAATTTTTTATCATACAGTAACTAACTAACAAACTTCAGATTTTTTAAAATTCATTATGAAAGATAAAGATTTTTCTTAGGGACATATGGTGGCCAAAACACGTTTGATACTGTTACGAGCTTGAGGTTCGTGACAATAAAAATTGCCGATAAAATTACCTAAATTAACACTTTAATTTACTTTATACGAATTAAAGTTAAAAACACTAATAATTAAACACACTAATTCACTTAATTTCGCTCCGAAGCTTCGCTTGTGTCGCCGAGTTAAACTCTGTGCCCCGATCGCATATTGCAGCGCCTATTTATTTAAATTAGCAAAGAAACATCCCGAATCTTCAGGTAAATGCGCGCAAAGGGACGAGTTTGCGAGTATAGATTTTCTAGAAACTTAGTTCTTCGGGTGGCGCTGTGGGTCGAAAGATCTGTGATGTCATTCTTTACACGCTCTACTCGCTCTCGTTCCTGACACTAGATGGCGCTAGTATATCGTCGATTGGAGCGCGTAACGCTGCCCCCTCCTAAGACATGCTCGTCCCGAGCATTATCGGTCCCATGATAACGCGCCAAGCGATCCACATGGACGATCTTAGAAGTCCCTCTTACGCCTTTCTGTAACGGCTCCGCAATGTCAAGGGCTGTCCTATCCCGTGGTGCACCAATATTGTACAATTTCGGTGCTCCTCTACTACGTGTCTGAGGTCCCCGCACAGCCGCACAACTTGTACATGTACGACACCAATCCTCGACATCGTCACGATAATGGACCCAGTAAAACTGTTCTCGGACCTTCAGCAGAGTTCGTTTAACTCCCAGGTGGACTCTTGAACGACCATTATGGCACAGCTGTAGAACATTCGGCACTTTAGCTTTAGGGACAACCATTTGCAAACGACAGCTGTCTCCTCGACCATTGTCCCATTTACGGCACAGGACTCCATCCTGAAGCAGCAAGCTGTCCCATTGGGCCCAATAGCTTTTCGTGGTTGAACTCATCGCTGAGACGTCCCTCCACTTAGGCTTGGTAGCACGGGCCTTCATCCATCCCAGAATCGGCTTGATGTCTGGATCTTCCTGCTGTGCACGTCGTAGGCTGTCCTTCCACCCGTTACTGAGGTGGTCTGTCCTGAGCATCCTCACGGATACCACTTCCTTACCTTGCCTACTACAATGGTTGCAATCTTCAGGACAAGGTCTTCTTGACAATGCATCTGCGTTGCCGTGAGATTTCCCGCTGCAGTGTCTGATAGGAAAGTCGTATTCCTGCTGCTGCTGGGCGGTGCTGTTAGCAGCACTTCCTATCTGAGACCGTTCACCTTCCCTTCCTAGGGTGTGCTCAGGGCAGCTGGACCGAAGATGGCCCCTTTTCCCACAGCCATAGCACCTAGGGCTGTATCCTATATTGTGGTCGCGAACCGTAACTGCTGCAACCTTCCTGACGCGATGGGAACGATGATCCTGCCGCGCGGCTTCCACTTCCAGTGCATGGGCCAAGGCGTCCTTAAGCGTCACGTGGTGCCCGAGCCTCACAGCAGCTCTGACTTCCAGGTCGCGGATGCCGTCGATGAATGTCTGCACCAGGTTCCCTTCAATGAGCGCAGGTAGAGACCGGTATGCTTTTCGCACCAGCTTCTCCACCTCTAGAGCCCACAGCTGCAGGTTTTCGTTGATGCGCTGCACGCGATCTTTAAGCTGCGCACGAAAGACGTGTTCCAGGTGAGCGTCGCCATATCTCGCCTCCAATGCTTCAAGGAGTTGCTAATAAGTCACTTCCTCACCGAGAGCTTCCAGAACTGTTAAGGCCTGGTCACGCAGGCCTAGTGTGAGAGCAGTCATGGCCTGACTTTTATTCCAGCCGTTCGCCTTCATAACAGCCTCGAACTGGATCTTGTAGGCTGACCAGGAAGAGGTACCGTCAAACGGCGGCACTTTGAATCCACGTAGCGAAGGTGTTGTAGCTACTACGGGAGCTGTTGTTCCATCCCCAAGTTTGAGGTCGTCCAGCGTTTTCTTCACGTCAGCCATTACGTTGTCAACCCGATTGTTTACTTGGTCGATTCGGGTTTCGGCCTCCGACAGGCGGTTGTCATGTTGAGCAACCTTATCCTTCACCTCCCGTATCTCTTTTCCGAAGATAGCGTGAAGGTCCTTCATGAGGAGCATCTGCTCTTCCTTATCGCGTTGTAGTTGCTCTTCTAAACGCTCTTGTCCGCTATGCAGCTGCTCTTTCAACTGACGGGCCTGCTCCTCCTGTCGGCGAGCCTGCTCCTCCTGTCGACGAGCCTGCTCCTGCAGCATCACCATCAGAGCACCTAAGTCAGGTGCTTCAGATGTAGGAGCTACGGACGGGCCTGCAGCCGGCGGCTGGCCCTCCGTAGTCTGCGGCGTTGCACCACCAAATCTTCGTTGGTCCGTCTCCTGCTGGCGTTGACTTCGGGTACGGACACCCTCCGTTTCCTCCTTAGGTAAAATCGGCATGATTTTATCCCACTTCTGACACCAATTGTTACGAGCTTGAGGTTCGTGACAATAAAAATTGCCGATAAAATTACCTAAATTAACACTTTAATTTACTTTATACGAATTAAAGTTAAAAACACTAATAATTAAACACACTAATTCACTTAATTTCGCTCCGAAGCTTCGCTTGTGTCGCCGAGTTAAACTCTGTGCCCCGATCGCATATTGCAGCGTCTATTTATTTAAATTAGCAAAGAAACATCCCGAATCTTCAGGTAAATGCGCGCAAAGGGACGAGTTTGCGAGTATAGATTTTCTAGAAACTTAGTTCTTCGGGTGGCGCTGTGGGTCGAAAGATCTGTGATGTCATTCTTTACATGCTCTACTCGCTCTCGTTCCTGACACTAGATGGCGCTAGTATATCGTCGATTGGAGCGCGTAACAATACATTTTGGCTAGATAGAAAAAGATCGCAAGGTTTCCTCAAAATCTACAATTATAGGTACGTCCACTAAGTGAAAAAGTAGTTTCATTCGAATTTAATGAAATCAATTTAAATTAAATTCAGGCTATGTATTCACCAGTAAATACGTGAGTAAATTATGGGTTTAATTTTTCAATAAAAGCGTATATATCGTTTTAAAAAGAAATGTCAAATAAATATTGTGCGATTAAATAGCGTGCGGGCCGACCAAACAGCCCCGCCAGTCGTCCACAGCCCGTCGTGTCGAGCACCCGTGTACAACTTTATCACGCCGAACGCGAAAAAATTATTAATAGCCGTGGTATGCCAATATATAAATCCAAACTGGTTTGGAACCGATTTTGTTTTGGCCTTTAAAATTATTATAGTTTTAACACTTTTGACTGCCTTCTTGGTCTAATGGTCGTAAACGCAATTGGTGATCAAATGACCAGGACGTAGGACCAGGTTCGAAACCTGATTCGGATTAAGAATCCTTTATTGGGTTTTTCTGTCACAAAACTCTCAGTAGCAGCCTGGAATATTGATTTAGAACTAATTGAAGTTGGCGGGGTTTCACCACCGTGCCTCCGGAAGCACGTAAAACCGTTGGTCCTGCGCCGGACCTCTCTCCCGTCGTCTCTGATTACTGTTCCATCGGACTATAAGAGTGGAGGAGTAGGGTAGACCTGTGCTTGCGCATACACTAGAGTAATATAATCCTGTCCTGCGCAGATCGCTATTCTCCGTTGAGAATGACCGCCGTTACCATAATTCAATCTGGAGCCCTTTATTATAGTTTTAAAAATAAAATACATAGATTCTTGAATCTTTTAATGATCAAAAGCGGGGACGAGAACTTAGAAGCCTATAAAATCTCGCTGCTAGCTTTTTAATTTTTTCTGAACAGCAAATAAATACTAAATATATATTAAAAGAATCAATAACCCACTTATGTTATTTGATAATTTATTGTAGATTAATTAAAAGTGGTTAGTTCGTAATTTTAAGTTCAAAAGTGTAAGTTTTCAGAATAATCACGTAACTAATCAGGCCATACCGACACGACTTGGTACGCACGGTGTCTTAATAATGGCACGGGTGACAGAGTTTGCATGATGCTACGCTTTTGTTTGTCAAAACGGGATATTTTTACGTATTTTGGGGACAGCGGGACTCAAACCTTTATATATTTATTCATTTATCACATGAGTAGATAAACGGAATATGGCAAACAGCTAGCCGGAGGACGCGAGGGACTCCGCGCGCTATCGCCCTACCTACCTACCTACGTGACCATGATATCATTTCGTTTTAATACACAAAATCGTAAACCCATTTCAAACCATTAAATAAGCGATACAACAGAAGCAACAATCTGGCGACGGTCAAGCTCCCGCCAAAACTCCTCTGCGTCGCTCTGATAAGCATAGCATCACGAAGTATACTATGGTAGTATACGGCAACGTAGCATAAAGTAGTTTAATGTAAATAATACTGTAAAAAGAATATAATGGAAGAATAATGAACAATAAAAAGAATTATTTCAATAACATAAATGATATCATAATTAATGTACATATGAGGTATATATATATATATATATATATATATATATATATATATATATATATATATATATATATAGTAATATAATCTATTGATAAAAAGCTAATTAAAACGAACGCATATAATAATTTATTTTGCAAAAAATGAAAATAAAACTTAAAAAGACTGCTAGCAAAATTTTATTAAAAGTCAACAATCCCAAACAAAAGTTATTGCGGAGCGCGGTAGTGGGCGTGACCGACTCGGCCCAATCTTCCCGACTTAGCAAATGTCATTGTGTGCGTGCTGTGGCTCGTGCGTACGAGTTCGGACTGTCGGTTTTAGAGCTCGACTGACTGTCAGTGCGTACCATCGGTCCTGACAATACGCATAACCAATCGTCAGTTTGTAGCGTTCAGGCTTTCCTGAGCACGTATGGACTCGTTAATTTTTTAATTGCTGCTTACTATGTTCGTAAACGTAAAAGGAATTGACAAAAGGTGTTTGAGGAATTGTTTTTTTTTTATTTTCCTCTGAGGAATTGTTATGTACACGAAATGGACTCGTTAATTTTTTAATTGCTGCTTACTATGTTCGTAAACGTAAAAGGAATTGACAAAAGGAGTTTGAGGAATTGTTTTATTTTTTTATTTTCCTCTGAGGAATTGTTCGGATTAATCCCAGACGCCAAATTTCGTGAACGCACTACGCGGCAAACGTCCCAATACCATCCCCACCATCTGGATGCTTGGCGGTCCACCACTGTACGTTTCAAGAGGAGTTTTCTTCCGCGTACAACCTCTCTGTGGAATAGTTTACCACCACGATTTTTCCGAACCGATACGACCTGGGGACCTTCAAGAAAAGAGCGTACTCCTTTCTAAAGGGCCGGCAACGCACCCGCAATTCTCCTGGTGTTGCGGTTGATCATGGGCTGCGGTAGTCACTTAACATTAGGTGAGCCGCATGCTCGTTTGCGTCGTATATTCATTATTGCGCGAAGATGAAGAAACATTTTTTAATTACTTTAGAATGTCAATAAAAAGTTTTGATGAATTGTCAGTGAAATTACAAGACAACTTAAAACATTCGTGAGGTGTTCGGTGTCGATATATGCCATGTTTGATAAAAATGACTTAAATCACTAACACTACTTAATACCTATAAAATCGTACAGTATTATTAAAGTTTAGGTTTGATCTTCTTGACGATGGTACACGCATCCGTACGGTCGGTGTAGCACTGAACGCGTCAATATATTTCCATAGCGCGTCGGTTGAGCGACGGTACGCATGCGGACGCGCTCGACCGACGGTCCTCGTACGCAGTGCGTAGCTATATACGCGTGCGTACGGTCGGTCGAGCACTGTAACGACTTGTGAATTTTCATACAAAAGGCAAGCGCGACCGACGTGCGCACCGACGGTCGGTCGAGCTCTGAAACCGGCCTCACGTGCCAGGCACGTGACAGTCCGAACTCATATAAACATATATACGAAACGACGAACACATATAAACGAAGTTCGGTATATTTCTTAGACAGGAGCCTACTGAAAGGGAAAATCAGCTTTGTAAACGTTCAACTAAGGTGGTGGTTCTGTAAGGTGGTGGTTCTGTAAGGTGGTGGCGCGTCGCCAACACCTACTATTCTTGAAATAATACTAGTTTTAACGGAATTTATCGCGTATATTTAACTTTTTTACCCGACGTTTCGAGAGCTTTACAGCACCCATGGTCACGGGAAGGACTGAGATGTTCAACGTCCAGCTGTCATAGTTAACCGCGGTTACCATAGATTAAAATTTTAACTTTTGTTCCGATCTACACAGTATGAGCTTATGGTATCATGGAGTCTTGCAGTTGTATGCTTGGGTTGGGATTTAATTTTATTTATTATAGGATCCCAAGCAGATGGTAGCACCAGCCATCTTCTCTATTGAAATTAGGATGTTTTTTGATTTCAATAGCCTCGCGAATCATCCTTGGAAGGAATCGGTGTTCTTTAGCGAGGATTTGTGGTCTATCAAATCTGATGTAGTGACTGGGGCGATCTTATACATGTTCACAGAATGCAGACTTCCCGGAGCGTCGATTCTTCACATCAGCCTCAGTCTGCAGTCGGTGAATATGTACAAGATCGCCCCAGTCACTACATCAGATTTGATAGACCACAAATCCTCGCTAAAGAACACCGATTCCTTCCAAGGATGATTCGCGAGGCTACTGAAATCAAAAAAACATCCTAATTTCAATAGAGAAGATGGCTGGGTGCTACCATCTGCTTGGGATCCTGTAATAAATAAAATTAAATCCCAACCCAAGCATACAACTGCAAGACTCCATGATACCATAAGCTCATACTGTGTAGATCGGAACAAAAGTTAAAATTTTAATCTATGGTAACCGCGGTTAACTATGACAGCTGGACGTTGAACATCTCAGTCCTTCCCGTGACCATGGGTGCTGTAAAACTCTCGAAACGTTGGGTAAAAAAGTTAAATATACGCGATAAATTCCGTTAAAACTAGTATTATTTCAATGTGTAGTGTTCGCGTAAATATAAGAAATCATTACCTACTATTCTGTTTTTACTATATTAGTGCTGCGGTTTACTATGACTGCGACTGACTCTTTTGTGAGGATTATGCTGAGTCGGTTGGTAGATATAATTTTTTTCCCATACTAAATATTTATCAAAATAATTCTAACGTTTATTGTTTTTTATTTGGTTTTACTTGTTAAATCATGTCAAGTAGATACTTAATATTTCCACTGCAGGCCTGACGTGGAATAGCTTATAGGACATCAAAAAATATTCATTTGACATTTTTACCATTTAAGTATTAAAGACACGAAATAAAATGGATTATACCATTACTTAATTATCTATGGCATAATTTGAAATAAAATTTTTAAGATAAATTCACACGCAACTGTTTGGGGTAAATATTATAAAAACAAAGCCATTGAAACGAACTTTATTGGATGTGTGGCATTAAAGGATTTCTGTAGGTAATTGTTTACATATATTTTTAATTTTTCTACACCTTTACTGGTGCAGAAAGTAAAAGAGCTATAAATATATATTAAACATTTTCATGTCACGTCAAAGTTACTAAAACCTATGAAAAATACGTTATATAATTCCAAAAAAAAAATTGTCAATTTAGTCGTTAAAAGTGGGATCGCGTGACTACGGAGTAATAGGAAAATTGTGCCCTTATAGGAAATATAAGGTGGCAAGTTAATTTACTTTTTTTAAACTATAAGTAGAACTGTGCGTGTAGGTATTTTATATAAATACTAAATTAAGTGGAAAAAATACTTATTACATTATCTTGTATCCTAATCTAGTTTGAGTTGAAAGGTACGTATTCATTCTCAATTGTCTAATTATCTTGTTTTAGTTGCACTTTTAGAACCCGGCAAACAATATGGCTTCCTTTAATAGAATTCGTATTTGTAGCTTAAATGATGGGCGACTTTATTCGAAGGCATTTTCAAACAATATCACATAAAGGAACCACAGGAGATTTGTTAACAATACATTTTATAACACATTGGTTGTTGGAATAAAATATAAAATTGTTTAAGCTAGTTTTATGTATTATCCAGCTTAATCTTTTAGAACTGCTAAGCAACCGAACAAAAACGTTAACGATCCTCATGTGGCTAAAATTATTCGCAACTTAATCCAAAGCTTTACATAAATCTAGGTTTTGTGTGCAATTGGAGCTAAAAATAGAATAGAAAAACAAAGAGATTTATGTGTATAAGCTTAATATATTTAACTTAAACGTAGTAAAATCCCGCAATGTTTTACATATGTATTTTACTAGTCACTCACTCACTACAGCCCATCTCAAGTCCACTGCCGAACATAGGCTTCCTCCCTAGATTGTCATCTAGTAGGTACCTGCCTATTTCTTCAGGTTGTCACTAGGGATGCTAGATGTTGCAGAAACATCAATGATGACATCGATGTTGGCATCGATAGATCAACATCGACGTTCGATGTTTATCCTAGTCAAAACATCGATGTTGACCATTATCGATGTTTTTTGCACATGTATTTAATAGGATAGAATAAGATGAATAAAAAATAAAGTGCATTTGACTGCTGCATACACAACACACAACTGCGTAGAAAATGCATTTACTCAACGTCAGTGACACAAACCGTCTGAATTATTACTCTTATCTTATAACTGCCTTTTGGCTATATCTGCCGTTGTATTGATTGGTGGAGCATATGTGTCGACCTCATGCGGTTGTTAGATGGAGGGAGGATCTGAGGAGACTCAAAGCTGCGGCCGAAAGCAGCACAACGTACAACAACACAACGCACACAAGGGACCCCATTCCCTTGAGGTGAGTGGTAGACTCATTACACGCTCCGCGGCGAGTAGCCATGCTGATCATGTAATTGGTGGTGATGCCATACATTTACATCACGTCTGCAGGAGCGGCGGTCTGGCAGGTGGTGGCGCTCACGGAGGGTTTACAGCCAGTGTGCCTATTTGCCTAAACCGTGTGACGTACATTCACTGTGGCTGGATTCGTTCGTATTCTGTATGGCGTTTACACGCATTGACATGCGCGACTTCGGTCGATGTTTGTGCTTACGCACTAACAAGGGGCCAAGCCTCTTTTACTGGTTCGCCAGTTATTTTGCTGTGGACTACGGTCCAGTTCCCGAATTAGCGTTCCCTTCGGGGGGAGTGCATCAAAATGGTTGGCGCTCACCGTGCACGGCGTGTGTGGGGCCGTGTACCTCCCCTACATTTTTTTAAATAAATGTAGGAGAGCGAAGCCCTTGTATCGGGTATTTTTGTATAAATATATTGTGAGCCTTTTCCAAGCGGGAAGGGATTAATAATAATAAATTAATAATGTAAACCTGATACAAGTGGAATAGGGACGTTTTATGTTCTTAACCTTTTTCGAGCCCTGTCTTCGTGAACGGGGTTCACTTAGCTTATTAGGCACTACCAACAGCTTTCAATTGCTCTAGTGAATATTCATTCTTCCAAAAGACACCTAAAAGAACTAAGTTACAAAATGATCGTGCTCATCACACAAACATTTGTCCGACCAACAGGCCTATATATTATATAATGAATATTATTGAAAATAAATGTACGACAACTTCAATGTTAGGTGATTTTTAGCGTCGCCGCATCACGTGAAGCGAGCGGGCTGTGTCAATCAATTTAGCTGGTGGCGGAGGGGTTTTAAAACATATTTTTTCATTCATAGTAAAATTTGTTACCTAAAATTAAAAATTAAATTAAAATGATATGTACATACTTTAATTACATGCATCTTTAATAAATTAAGAAAAGTTTTATTATTAAATTTGTTGTTTTCAAATAACTTTAAGATATCTTTAAAATACAATCCAAAACCAGAAGTTTTAATCAAAACTACTAAACAACATTCATCATCATTATCATCATTACAGCCCTTCACAAGTCCACTGCGGAACATAGGCCTCCCCCAAGGTATACCACAAAGCACGGTCCTGAGTCACCTGCATCCATCTACTTCCTGCATGTCTTACCAGGTTGAGTTGAGTTGAGTGGAGTGACGACATTCCTATATATCCTATTCCTATGCATACCTTCGGACGTTTCTTTTTAGGAGAAGTAAAATCTGTTGATTTATCTCTCGACGTACTTGGTTGTGGCTCGATCATTAAACACTCTTAATAAAAACACACACACACACACACACTAAAACATGCACACACACACACACACACACTAAAACATGCACACACACCCACGCGCCCACACTTTATATATATATATATATATATATATATATATATATATATATATATATATATATATATATATATATGTGTGTATGAAATTTAGAATTAATTTCCTCCTGGAACGTATATCCTGGTTTTACAACTGAGAGGAGTCTGCGACGCGTAATTACGAAAATGTGACCGCTAAAGGCCGTAAACGTGCACACAATTAACCAAACGTTCATGATTCTGGCTACCGTCATAAATTAAACCAAAAAGTGAAACATACGTATACTTATTTTAGTAGCTATGAATTCTCTGCTAACAATTAATTGCTAGTGCTTCATTACTATTTCTACGTATGTTGGCGGCGTAAGAAAATCCATCACACCATTACGTCCCACGGGAATAATAATAAACGTCTAGAAACACTGATAGAAAAACTTGATGGCGGTAGAACAATCATCTTCTCTTAAAAACTTTTAAAACTTTTAAAAACTTTGTGTATGCAAACACGCGCACACACACACACACACACATCACACGGAAGACATGCATACGCGCAACATGTGCATGTGCGCACACACATACACAAACACACACACACACACGAACACAGACACGCACGCATGCATAGCGGAAAGTTAAAATTGTTCAGTAGAAAATCTGGCTAGATGTTACGATATACTTGGTACGTGGGAATTAATTGAACTAAATCCTAACCCAAGCATACCACTTTACCACTGCAAGATAATGTAAAATAATATAAGTTCGATCTGCGTAGATCGGACTAAAATTAAGATTTATATAACAAAGTGAGCTAGGGTAACTCAAATATAAACTTCAAACACGTTTGTCCTTCGTGCACATACGAGTACATGGCTGTTGTTGTTCACCCGAAACATCCTGACATAAAATAAGTAAAAATAAGCTAAAATCCGCAAAATTTGTTTCACTCAATGTAGTATTCGCAAGACTATTAGTAAATATCTCGCGATTTGTTGAGAGATTAATTTTATTAGGTTTTCGGTGATAATGATTTAATTAATCGACAACGGACATTATTCATGTAAATATTTATTGCTATGTTAATAGCCGAATATTTTTTATGTTTGGGTTATAACGTTAATTGCCTAGAGGATTTTTCCCAACTCTTAAATTCTAATCACGTTTTGCAATGAGTTGCTGGAAACATTTGCCAGTACGCGTCCTGATTTCAGACACAGATATTGTTCGAAACAAACTGCATGATACTATTCGGATTCAGTGAACAGTAATTCCATTAATTTCTTGTTGGGTTGTACTGATTTGCCTTTCCTATAAATTGGATAAAATCTATAGAAAACAATTCCTTTTTACCTATAGATTATGGGTTACTCCTTATAGCCATGTTTAGTTTAGGAAATACTGTTTGATTTAAACTTTATGGGGCAAAGCAACATGCCAGTAACAATAAAACTGTTAACGTTTAAGAACATTATGTTCTTCATTCTTTAAATAATGAAAAATAAAACAATAATAAAATGAGACTTAGTTACGGAGTTTATCGTCAATCTTTTAAATTATTTTAGTGCCTCGCAAAAGTCAGTGTGATACTACAGCTAACATAGGCTTCCTTCAGCTTTCGATAAGTTTATGGTGTGTGTTGTTTGGGTTTTGAAAGGAGAATTTCTAAAACTCTAATGGAGAGAGAGGAGTAGGATTGATTGTAAATGTTATCTATTTTACAAAAGGCAAACAAAAACCTCAATAAAATCCCGGTAGAGGGGGAACATTTAAAGTAAGGCAATCTATAGGGAAGCTTTTGTCCAACAGTGGACTTTTAATACGCAGTAACAGTAAATATAAATGTGACATAATTCGTCAACTAAATTTAACTCAATATTTTGTGCTCGCAACTTTAAGAATTAAATTTAAAAAAATAATACTAGTAAACATGTTACGCGATAGTGCCACACTGCAGAGTATTATAGCTGTAACACAAATGGGTCAGCTCCACCGGGAGGTTCCATCCTAGCACACTCAATGTGAAATAGCAGTACAATACGTATATCGTATGGTGAGTGCCGAGAACCAAAGGCCCTTTTTACCGGTAACGAATTGTTTCATCTTAGTTCAGGGGTTAATAAAGCATGCATCTTCGTTCTTTATCGATGATGTTGTTTGTGTCTATTGACCACATCTACTTAACATCAGTGGATTGCGTGCTCGTTTGACACGCTTAGTTCTACTCAAAATTGTCGAATGAATTTCAATATTTGTGTAATAAGTATATAATTATTTCAATTTCATTTATTTTATTTTGTTTTATTTATTGCTTTATCAAATTGTATAAAATAAAAAACAGAGATTAATAATTATAAAGTTTAATGGTTTTGATATAATTTACGATCCAAAAGAATATACACTGCATAATAATATACGTACACTATAAATTTTGCATAAGTGAAAGGTAACTACATATATATTATATATGGCTTTGTTAGAGGGAGGGGTACCAGGGAGCAAATACTTATCGTGCGACAAATTATTGAGAAATCCCGCGAGTACAATAAGGCAACATACATCTGCTGTGTGGATTTTTCCAAGGCATTTGATTCCGTCAAGTGGCCTAAACTTTGGGACACCCTGCTGAGAATGGGCACACCAAAACATCTGGTACATCTGCTCAGGTGTCTTTACGAAGGTGGTACTGCATCCTTAAGAACAGACGACAAGCTTTCAGATCACTTTCATCCTAGTGCTGGCGTTCGTCAAGGATGTATAATCTCCCCACTTCTATTTAACATTTACACAGAGCTAATAATGAGACGCACTCTCGAGAACTGGACTGAAGGAATCTCAATTGGAGGGCTGAAAATCTCGAACTTACGATACGCGGATGACACTACCCTATTTGCGACTAGTATCGGCCATATGGAAGAACTCCTACAAAGGATGGAAAACGTCAGTCTTGAATTCGGCCTTCGGATCAATCGCAGCAAAACTAAAGTTATGATTGTCGATCGCATCAACAATAACTCCCCGGAAGTGACACAAATCGCGAACTGTCAAGTAGTCCAATCATACATTTATTTAGGAGCGTTAATTTCGAGCAAAGGGGGCTGCATAGATGAAATAAAACGACGTATGGCGATATCTAGGACAGCCATGGATAAGTTGCGGAAGATATGGAGGAACCGTAACATAACAAAAGCCACTAAGACCCGGTTAGTTAGAGCGCTTGTGTTCCCCATATTCCTCTACGCTTCGGAAACATGGACCCTGCGAGAAAGTGAGAAGAAGAGAACAGACGCTCTCGAGATGTGGTGCTAGAGAAGAATGCTGAGAGTGTCCTGGACCGAATTGTATAGGCTGTAATTTTAACTTTTTTAACTTTTAATTATAATAATAATTTTAAGCTACTACTAGGTACAGCACTGGCAACCTAGCGCTGAGTATGCTATTCTCCAATCAACAGTCGATTTTAGCGGCGAAAACAAATTTTATGTCGTAATAAAAACAACAGTCGGTGGGATCCTGTTAAATCAGCAGTATGCGTGGTAAATTGTAAGTTTTAGAATCATTTGATGCTTTATTATGCAGTATGAATCTTTTTTGATATATTATCTCACCGCGATTTAACTAAAATTTGTAAAGGATACTGATACTGATTAGTGATAATATAATAAAAATAACATTATTCTTAGGACTTTACTTCAAATGTTACTAGTGCAGGATAAAGTTAGAACAAAAGCTATATATAACCTCTGTGGGCCTTAAAGGCACTGACCGCATACATTCGCATGCACCGGCTGACCGCTGGGACCCCTTTGAAAAGTTATCAGTGTTTGTATAGAACAAACTCTAAATACAATTTGAGTTATACTTTGAATTCGAATTCCTAAGTTCACTAATAATTTACGTTATATTCCTTACCAGGAAGCTATAGCATGTAATTCGGTGTGGCAGCTACGCTTCGGAGAATTTTAGCACTGCTTCGCGTCATCGGTATTGATTCACAATATGCCAGTTATCACGGCATAATTATTATAAATAAAATAATTGTTACTTAAAGTACATACTAAAATTTCAATAAATAGTTTACTGTTCTAGTTGATGTTAATTGGCCTATGTGATGGCAGTCACATTATTGCCAGTATAAATAGCAGCTTCTGATTATTTATAAGTGGTATCCATTGTTGAAGGACACTGTCTTCATCATCATTAAATTTAATACCTCACTATAGTAAATATTCAAATAACATCATTAAACTGATAATTAGAATCGAAAACATATAATAATATTAAACTATACCTATTATAAAAATTCTTAAAATGATTTGTAGTCTAAACGCGTTCGACTAAATATTTTCAGTAATTCATTGGAGTACGTGAATGGAATTTCAACAAACGCTCCCAATAATTATGTAAAACCACAAAACTTTGTTAAAATATTACCATCATCTTCATTATCATATACTAGCAACCCACCCTGGCTTTGATCGGGTTTATTGTTACACACAATTTACGTTAATGTTTAAGTTGTTCTGTTCGATTGACTAAGCGTTCGTCGTTTTTGTATTGATTGAGAGAAGTTTGAGTTCAACTAAATTAAAAACATGAGGTTAACGTTAATTGGTTTGAGTTGTCTTTTTTAAGCAACATCTCTGCAAATGCCGGTTTTATGTACAGGCAATGAAGGAGGTCGCGGCAGTAGCGTACCGGCCAACCTTCCGATGTAATGATTTTTTTTGGTTACGTCTGATTTCTGTGATATCTTCAAAGGTATACATTTACTTATATTGTTTAATTCTGTTCTGGTATTTGAAAAGGACGAAGAGAGAACGAAATGTGAAATATGGGTAAATCAGGAATGTCTAGAACAGGTAAATGAAATTGTATACTTGGGGAGTGCTTTCAGCCGGGAAGGAAGATGTGGATAGGCGTGTTGCTGCCGGAAACAAAGTCAATGGTGCCCTGAATGCATTAGTAAAAAGGCAAGGCGTGGTGAAGAGTGCACTCCTTGCAATACATAACGCAGTGTTGGTACCGACTTTGTTATATGGCAGCGAAACCTGGGTATGCCAGAAGAAGCATAAAAGCAAGTTGAATGCAGTGGAGATGCGATCTGTTCGTAAAATGTGTGGCGTTACCATAGCCGACCGAAAGCGAAACGAAGAGATTCGCAATATGGCAGGATTGAAAAATGACCTTATCATAAAAATTTATAGGGGCGTACTCCAATAGTTTGGGTACGTTGAACGAATGAGTGAAGACCGAATGGTGAAGAAAATATATAGAGCGAAAGTAAATATTAAAAGGTGTCGAGGTAGACCGAGACTAACTTTCGACGACCATTTGAGCAAATTGCTCGAAGAGGGGAGGGTCAAGAGTACTCGGATACCTAGACGTGCATGTATGAAGAAGTTAATGAACCTGAAAGAAGCGAAAGTGGTATGTAAGGATCGTGACACTTGGCGATCTGTTCTCCTGGCTACCCCTTTAGGGATTGTGCGTGAAGATAAGTAAGTAAGTAAGTAAGTATATTGTTTAATAAAACATTCACACAAATGTAAGGGGTAACCTTAATTTATATTAAACGACCAAGGTAACTAACAACATATTGGGACACCGTATTTCGTTTTCTTATGGGTTGAAGTCGGTATATCGAAGTGCTGAAGTGTTTGTACAGTAGGGCTACGATGGCTATCCGAGTACAGAACCAGAGCTCGAAATCTATCCAACTGCAGAGAGGTGTAAGACAGGGTGACGTTATATCCCCGAAACTCTTCACCGCTGCATTGGAAGACGTTTTCAAGCTACTGGACTGGAAAGGATACGGTATTAACATGAATGGCGAGTACATCACTCACCTTTGATTTGCCGACGATATAGTCCTTATGGCAGAATCGCTGGAGAACTTAAGCATTACGCTAAATGACCTCAATAGTGCCTCCCAACGGATCGGTCTTAGGATGAACATGGACAAAACATAGATCATGTTTAATGTCCATGTCACACCTATGCCGGTAGTTGTTGGGAGCACTATGCTCGAAGTTGTTGACGAGTACGTTTACCTGGGACAAATAGTCCGACTAGGCAAGTCCAACTTCGACCGAGAGGTCAATCGACGGATTCAACTCGGCTGGGCAGCGTTCGGGAAATTACGACATATCTTCTCGTCAGGTATACCTCAATCTCTAAAAACTAGATTGTACAACCTGTGCGTGTTGCCAGTAATGACTAACGGATCTGAGACGTGGTCCTTCACTGCTGGCCGTATGAGGACGCTCAAGGTCGCTCAGCGAGCTATGGAGAGGGCTATGCTCGGAGTTTCTCTACGTGATAGACTCAGAAATGAGGATATCCGCAGTAAAACCAGAGTGACATAGCCCAACGGATTAGTAAGCTGAAGTGGCATTGGTCCGGCCATATAGCTCGAAGAACCGATAAATGATGGGGAGGAAAGGTTCTCGAGTGGCAGCCTCGTACGGCGACCCCCCACTAGATGGAGTGACGACCTGGTAAGATATGCAGGAAGTCGATGGAGCAGGTGGCTCAGGACCGTGCTTTGTGGCATTACTTGGGGGAGGCCTATGTTCAGCAGCGGACTTGTGAAGGGCTGTAATGATGATGATGATGATGGGTTGAATTTTATAAAATACTTTGGTTATATAAGGAAGGAATTGTCCCAATTCCCCGCTTCGACGTCAAATGTTTTTAAAAAATATATAGTAATAATAAAATATTCTTACCTTTAAACATCGATCATAAAATATGTTGGGGGTTATATGGACGTTTTTTACTCTTCGTAACGGTTTTCACTTTATTTCCCATATTTACAAGGGATAATTATTAACAAGGTACCCTATTACGCTATTTTAACTTAGAATATTGTATATTTACATGAAAAAAAGAATACTTTTGTAAAGGAAAACATTTATGAAATAATGAATTTAAAAATATAATTATACAAATACATTAAACAATCTTAACGTAAATACTGCGGCAAAAAGAGCGACACGTCTAAATATATAGCATCAGACCTCGCCCTCGGCCGGCAGCGTCAGTACACGAGCGTTTACGCACACATCCGTACGTATTATTTCAAAAATATGAATAAATAAAAAAATACAAATAATTGTTAATATGTTGCTGTTATAAAAATCTGAAAAAAATCACAATGATTGCATGTATATTAGTAGGGTTTTTACTCGTTAAAAAAGTTTTCGAGGTATCTTAGTGATTTTTTCTATGCTTTAAAATTAGTAGTGTCTTGTTTTCAACACACTATGTAACTAGCATATATTCAGAAAATATCATACATTTTTATGGTTTTATACTGCACTGGATCATATAGGTACTTTGAGGCATTACAAAACTTGCGTTTAGCTCATGTAGCATTCTCATACAAGCTTTGCACCCTTGTTTAAAAGGTCAGGTGTAAATTAAAAAAAATGATTGACTAGGACTTTATTACATGTATTAAAGAGTATTTGCCCCTTTTTATAAATTAAGGGAGATTATTAACATGTTTTCTTCATACACATTTGAAGAAACTTTGGCCCTTCCGTAAGGGATTGTTTTGAAAAAGCGCAAAATCCGTATTCGTTTATTATAAAAAAGAATAGTTTCACTAAATTTCGAGTAAATCGACCCCCAAAGTAAGAAGTTTACACAAATTGTATCAACCTATTTCACCCTCTTAAGGGTTGAATTTTCCAAATTAATTTTTTGATGAATATTTTAGACATAAAAGGAAGCTATGTCCCAATTTTCCTGTTCTATGTCATATGGTTTTGGGCTGAGCGTTTTAATAAAATATTTTTCATACCAACTTTGCACCCTTGTTTTGAAACCTCAGGGTAAATTTTTTAAAAAAATTATAAATGATTGCTTTATTAATTTAATCACGACAGAAGGTGTATGCATTTAGTTTGTTTGTGCAAACGAATGTCCCCATTTATTTCCAAAATGGATTGACCGATTTAGATACAGGTTTCAGTATAGGGTTTGTACTCGTAATTATTCAGCAATGGTTTTTAGATGGGCGTTATGGTGCTGCAATAAACATTTTGTGTGCAAACGAATGTTCCAGATTTTTTCTTTAAAACGGTTTGACCGATTTAGATACGACTTTTCGTAACGGGTTCGTAACTCATCGTTGGTAGTTCTCAGATAGGTGTTATCGTGTTAGTTTACCATGGCGTGTGGCAATACACACTGTTTACATTTATCTCCAGAAAATTTTAGTGAAACTTAATTTTACGGGTTATATAACCATGGTAACCATGATGACGTTTTGAGTGCTTTACAACAACCATGACCACCATCGTGATGTAAGGTACACGATACGTTACGTCGGGAATTTTAAATAAGTTAATATATGCGACAAATACGAAATTTCTTGAGTTTGTAATTATGTTACCTTATAGGTAGGTAGATATTGTGTAGTACCTATACTTGATAATATTGTTATATCTATCGCTATGACAAACCAATCGGTACACAGGGGTATTAAGGATTAACGGAAGTCAAATTAGTTGTTTGTTATGACATACCTCGTGACAAATTAACCCTTTTTAGATGTTTTTTATTTTTATCTTTTGTGACTTATTTTTACTTATTACTTACTTTATTAAATGCTTTTTCGATTACAACTATTGTATCCGTCACGGTTTTTTCAAAAAATCAAAAATTTTACTTTTTATTAATCGTGTGTATTTGCTCCAGTTCAGAAATTAAATTATACCATTAATTATTTTCTCTACACACAAAGTAGAACACCCTCTGGTCCCTTCGTAAGGGGTTGTTTTGCGAAATCGCCAAATTTGTATTCATTTATTTTAAAGTGTATATACTTTTAATAGGATTCGAGGAAATCGACCTGTAAAATAATTTTTTAAAGACTGCAAACCCCCACTTTACTCTATTAGGGGTTGAAATTTTAAAAATCTCTTCTTAGTGGACGCCTGCGTAGGTCATTTAATAAGTTTTAAGATGCTCGAAATATAAAAATGGACGCACCCGTGTTATATGTTCCAAAAAAAAATTATATGAAAATAGAACTCCATATTTAGCCAATTGCTCAATATTAAAAAAAATAAGTTTTATTAATTTTCTTGCAACGCTTCCCGCGCTCATCATTTAAAACGATGGATTTTAACCGTGAACATTTGCACGCTATTATCTGTTGTGATTTTAAATTTGGTTTAACCGAACAATTAAGTTTATAACGGTAACAATCAGCATAAGTGGACTCAGCTCCATCAGGCGCAACAATTTTTAAGTGGTTTGCTGAATTCAATAGGGGCAAAACTTTGACGATGACCAAAGAACCGGAGTCCCGCAAACAGCAGTAATGGCAGAAATTGTATGGACTACTGAAACGTTGGTGCGAGAAGACCCACGAATCACATATACGGACATCGAAAAGATTTTAGGCATTAGTTCGAGGAGCATTCATACCATCCTACATCAACATCTTGGAGTGAGGACGCTTTGTTTTCGATGGATCCCTCTTTTGCTCTCCGAAAGCGAAAAACAGACTCGTGTGGATTGATGGCATGAAATGCGTCTACGTTTTAATAACGGGGCATCTAGGCGTGATCCAGAAATCGATACTGGTGACGAGACATGGATCTATCAATATGATCCGAAAAAAAAGGCAATCATCGGTATGGGTCTACTCAGAAGGACAGTTACCGACAAAACTGCAAAGACCTCGCAACAGTGGCAAAAAATGGTGGCTAGTTTATTTCACGTAGCGGACATTTGTAGACGTTAATTCTAGAAAATTGTAAGACCGTCAACTCTGAATGGTATACTAGAATTGCATTATCCAAAGCTTTTCAAGCTGTGCGGAAGAGAAGACTAAAGGCCGGGCTTCGGGGAATCATGCTGCGTCACGATAACGCCTCTTCACATACCTCAACAAAAGCATTTATTGAGGAATCTGGTGTTGAAACTCTAAGTTAACCACCCTATAGCCCTGACTTAGCTCCTTGTGATTTCTTTTTGTTCCCAAGAGTAGGAAAGAAAAGAGAAAAAATAAAGGGCAAGTTTTTTTCAAGCGCCGAAGAAGCCGTGGCTACCTACGTAGAAGCGATTTCCGACCCGTCAGATCAAGACTGGCACAATCGTTTTCAGAATTGGTTAAGGAGAATGGAACTTGTGTAGAGCATGATGGAAAATATTTTGAAAAGATGTAAAATAAATATTAATAGCACCTAGAATACTTTTTGTATATCTCAAAACTTATTGAGTGTAATTTAATGATGTGTATACTAGGAACACCATTAAATTTGATTTTGACCGGTGATTTATTTTACCGTCGGTAAAAAAATATGATGTAACAGCTGAACGGAATAGAAGATAATGGCACTGATAATTTACATTTATATATATATATATATATATATATATATATATATATATATATATATATATATATATATATAGTATATTTAGAAGATAAAGATAACTGCTGGTCACAGATCTTTTCTTCGATTTTGGAAGTTTTGGTATGAATACTGACATGCATATCTGGGTATTTAGAACAGAATAATTTTTATTCAATACAGATGAAAATAAAAAATTATATATGCGTTTAGGATAGGTTCGGAAAAAAAATCTTATTTCATTGGATAAACCAGCAAGAAACTCAGCGGAACTTCTTAAACAATAACCCACAATGATTGAATTAGTAATGTTCTTTGTCGTATAGTGGCGGCGTAAAATAATGCATTACCCATATTATGGTGGGTGTAGAAATAAAACAGGAAATTAGCAGCATATTACTGCTCACTTCCCGTTTTATTCACACTCAGCAATCAAGCTTAGCAACTATAGCAAATATCTTCCCTTTGAGTTCAGCGGTGGGCTTTCTAAAGGAATGAATGACTGGCTCTTTGCAGTCGAATAATATTTTTTACGTATACGAATTATGAATATGTGCTTATTCTTAGTACTTACAGAATGAAATGGTCATAATTAGTTGTTTATTATGATAGAGTTCGTGACAAAATAAACCCTTTTTATAACGGTTTTAATTTTTATCTTTCGTGGCACTAGCTTTTACGTTATTTGCTTTGAGGTTGATAATATTATCTATATTTCATTAATTTTCTACAAGAGAATTATTCTTCATATTCAGGATAAAGTTGCTTCTATGGCTCTCTTATGTGAAGCAAAGACCGTTTCAAAGTCACTCTTATTACCTTATAGCAAGATAGTTAGCTTAGATAGCTAGCTAGTTTAGACACATGAGACCCCACTGAAACTTCCCGTCGACTGTAATTCTGAGAAAAAATAGTGCTTATCACTTAACACTTAGCTTCTTCCAATTTTAAAGCACGATGATTTTATTACGAAATTACTGTATATAATTATATATAATTAGATGATTTTATTACGGTATTACGAAATTATGATTTTTGAATAAATAAATTAATCATCAGAACCAAATTTCTACAACTTGTTTGCCTTTGTTTTACTTTACTTTGCTTTTTACTAAACTTGACACCCGTTCGGATCTCAACGCTTTTTTTCGGTGAAACCAACGGTATCGAACGTCATTTGTTCCAAACTAATAAAAACTTAAATGTATAAATGGTAGCAACCTTTGTACATTTATGTTTTTAGTAGTGTTAATTTTTTCTAGAGGCCCCGCTGTAGAACAGTAGTCTTGTTGGTGAGCACAAAACAGGATAATAAGAAATGAATCGGAAATCGAAAATTAAATATTAATTATTTAAATAAATGATTGGTAGGCTAATAAAATGAAATAAAAATCAATACAAATATGTTTTGAGACCAGTTTTATTATGGACTTTTTAAACGAAATAGCGAGGTAAGCCTTATTCAAGAAAATTTGACGTATCTTTCAACTATACAATGGCTTTTTCCACAGTTGCACAAAAATAAATCTACATTTCGCAGACTAGGAACAGAAAGGTATAGGTACCTGGGGTATTATGTTAAAAATTTCTTTGCATTTAAATTATCTTACAAAACTTTTCATGTATACAATACCCCATATTTATCTATTTAGAAAACATAACAAAAGATAAAATATATGTAATATTTCAATAGTTATTATGTTACTTTGACATCTAACTAAAGATTAATATACTAATGTGCTAGGTAAAGAGATTTAATTTTTATAAAAATGCAACTTAGTTCATAAAAATTAGATATAATTTGTTGGCGCAAGTTATCTCAACGGCATACAATCTTTGACGATGTTCAAGCAGCGTAGTGTTGTTATTTTTTATTAAAACAGTTACTTTTATTTTTAGTCTCAATTTCGATTTTATCGTCTACTTTAAGTTTTACGTGTTAGAGCCACGCCGCATGTTCTAGCATGAATGGGTTATTTTTACTGAGGTAGGACCACGCTCTTATAAAATACCTAGGTGGATTGAAAAGTACTCGGCCTAACACAGATCCATTCAATTCTAAAAATCAAATCTGCCCACATTATTTAGTTCAGTTCAGACTAGTTCATTGTGTGAAGTTCGAAACGTGTGCGATAATTAGTTGTGATTTTATAAATTTATTAACAAAGTAATCGGACATAATTTCCGCGAATGGAGCAAATCGAGCAGCGTGCCGTCATTAAGTACCTCCATAAGAAGGGGCTATCATCAAAAGCCATCCAGCAAGTATCACCTGTACGCAGATGATGTCCAGCTGTATCAGCATTTTAGTTTAAATGACCTAAATTCATCTGTTGACAGAATGAATTCTGATCTTGCTGCAGTTCATCAGTGGGCAAGATGTCATGGGTTAATATTAAATCCTGCCAAAACACAGGTTATAATCATAGGGAGCAGAAAAATTACATGTCGACTTGACTATCAATACCTACCTAAGGTCACTCTAAACGGTGTAGATTTAGATTATGTTAGGCAGGTTAAGAACCTTGGCTTAATTTTGGCTGACGATCTAAGTTGGGTGCTACAGGTTAATGAGGTCAGGAGACGTATTTTTGGAACTATGCATTCATTAAAGCTCTGGCAAAAATTTATTCCTCAGACGGCCAAGGTTACGCTAGTCAACTCTCTGTTGCTTCCTATTTTTGATTATGCCGATATTGCCTATCCAGATATAACTGAGGAGCTGCTTAGCAAACTCGACCGTCTGCTCAATCTGTGCATACGCTATATTTTTGGCCTGCGCAAGTTTGATCATATATCACAATTTCGCTCAAGACTTAAGTGGCTCGACATCCGTTTTCGCCGGAACACACACCTTCTAACCACTTTGTATGGTATTCTTCACAATCCTTGTTCCCCAGTTTATCTAAAAGAGCGTTTTTCATATTTAAGCTTATCCCGTTCGATGACCAACAAAACTCTAACTATCCCGATGCATAAATCTGCATACTACTCGGATTCCTTCACGGTATCATCAATTACACTTTGGAATAACCTTCCACGAGATTTAAAAGATGCTCCTTCAATAAAGACATTTAAACGTAAGCTTGAGGCATATTATTTAAAATTACTTGATTAATTTTATTATATGTTTATTATAATTTCGTATACTATATTGTATGCTTTATTGGTTTAGTATATATTTTATTTAAATATATATGTATGCATGTATATATATATATATATATATATATATATATATATATATATATATATATATATAGCTCTCACCACACTACAAAAGGTTAGCTGGCAGAGAATGCCTTTTCGGCATTAAGTTCGCCTTTGTACCAAATTGTTTTGTTTGAGTGCAATAAAGAATTTTCTATCTATCTATCTATGATGACACGGTCAGTACATTAGGCGATTGTGCTCTGTCATATTCATCCGTCAAAAAATGGATAGCAGAATTTAAGCGTGGTAAAGAGAGTGTGAAAGATGAACCCCGCTCTGGAAGGCCTTCGACGTCAACTACTGACGAAAATATTAAAAAAGTACTTGATTTAATAATGGGAGACCGCAGATTAAAAATTAGAGAGATAGCCGAGATTATAGGCATCTCTTATGAACGAACTCAAAACATCATTGTCAACGAGTTGGGTTTCCACAAGGTGTCTGCGAGGTGGGTTCCGCGACTGCTTTCAGTTGAACAAAAAAGGACGCGATTGACTATTTCACGCGACTGTTTGGAGTTATTTGAAGCCGATGCAGATGATTTTTTGAATCGTTTTGTTACTATGGACGAAACATGGGTTCATTACTGTACACCGGAAACAAAACAACAATCAAAACAGTGGAGAAGACCTGGTTCACCACCCCCTAAAAAGGCTAAGTCGATTTTGTCGGCAAATAAGGTGATGGCTTCAGTATTCTGGGACTCGAAAGGTGTGATTATGATTGATTATCTTGAAAGTGGTCAGACTATAAACTGTGATTACTACTGCACCTTACTACGTCGTTTACGAGAGGAAATAAAAGAAAAACGTCGAGGAATGCTCAGAAGAAAAGTCCTGTTTCATTAAGATAACGCCCGTGTTCACACGGCAGTACAGTCAATGGCTGAAATTCACAACTGTGGCTTTGAACTGTTACCGCATCCGCCGTATTCACCTGATCTGGCACCATTAGAATTCTTTCTGTTCCCTAACCTAAAAAAACACTTGGGAGGTCAAAGATTTTCGACAAACGATGAGGTCAAAGCAGCTGTAGACGCATATTTTGACTCTAAGGAAGAATCATTTTTTTTCAATGGTCTAAATGCTTGGAAGGGGAGGTGGCAAAAGTGTATTGAACTTGATGGTGATTATGTAGAAAAATAAAAATATAACTGATTTAGTATGTGTTTATTTTCTTGGTTAGGCCGAGTACTTTTCAATCCACCCTCGTACCGGTGTAACATAGAAGCTTAATGCTGCTGTGTATCGTATGGTGAGTGTAGACAACCGGACACCCAGTAAAAAACTGGACGTGAAGCATTCCTTATTAGTCCTCAAAGGTGTCAACGCAAATGCGTTTTGACTCTTAAAATAAATAAAATAAAATAAGTATTTATTGATGTAAATTGATAATTTGTATGGTATTGTATAGTAAATAGTGTAACTTGATATATTTTTATTAGAACTATACGTAACTTAATTTCGTTTGACGATTTCAACCTTTAAAAAATTTTTCGGCAACTTTTTCTTCTTCTTTTACAGCTTGTTCTTCGATAAAGGCCTCCTCTAAAGCTTTTCATTTTATCCTGTCTTTTACAGTGAGTATCGTAGAGTATAAGTAGAGTAGTAATATATATATATATATATATATATATATATATATATATATATATATATATATATATATATATATATATATATATATATAATGGACCAGCTATCTTTTTTATGTCGTTTTCACGTTTAGTTTGTTTACCTTTGTACCTTTTACCATCTCAAGGATACCATTCCGTTACTAGTCTCGTTGACTTTTCTGCTTTTTTCTCAGCACAGTGTCCATCTTCATTTCAGGCATTTGTTGACAGTATGTATGTTTTTAAATTTAGTTTTGCTCTTAAAATTTTGTAATCTTACCTTGTCTCATCTTTTAACTCCATTTACACTTCTTTCGATTCTATTCCGACATACTTCTTTTTTTTTGAGTTCTTGTTCTGTTAGGGCCCACATTTTACATCCACACGGTAGACATAAAAGGACACAAATATTATATACTTTCCTTTTTTCTTTGGCGGGCATGTCTTTGTCCTTTATGTCCTCGAGTTCTAACTGTTTGCTATCATATTAGTTGACCCAAATATGTACTCATTGGCATACTCTATTTGTCCACCATTTACTTTAATGTCTTCATTGGTTAAGTTTGTCACTACCTTCCTTTTCCTTGGCGCTTTTATATGATAGTTATTGAAGCATGTCTTCCAAATTATTTGGGTTCTCAGAAAACAGAATAATATCGTCTACGCAATAGATGGTTAAGTTCGTCAAGGTTAATGTTGATTCCACTTCTTTTGTGACCCATGTGCCGTGTATCCACTTACCATTAGTTAGACTGTGTGCTCTCTTCTCACTATTATTAAAAAAAGTTTATCCTAATTATTTAAACTAATATGGTTTTATAGAAACTTTTGTTTCAATGTGGTATACATAATTACGTTGCGAATGGTATAATATAATTGTAATGCCTATTGGCTATAATATTTATCCAACTAATACACGGTGATAATCGAAGAAGATTTCCAACGCGGTCGTTCGGCTGGTGATCTTCTGGGTTACCTAACTCATAAATGGGCGGAGGCAGTAGAGTCCAAGGGGAAGGCGTTAGCCGTTAGTTTTGACATAGCGAATGCCTTTGATCGGATTTGGCACAAAGCGCTTTTTGAAAAGCTTCATTCTTATGGGCTTCCCGAGATATTATGCAACTGGATCACCAGTTTTCTTGCAGATCGGAGCATCAAGGTTGTAGTAGTTACAAAGTTGTAGTATAAAGTTAAAATAAATACATTTCAGACATCAAGTATTATAGTAAATTAAAGGCAAAATTTGTATTTCTAAATAAATAGATTTATTTAAAAAAGCGCAGATTTTGTTTCGTTTCGAACTCCATGTCTGACATCTACATATCATGATGGGTAATATACATAAACATAACAACATAAACACTCACGCCTGTCACCCAGAGGGGTAGGCAGAGACCAAAAACTTCCATTTAGCACGATCCTGACATACCTTTCTCGCCTCTTCCACATCCATATACCTACGCATACATCCTCGTCGGTTAAGGGTACTCTTAATTTGGCCTATTTTTATTATATCAAAAATTTGGGTAATATACATGAATAGAATTTTTTTAGCTTTGAGTGTGTATCTTTCATTATTATTAATAATTAATAATCAACTTCTGTATAAGGGGGCGTCAAAATAATCTTAAAAGATATATATTAAACAATGAAATTACATTAATAAGTATAAAGTTAAAATAAATACATTTCGGAAAAAAATATTGTCTTTCAAAATAAATAAATTTACTAAAAAACTTGCAAAATATTCAAAATATGATAAATAATAGTGAAGTCGAAAATATTACAAAAATAAAGATTTTAAAATAATTGGAAAATTGGTTAAAATTGTATAAGTCATGGAAGGAGTTCATGTATAAAAAAAAAATTTAAGTTATGGAGGGTGTTCGTGTATAGATAGTTTGTATGGAGGAGCTGCCGGTGACGCATACCCAAGGTAAAGACATATATATGGGGTGGTCGGGTGACCAACTGCTTATAGTATCGTTGCACAATGATTAGTCCTATATTAAATAGTAAGGTCTATTATACTAAAGCATTATTATAGAAGGTCTCCTTGATGCCTAAGCATTATGATACTAGAGTTGTGGGTTGAAGTCCCATGTATTAAAGACATAAAATAGTAAGGTCTATGATACAAAAACAATACTATAGAAGGTCTCTATGATGAATTAGCATTACAATAGTAGAGTTGGGGGTTGAAGTTCCATATATTAAAGACATATAATAGTAAGGTCTATGATACAAAAGCAATACCATAGAAGGTCTCTGTGATAGATTAGCGTTACAATAGTAGAGCTTTGGGTTGAAGTCCCATATATTAAAGACATATAATAGTAAGTTTTATGATAAAACATTATTATGGAAAGTCTCTATGAAGTATTAATATTACAAAAGTAGAGTTGTGGGTTGAAGTCCTATATACTAATGACTTATGATAGTAAGGTAAATGATACAAAAGCATTATCATATACGGTCTCTTTCATGCATAAGCATTATGATAGTAGAGTTATGGGTTGAAGTTCTATATAATTAAGATAATAATAATAAATAAAAATATAATAGTAATAATACAAATATAATAGTAAGGTCTATGAAATAAAACAAGTATGTGTAAGGTATCAAATAAGTAAGAGCATTATATTGATAGTAAATGGGGCTTGAAAAGGATTATTATAGTGGCGTGTATGCTGCTTCATGAGCAACTCAGACCGAAATAAACTTGGACTCGCTAACCGAAGTGTTCTAGACATGTAATCTTAGTGCTGGTGGTAAGCGGGTTTATAGTCGTATTGATGTTTGTTGCGTTCTGCAGCATTGCGTCACTGCGATGGTTGTTTGGTGGGACGCTATTCTCAATGGCGCTATATGTGTCTTGGTTTGACTCACACCTAAGTAGCTTTGCACAAGTCGGGTCCCTCCATTACGGGGCTGCAGATTGTTTGACCTCCTTAATGTTTTATATAACAACATAATAATATATCTCTGTATCTTTCTCACCTTTGAATGATTGAAGGCAACTTGTTGGTGGGTGAGACAAACATGATCAAAAATGCATTTACTCAACGTCAGTGACACAAACCTTTACTGTTGGTGAATTATCACTCTTTTGGCTACATCCGCTGTTGTATTTGTTAGTGGAGCATATGTGTCAACCTCATGCTGCCATGCGCTCATGGTAGCTGTAGGGAGAATCTGAGGAGACTCCCAAAGCTGCGGCCGCACAATGTGGGACCCCGGGAGCCGTGCTAATCATGCAATTGGTGGTGATGCCATACACTTACATCACGTCACTGGAACTGCGAAGAGATGTTGTATCTTGTTCGCCTACCATAGTAATTTGTGATCCTAGGCACAATTAATTTTTGTTTGATAATATTTCTTCTAATTACTTTATGGGATACGGGCACTTGGATGCTTTTATTATTGAATTGTTCAATTAATAGGGTCATGTGAAGTTTCATATGCATAGGTAAAATATTACAGTAATTGAAAATGTCTAATATGTTTTCTTTATATCGTTGTATTATTTTTTGGGGTACATCAAGTTTAAGTAATCTTAGCTGTAGTTTATATATTTTTTCAGTATATGACTTAAAGATTCGTCCATAACTTGAGATTACGTATGATATAATTGACACAACTAAGGCTTTATATATATATATATATATATATATATATATATATATATATATATATATATATATATATATATATATATATATATATATATATATATATTCAGTAGGATTTTATACAGTACTTTAGGTTTTAATATATAGAATTTAGCCAGTATAGCTCGTAACTTCTCACAGAGAGAATCTTTGTGAAATCTCCAACTAAATCTATTGTCTATAATCAGTCCTAAGTAAGTGTGAGGCGTTTCTTGTTCTATTGCCTCACATTTACAAGAGTCAGACGAAGTTGATTTGTGCAGACATCTGTGACTGTGAGAAACGATCTTAAAATACGTGTTGTGTTTTAGATAGCTTGATTGAACGTGAATCATTTTGGTTTTATTTGCATTCAAGACAAGTCCCGCATCATGTGACCATTTGGATACATGTGTAAAACCTTGCTGCAGCCATATAGCTGCTTTTTAGATCTTTACTGGTAGCCAAAAGGCACGTCTCATCCACGTATTGATAAATGGAACAATAGTTAAATACATGCTCCATATCGTTGACATATGCTAAATAGTGCAAGGGTCCGAGCACCGACCCTTGAGCTGTTACTTAACAAGTAACATCGATAGCGTCGCTGACTTCATCACAAATTTTAACTCTATACTTGCGATTATTGAGGTAATCTTTGAACCAATCTAAAATCTCTTTGCGTATTTTATGGCATCTACCACAGGGAGTGCTCTGAGAAATTGTTCGGACTAATTCCAGCCGCAAAATTTCAACATCGCACATCGCAAAAATTAAAATTTATTTTATTATATATATTTAGTAATTTCATTAATTATATATATTATATATATAATTAATGAAATTACGACACATCTTCTCGTCAGGTTTACCTCAAAACCTAAAAACTAAGTTGTACAACCAGTGCGTGTTGCCAGTGATGACTTACGGAACCGAGACGTGTTGCTTCACTGTTGGCCGTATGAGGACGCTCACAGTCGCTCAGCGAGCTATGCAGAGGGCTATGCTCTGAAATTCTCTGCGTGATAAACTTAGAAATGAAGATATCCGCAGTATAACCAGAGTGACCGACATAGCCCAACGGATTAGTAAGCTGAAGTGGCAATGGGCCGGCCATATAGCTCGAAGAACCGACAACCGTTGGGGAAGAAGGGTTCTCGAGTGGCAGCCTCGTACCGGTAGGCGAAGTGTAGTGTGACCCCCCACTAGATGGAGTGACGACCTGGTAAGACATGTAGGAAATCGATGGATGCAGGTGGCTCAGGACCGTGCTCTGTGGCATACCTTGGGGGAGGCCTATGTTCAGCAGTGGACTTGTGAAGGGCTGTATTGATGATGATGATGATGATGACATCACAACAAAATTCGCGATACCGTCCATACCATCTGGATGACTGGCGGTCCACCACAAAAAAACCTTTAAAAAAACCTTTAAAAGAAACTCCTTTCTCGCACAACTTCCTTGTGGAATCAACTACCACAAGAGATTTTTTTTAGATCGATAAGACTTAGGAACCTTCAAGAAAATAGCCTATGCCTTTATAACCCTTCAAGCGACATAAAAATCCCATACAGTTGCATGCGCCAGGCAAATCCCGAGCGGTCGCATGCGGCCGCTCCCACCCACAGCACCAACTGATGATGATTAAGAGACTACTTTTCTTTGAAAAAGTTTAGCATTATAAAATATATACAAAATTCTCTATCTTTTGGTCTAAACAAATGTCAGATTTTACTTCACTAAAAAAAGATTTTATTGTATGTTGATAGCAAAAAAATATATACCAAGCGAATGCCGGCAGCGTGAAAATCACAATTATTTCAATTTATAGTACTTGAAATTATTTACGTAAAAAGATTAATTATATTCACACACAACTTTTATTACAATTTTATATTAAAATACTAATAAAACACTAGAAAAATCCAAAAATCAATACAATAACATTCATGCGAAAATGGCGCACGAAATAAACGTAGATTGTAAATGAATATTAATAAGATAACAGCTTTTTTATTACACTAGGAGATAGAGTATTTCATATTGATTATATAATGCCAGACTTCTTCTTAAGAACCTGGTCTCTATACATAAGTTTTTATGGGTTAAAGTGATGTGGGTTGGTGCGATCTCATGAGACCGCTAGGGATATGACGGAATATGGCTGCGGTCTCATGAGACCGCTAGGGGGTTGAGATGTTAAAACGCCGGCACGCATCTGCGATTCCCCTGGTGTTGCAGTTGTTCATGGGCGGCGGAAATCATTAACCATCAGATGACCCGTATGCTCGTTTGCCCCCTCTCCTATAAAAAAAAAGATAGAAGGATTTTTTGAATAGAACAACTAAGCAGGCAAAATACCAATATATAAGTGTACCAATATTTCGATACACTGCTCGATCTACACTCCGCGACTGATTCGTGGTCGGTAGCGAACTCTTAGACCAAACTTGTTGCTGGGGCCGAGAATTCTGGTGCCAAAAGGTATAATTACTTTACTAAAAAGGGTTTGCGTTTCCAAATGCATGTTTTTTGTAACTCCTTGGTCTCAGAGTAACGGATTCATAAGGAGAGGGGGGGGGGGTTATCTGTTGCGCAAGAAGTTGTTGAAAAGAGAAGAGAGAGGGTGTGTAGCAAGGTGTACCTAATGTTTCAGTGAATTTTGCTTGATCAGAAATAGTGATACCAATTCTCTTCTGAAGATGGGTCGCAAGGGGGTAGATGGCGCAGGTGGTTATTCGATTGTGCGCCTTGACATAGCACGTCCTTGTCCCCGTGTATATCTGCACGCAAATCCGGTGGAAGTGTATTTTATAATTAATTAAACACTCCGTTTATTAACCCGTGTCCAAACCAAACCAAACCAAATCTACTCGAATTTGCTTTTGTTTTCATTGCCTTAAATATTGCTTTAAGGCACTTGGTCCTTGATAATGACCATTCATTAATTATAGCCTATCAATGTCTATTGTTAAAAAAAAGGCTTCCTAGATAATTTGTCACATAAGAGGAATATTTGCTACTCTTGGCAGGCAATTAACAGTTTGCTGCCCAACTTTGGTTTCAGTTTCTCTATGTCGCGTCTTTCAACAACCAAGTTATGGTTATATTGAGGCACACATAAGCTGTCCAGGTTATCAGAGCAAAATTACCTAAAAAACTTACTTAAGTTTTTAAATATCATGGCTGCTAGACGGAAGTCTCCTCTATTTTGTCAGCATACAAGTAAGTAAAACACGGTATCTCCAAAAGTATGCAACGAGACTTTCGCAACTACAATACAGCTCGTACTAAAGTAGTGATTGGGTGAAATCAAGGATCTAAAGTATTCGCAAAAAATCTTAAGTAAGTTGCTAGAACTACCACCAACAGAAAAGTTCAAACGGATTATGTATCTACAGTATGGACAAAAGATTTTAAGTGATATTTAAAGATTAAGCAAATAGCCTGTCACATCGTCGATGGAAATACAAGAGTAGCTATCCTTGAGTAAGATTCATTCGAAACAGTGGACGTCAGTCCAAACGAGATTATAATGGCTCTTTATTGAGAGGATAGCATTACAGCGGTTCTTTTTTATGGAATAAGGTTATAAAATGAATGCACAGTCTATTTGATGGTAAGTAGATTCAGTGGCTCATAGACATCTACATTTATCCTCGATTAAGAGTCACAATGCAGATGTGTTATGATGCCTGAGGACTCGGTGAAATGGCTCGTTTCCAGTGAAAAGGGTCTCTGGAACTTTTAACTCATAACACAGCAGCATGAGCTGCTACTTTACTCTAGCATTCTATGAGAGCGCGGTCCTTCCCCGTTCGAGCTGACCAATTCGTGCTACAACCATAATATAGCTGCAGTATGGCTCTACCACAAGTAAATGTGGGTATTTCTGAACAATCATAGATAAACGATACTTACGTTGGGGCGGCTCGGTGGCAGAGTAGCTAAATGTTTAGCCGCATTGCCTCGGGTCCGAAAAGTTCCGAGCTCGCAGTGATCAATACCCACCGTGATACGTGGAAATTTTGGAGTTGTTTTATAAATAAAAAGAAAAGGAAATAAAGATCTTTCAGAGGGTATTTAATTTCGTCCTCCATGGTGAACTCCAATGGATGGATCATGGCGCAGCAGCCATTACGAATCACTAGCATGAAAAATCAATAAATTCAAACCCTGCCTAGAATGGGCATACGGATTTCGGTTGTAGATCATAAGAGTATTTTTTTACTTTTCTAATAAAAATTTGCTAATTTACACATAATATGTAATATTTGCAAACAATCCAGCTTCTAAATATTTTCCCTCATTAATGCAATGTATTCACGTGCAATTATAAGAGCTATTTAATTTAAAATGGCGCTGACCCCGACTATCGAATTTCAAGAGTTAACGTACAATTAACAAAATTTCACTCCCGTGTTTAATGTGTAAATTATATAAAAGGGTAATTATTTACTTAAATTTTAGTACTTCGGAGCCATCGTTCGATATAGTGATGATAAATCATGTTGTGGCAGTGTTAAAATATCTACTACTCCATATCGTTCCTTGGATGTCGTAAGAGGCGACAGAGGAAAAATTAAGCAGAAAATGGGTAGCAGCATCTTCCTGATAACATTTCAAAATAATATAAAACAGCGATTATTAACCCACAAAACGAATTAATATCAATTGTGTATACATAAACAAGCAATTAAAGAGGTTTACATACCATATTTTATGCTTGATATTATATTTAATAATCATCTTTAGAGCATTTTCACTTTTAGGTTTGAATTACAATATCCATTGAGCCAGTCGCTTGGAATATCAGTAAAAGCGAAATGAGTTATGATATTCATTTAGGTACGTAGAAATATTTTAATGTTACGTTATTCTTACTTTAACACGCTTTAAAAGTTTTTATTTCAAGAATTAGATTTATGTAATTAATCAAAAAAACCTGGGATGTCAAATCTATTTAGTTTTATTTTTTTGAGCTTTTAGATTTATTAAATCATGTGTAGTATGCGCGTAAATATTAATATTATTGAATAGAAAATGGTTTTTGTCAAAAAAATCCCTTATATTATTTATCATTCAACTATTCGTTACAGTATATCGAAAGTCTATTGATGGACTTAGTCCTCCTCCGTAGATTAGAAAATTTGTTATAGCTGCCATGATTGGTAGGAGAGATGGCAATCACAGTTTTATATTATTTTGATTTTTATTAGGAATACTCTGCTGCATGTCGCCCACTGTTTGCCGTTTTGCTCATAATAATATAATACTAATATAATTATCACGGTATTTTTAATTGTTTTGCCTACAATTAATACCTACTATTATTCGTGACTTTGTTCTGACTTTAAAAAATAATGTACCTAATGTTTGCTTAAGAATTTAATTTTCTTCATTCATAATTAGTTATTAGTATTTTCGTGAGTTATTCATTAAATAACGATTTCAGTTAGCGTCAATTCTGATCAGTTTGGCAGTATAAATTATGTTTGATAGATGGAGGTTTATAATATAAATATGATCATAAATTATAAAGTTCGATTCAAGTGTATTTATATGTATTTATATAATCAGTATATTATTTTTATTATTATTATTATATATACTTATTATATTTTATATTATTATCTTTCACAAGACTCTCGTTAACAAAGTTTTAAAGATTGGGAGTGTATCGACGAGGGTTGCGTGCCTTTTTCTCCGAATCACCAAACGGTATTCGCTGAAGGTCATACAGGTTTACGCGCCAACGTCGGAACATCCCGATGGGGGGGGGGGGGGTGGAGGAAATGTATGATGATATTTCTAGAGTCATGCATTCCTCCAAAACTCACTATACGGTGTTATAGTGAGTTGCTGTGCCTAGAAGATTGCAATGCAGTGGACGATATGAATGACAAGCTCGTGGAAAATGTCCATGCGGTCGGAGCTAAGTTCTGCAAGACCTGCCGCAGAAGAACATAAAAAACTCTCCGATCACACTCTTAATCTAATGGCTGTTAGACGGGAGATGAGGCTGCAATCGTCAACAGATTTGACAGCATACAGGCAACTGAACAGACAAATCTCCAAATGCATGCGGTGAGACTTACGCAACTTTAATACTGCTCGTATTAAAGAAGTGATCGAGCGGAATCAGGACTCCAAAGTCTTTGCCAGAGATCTGTCTGCCAGAAAGAGCCAACAGTCAAGGCTAAAGACTGAGTGTGGCAGCATCGTCTCCGGGACACCTGAGACTCTGAGTGAGATTCAGAGGTTCTATGGGCAGCTGTACACATCATCGTTGGAGCCACACGCAAGTATGAGTAACGATCCAAGAGCAAGTCTTATCCGACACTATTCCAACGATATCCCGGAAGTCCGTCTAAACGAGACTAGAATGGCTCTCCAGCACCTTAAAAACGGCAAGGCCCAAGGCGTGGATGGAATTACAGCGGAGCTTCTGAAAGCGGGTAGAACACCGGTATTTGATGTCCTTCTGAAACTATGAAATTCCATCCTCCATGGTGGCACTACTCCGGAGGCATGCAACAGAAGTGCGGTAGTCTTGTTCTTTAAGAAAAGCAACAACGCCCTTTTGAAGAATTGCAGACCGATTTCTCCTCTGAGCCGCGTCTACGTGCTGTTTTCGAGAGTCATTACGAATCGTCTCGCACGCAGACTCGACGACTTTCAGCCTCCCGAACAAGCCGGTTTCCGAAAAGGCTTCAGTACCGTAGACCACATACATACTCTGTGGTAGATTTTACAGAATACCGAAGAGTACAATCCGCCTTTTTGCCTGGCGTATGTGGACTATGAGAAAGCCTTTGATTCCGTCGAAATTTGGGCAGTGCTACAGTCAATTCAGTGGTGCCAAGTTGACTATCGTAATATCGAAGTGCTGAAGTGTTTGTACAGTAGGGTTAAGATTGCTATCCGAGTACAGAACCAGTGTTCGAAACCTATTCAACTGCAGAGAGGTGTAAGACAGGGTGACGTTATATTCCCGAAACTCTTCACCGCTGCATTAAAAGACGTTTTCAAGCTACTGAACTGGAAAGGATACGGTATTAACATCAATGGCGAGTACATCACTCACCTTCGGTTTGCCGACGATATATTCCTTATGGCAGATTTGCTGGAGGATCTAAACACTATGTTCAATGACCTCAATGGTGTCTTCCAACGGATAGGTCTTAGGATGAACATGGACAAAACAAAGATCATGTTTAATGTCCATGTCACAACTATGCCGGTAGTTGTTGGGAGCACTAAGCTCGAAGTTGTTGACGAGTACGTTTACCTGGGACAAATAGTCCGACTAGGTAAGTCCAACTTCGACCGAGAGGTCAACCGACGGATTTAACTCGGCTGGGCAGCGTTCGGGAAATTACGACACATCTTCACGTACAACCAGTGCGTGTTGCCAGTGATGACTTACGGATCTGAGACGTGGTCCTTCACTGCTGGCCGTATGAGGACGCTCAAGGTCGCTCAGCAAGCTATGGAGAGGGCTATGCTCGGAGTTTCTCTGCGTGATAGACTCAGAAATGAGGATATCTGCAGTAATACCAGAGTGGTCGACATAGCCCAACGGATTAGTAAGCTGAAGTCGCAATGGACTGGCCATATAGCTCGAAGAACCGACAACCGTTGGGGAAAATGGGTTCTTGAGTGACAGCCTCGTACCGGTAGTTGAAGTGTAAGGCGACCCCCCACTAGATGGAGTGACGACGTGGTAAGATATGCAGGAAGTCGATGGATGCAGGTGGCTCAGGACCGTGCTTTGTGGGGGGAGGCCCATGTTCAGCAGTGGACTTGTGAAGGGCTGTAATAATGAATGATGATGATGATATTAACAGTATGTATTAGTTTATATATATACATATATATGTATATATATATATTAAAGTAACAGCCTATATAGGTCCCACTGCTGGGCTCAGGCCTCCCCTCATTTCTGAGAGGGTTTAGGGCGAACTTCATATGTCTTCGAAATATTTTTTTTTCTTGTTCCTCAGACATGCAGGTTTCCTCACGATGTTTTTCTTCACCGCCGAGCACGTGCTAAATCAGTACTTAAAATTGCAATTAACAATTTCATTGGTGCCGGCGGGGATCGAACCCGGGTTACTCACGTTCTGTTATATTTACAACGAGCGTTAACCACTGAGCAACCACGGCTCGGCTATATATATATATATATATATATATATATATATATATATATATATATATATATATATATATATATATATATATATATATATATATTATCTCTTATTTTTTAATTAATAAAATAAAATAAAAATTTTCCGTACCTTCAACTTGTTCTTAATATGTTTTGTCTTCTCTCATAATATATTAAAATCTCTTTATATAGAAAGTACTTTTTATAAAAACCAAATAACGAAAAATATATCCAGGACAAAAATATGCAAATAAATTTTAAAATTTAAATCTAAATATTTATAGCACATTGTAGTTATTACGTTGAACTTGTGATTTCAACCTCTTTTTTCCTAAAATAACTAGCAAAGGTAAACTAATTAAAATTAAAATTAAAAATAAAACCGCTCACAAAAATTTCAAGAGTAATTTTCACACAGTAGATTTAGTCGGTTTTTACACTTAATTATTCGATCCACGATGACTTGGAGCCGACTTTAGGAGCTGTTATGTGGAAATTATTTTTTTCACTTTTATTTTGTAAAATCGGTTGTGGTTTTACAAAATGTTTAATTATGTTCTTAGGAAAATTTGTGTTATTAGGGTCCCTAACCGTACAATTAGGTTTTTTAAATTGTATAGCCCATTAAATAGGTATAACGAGGTAGTTCGAAGTAGGTATGTAATCGAAATAAAAATTCAACATACAGTACTATCAATTCAAATTTTATTCTGAGCCTTAAGAATCCTACTGTCATCAAATCAAAAAACATTTACACAGCGCGAAGTAACAGACAACCAACGCTATCTATGATCGCGCTTAGGAATTAAAATCACTAAACAAAATAATTTTTATTTAATTAAACTACAAGAATACATTTAAAAAAATTCAATTACGGGTCCCTAGATGGTGTAAACCCACATTTGGATCTGTTAGGAGGCACTGTGTTGATATCCAAAAATGACCCGTGCGAGGTCAGGGCGGATCGCTAGTAGTAAATATAATGCTAAATATTACTGAGCCCAACCTGTATCAATGGATGCTTTACCACAGTGGCGTCTATTAATGATCTACTAACGTGGTGTTATTTAGATTTAATTACGAAGAAAGGACCATTCATTTCATCCTATCAATTAGATATTGTCAACACTAGTAATAGATATTTTATTTTAAAGATATTAAAGAAACAAATTACTCAATATTTAATACTATACATTTAAGATGAATGTGAAATGCACTTGTGTACGTGGAAATGCACAAGCGTTAGTGAAATTGCAATATCGCGTTACTAAAGTGTTGGCATGTTACCTGTTAGTTATAATTTGAATAAAATACTCATAATACTGGAATAGATAAGATTAAAATAACAACCGGGGAACAGCGTCAAAAGTGTCAATACAATTGTTAAGTACGGCGATTTAGACAAATCCTCTCTTCAAAGCAAAAGACCTATGTGTATTAAGTACAGAAAAGGGTAGATGTCCTTTCGTTCAAGGTAATCAGCCCGGGAGCGGCTAACGCTGAATGTGGTAGTACCATTGAGTTATAATGTACTACGTACTAGAGAAGACGCCTCAACTCGAATGTTTGTAACACGCGTTAGAGCGTACGCACTCCAACTCACTGAGTCTGTGTCAAGCGGTTGCCGCAACGTGAGACGTTTGAGTGAAGAATTGTTTTTAAAATAATATGCCTTCGTATGCATTGAGATATTGTTCAAACAACTCGAGAAACATAAGTAAAAGTCAATGAGTGACTTTTCACCAGTAAGTTCAATATATTATCTTTAAAATACGCTTAATTTTATATTTCATCAACTGTAATATAAACATGAATGTCAAAGAGTAAAACATTTTTATGCACAGACTTGACACTATCGAATATATATATATAATCGCGGTAGTGAATGTTAATGCATTAATTTTTTTTAATTTGGATTTAAAGGTTTCGTCGGCCGTGTCATGATACAAGAGAATCATGGATAAAATTTGTACAGAAGAATCGCAGCGAAGAAACGTGGTTACCGTCAGATTATTCACGCATATTATGTTCCGTGCATTTCAAAAAAAAAACGACAAATACCACAAAAACAGGAAGAGTGTACTTAAAGAAATCTGCAGTACCATGTGATAATGTAATTATATTATTATATAACATTGCTGGAATTGTGTTCAATGCTTTATTTTTATTTTATTTTAATATAAATAAATATATTTGTAAATAAAAATAAATATATATAGTAATACTATTAAATGAATGTTGATGATTTTTGATATTTAATGTATATTTTTATATTTCACGTATTTACCTATTAAAATATTAAATAAAATACCCTTAAAATGTAATTCTGACATAATATTACGTAATATTATATTAAATGAGCACATATACAAAATAAAACAACAACTTAAAAAATTGTACTCGATATAATTATCAATACAATCTAAATAAACAATTATTACCTACTGACAATTCTAATTACGTATAATCTATAATAACAAAAACTGACCGCGCAGGCGCGATGCGCGTTTATACCAACTGCGCATGCGCGACTCTACTATTCCCGCGCATGCGCGAAGACATAGAGTAGCGCACAATTTTTGTTTGGAATAGCTTCTCTAGTACGTAGTACATTATAACTCAATGGGTAGTACAGAGCTATTTATTATATACATCGCAGTACTTCGGAACTTTTGACAGCGCGACTTTAGCTTCGGTGGCGCGACTCTGAATGACGCGACGACAGCGCCACCCAGCTCGAGTTTGGTCGGTACAATATAAGAAATATTTAGAAATTTTATTATTGTTGCTTTGTAATTATGAATGAATATAAAATGCATTATTCATTACGGAATATTAACATAAAATAATATGCTCACCATTAAACGCTTCCAGTTTAATAAAACAGACCAGAAACTAAACCTCTGAGTTTCATATGTAAATTTATTGCATTCGACGTCGACCTAATTTGGTCCATAAATTTAGCAGTACTTGTCGTCAGTAGGCAAGTTTACTTATGGTGAAGGAGAAATATTAGTTTTTAGTGAAATATAAAACTAAGAGCCAAGAGGTACTAATTAAATTTATTTTATAGAATTTATTTTCATAATTTATAAATAATGTTCACCTATTATATAATGTTCTAATATTTCTGTTCACGGTGGACAGTCTCAACGAAGAAAAGCTATCTGCGCAAGCACAGGGGCATTTTTTTACTCCTTCCTTATCCGATACGATAGAAATTCGTTACTAACATAGTGATTAGTCTCAGTGCCAACGACTTTACATGCATTCCGAGGGAACGGGTGTGAAACATCACCAAATTCCTGACTTCGGGTCGATACTTCGACGATTTGACACGACTGGTATTACATTGTTAATTCACCATATTAAGGCAAAATCTCCTATAAAGATAGGATGCTCCTATCTGGCCTGAACTATGGGCTTAGAATTTTGTGTTCATTCTTTCTTAGACATTTTTTGCATTGTTAGGAAAATTTGCGCTTTCGTATAGAAATTATTTTCTCTATATTTGATGCTTCTCTTAGGATATATAAGTCCTCCCTAGAAAATTAGGAATAATTCATTTATTTATTGAAGATTTTATTGTCCAAATAATATGTACAAGAAGTGAACTAAATGCTATTAGGCAGTCCCAATATGTCTAGCTTAACGTTAAGTAGGAAGCGATAAAGGCATACTTTATAGCTTCTTTAAAAATCGTTAAAAGTGTATAAATTTACAAAAATAACTATATAAGGCGAAATTTAAACATTTAAAAATACAATCATATAACTTCACAGCCTATTAAAATCAGTCATCAACATTACAGCCTACCAAACGGCCAAACACTCTCAGAAACGAGATACGGTCTGTGCCCAGCAGTGCCACGTAATCTATATGATTGTAACTATAAACGGCCACTGCTGAGCATAAGTGATCTCCCTAAGTTACCTCACGGGGGATACTTCCTGGAATTGTCACTCGTGGCATGTTGATTGCAAACCACAGTATTTTTTCAATTTTTATGATTTATTATCAGGAAGATGACGCTGCTCATATGCTATTTTATTTGCATATTTCACCTCTTACGTCACCCACAGTGTGATATGGAATGATGGATTTGTTTTTCACCACTAATTCACGGTATATGCGTCAGCATACAGACACTATCACAATTGACGTTACTGCAAATATAGCTGATTGTAGATATGCATGAAACGCCAAATATCAATGTAGGATATGCTTTTCGGTAACGAGAAACTAGGGCGAATACTAGATCAAAGCTAATGCAGAAGCGGAAAACCACATTCTACAAAACAGCTACAGCCATGGTTATTTCGCATATAATGAAGCATTTAGAGTAGTTATTACTCCTTTATATTTAACCAAATATTACAAATTTTAGGAAAAGGCACCTAATTTCGCGTTATTTTTTGTTCATATTCGAATGGGGATCGAAAATGAAGCATATATAGTAAAGTATATAGTAAAGCCCCTTTAAAGTTTGGCCATTTTTATCAGAACCATTATTGTTTTTAATCTTGAAATAGACAATTGGTTTTACTATTAAATCTTGATTTATATTCCAAATTAGTTAAATAGGAAAAGAAGTCAGACGCACTTTATTACGTAACGACGACGGTACGGACGACGTATTAGGTTCCTAATTCATGGATAGTACATAATGTTCATTATCTTACAACTAAAATTGTTATAATTTAAAAATAATAATCACCATGAAAATAAAGACCTGATAAGTTTTTTTTTGTAAAAATGCAATTAATAATCTTACAAGGTGTTGTTGACCAATCTTCATTTTCCTTCACTAAATACTCTACAACCTATATTAATATGCAAGTGCAAATTTTCCGGAAGATTAGTCATAAGTAAGTAGTAGAAAATTCGTGGTAATAGATGGTTTGATTGCACAATAAGCATCTATCCTCATAATCAATATAAATATTTAATACTTATGAAATAAAATCCTGTTGTTGCCTAATATACACATTATGTAGCTAATCAATTTTATTTATTTGAATACTCGTTATATTATTACAATAATAGTAAAAACAATGTAAACCTCTCTGAATATGTTGTGTCTAATGATTTATTAAATTTATATAGTAGAGAATTGTTATCCATAAAAGCTTCGACTACGAACTTGGTGAACGTTATTATGAAGGAATACACGTTAATAAAACTAAAAGAAAGTACATAGCAGGCTACGTAAAATTGTGAACACTCTGTATTTTGCTGTATATATAATAAGGTGCTCATAGAACCTTGTCCCGACCCGCTATACACTGGAATAGCGTTTCTTTCATTTTATATAGGATAGGGTGACAAACAAGCGCACTGTCCACCTGCTGATAAGTGGTTGCTGTAGCCCATAGAAATCTACATCTATCCTCGATTACGAATCAAAATGCAGATGCGTGAGGACGAAGATTAAATGCCTCGTTTCCAGTAAAAAGTCTGTTTCCTCCGGTTCTCTACACTCACCCTACGAAACACAGCAGCATTAAGCTGCTATTTTACGCTCATACCAAGAAATCTCATTTGCTGATTCCAAGTATTAAAAATGCAAGAGTTTTATATAATTTATGTACAGATTAGTACTTAATTCTAAAATGTTTGTAAATATAATATAATTTGTCTTAAAAGTTACAACGAATTGTGTATGAACTTAAATTTTCCTTTTTAGCTTTACCATGCAATGAAATAACAAAATACCTTAATAGAACACCTTTGATATGCTATAATTAGTGAATGAAATGAAAAAATATTTCTCTTGAATAGATTTTTATATTCATTGTTTTTTTAAGTTGTCAAACCCAAAGAGGGAAGGGCCTAATCTTAAAACAAACCTGAAAATAAAATAAAAAGAAGTATCTGAAATCACTATTATTTGACTTATTGCTGCGGTATTTCTAAGAAGTATTACCTTAATTTATAACCAAAAATATATAACTAGTGTGATTTTTAGTTACATATTTTTGGTTATAAATTACGGTAATTAACAATTTAAAAGACCATGTTACCCCCCATGCACAAGTTCCAAAATGTATAAAGCGTCGGTTCATCATATTACTCCACAGCCTTGATGATATGACTATACAATGTTATGTTTTCAATTGAACAATAGGTCTTGGAGTAAACAGAGCTTGTAAATCGCTCGTAAGCGCAATTTTTCTAAATACTTCGATATATTGTACCAATTTAGAACCCCGGAATTAGGTGCCTTTACCTTTTCAAAATTATACTTTGTACGGTTTTGCAGTCGAAACGTTGGAAATCTGAAATAAGTAAAATTAAATACTTTAGAAACGGGAATAGTTTACTCAAGTTCTATAGTAAATAGGATTCTATATATGTCTTTAAAATACCTATAATGTGTAAACTTCTTAATTTTTTCTTCAGGCGATAATGTACATCTTTAATTATTAGATAGCATTGCTAGTTATATACAACGTATCACAACGTAGATTAGAATTTCTTTCACGTTGTTTAATAAATTACCAGAAACACTTAGCGGCACGCGGACCGACTTCAAATAAAATATATCGATGTATATTTATTCGACGATACCTGAAAATAGATAATACTTCTGAATTGAAATTAGATTTAATAATTTTGGAAGATATTGCAAAACGTTCGAATTATCAATTTTGATGTATTATGTTTTATCTATATAATATACATATTGCTCATAATATTATAACATTTAAAATAAAAAATTAAATAAGCAAAGCTACAGTCTATTATAATAAGCTCCGTCGCTGGACACATGCCTCTACTCATTTCTGAGCAGGTTATGGATCAATTAATCTACCGTGCTACTACATTACGTGTCGGCGGACTAAATATTTTTTAAATATTTTTATTCATTTTTCGATGTTCAGGTTTCCTTGCATTGTTTTACTTTAAGACAGAGGATGTGGAAAATTTATACTCGTAAACGAAACTAACAGCACCATGAATTAAAAAATGCGATCGCTTCCACACGTCCCTAATGCTGGAAGCGATCGTTTCAAAAGGAGTTTTCTTCCGCGTACAACCTCTCTGTGGAATAATTTACCACCGGCAATTTTTCCGGACCGATACGACCTGGGGACCTTCAAGAAAAGAGCTTACTCCTTTCTAAAGGGCCGGCAACGCACCTGCAATTCCCCTGGTGTTGCGGTTGATCATGGACGGCGGTAGTCACTTAACATCAGGTGAGCCACATGCTCGTTTGCCCCCTCTTCTATAAAAAAAAGCATCTTCCTGATAACAGCAATGATATAATTAAAAACTGCGGTTGCCAACCCGCTCGCCAAACGTGGCAACTATGGCAAATATCCCCCATGAGTAACGACGCAAACAAACGGGTGCCAGTCCCCGGCGGCCCCGCTATTCCTGGCTACGGTGGCGACCATGGTGGGGCATGGGGTGCTAAGAATCATTATTGTTTTTAATCTTGAAATAGACAATTGGTTTTACTATTAAATCTTGATTTGTATTCCAAATTAGTTAAATAGGAAAAGAAGTCAGACGCACTTTATTACGTAACGACGACGGTACGGACGACGTATTAGGTTCCTAATTCATGGATAGTACATAATGTTCATTATCTTACAACTAAAATTGTTATAATTTAAAAATAATAATCACCATGAAAATAAAGACCTGATAAGTTTTTTTTTTGTAAAAATGCAATTAATAATCTTACAAGGTGTTGTTGACCAATCTTCATTTTCCTTCACTAAATACTCTACAACCTATATTAATATGCAAGTGCAAATTTTCCGGAAGATTAGTCATAAGTAAGTAGTAGAAAATTCGTGGGAATAGATGGTTTGATTGCACAATAAGCATCTATCCTCATAATCAATATAAATATTTAATACTTATGAAATAAAATCCTGTTGTTGCCTAATATACACATTATGTAGCTAATCAATTTTATTTATTTGAATACTCGTTATATTATTACAATAATAGTAAAAACAATGTAAACCTCTCTGAATATGTTGTGTCTAATGATTTATTAAATTTATATAGTAGAGAATTGTTATCCATAAAAGCTTCGACTACGAACTTGGTGAACGTTATTATGAAGGAATACACGTTAATAAAACTAAAAGAAAGTACATAGCAGGCTACGTAAAATTGTGAACACTCTGTATTTTGCTGTATATATAATAAGGTGCTCATAGAACCTTGTCCCGACCCGCTATACACTGGAATAGCGTTTCTTTCATTTTATATAGGATAGGGTGACAAACAAGCGCACTGTCCACCTGCTGATAAGTGGTTGCTGTAGCCCATAGAAATCTACATCTATCCTCGATTACGAATCAAAATGCAGATGCGTGAGGACGAAGATTAAATGCCTCGTTTCCAGTAAAAAGTCCGTTTCCTCCGGTTCTCTACACTCACCCTACGAAACACAGCAGCATTAAGCTGCTATTTTACGCTCATACCAAGAAATCTCATTTGCTGATTCCAAGTATTAAAAATGCAAGAGTTTTATATAATTTATGTACAGATTAGTACTTAATTCTAAAATGTTTGTAAATATAATATAATTTGTCTTAAAAGTTACAACGAATTGTGTATGAACTTAAATTTTTCTTTTTAGCTTTACCATGCAATGAAATAACAAAATACCTTAATAGAACACCTTTGATATGCTATAATTAGTGAATGAAATGAAAAAATATTCCTCTTGAATAGATTTTTATATTCATTGTTTTTTTAAGTTGTCAAACCCAAAGAGGGAAGGGCCTAATCTTAAAACAAACCTGAAAATAAAATAAAAAGAAGTATCTGAAATCACTATTATTTGACTTATTGCTGCGGTATTTCTAAGAAGTATTACCTTAATTTATAACCAAAAATATATAACTAGTGTGATTTTTAGTTACATATTTTTGGTTATAAATTACGGTAATTAACAATTTAAAAGACCATGTTACCCCCCATGCACAAGTTCCAAAATGTATAAAGCGTCGGTTCATCATATTACTCCACAGCCTTGATGATATGACTATACAATGTTATGTTTTCAATTGAACAATAGGTCTTGGAGTAAACAGAGCTTGTAAATCGCTCGTAAGCGCAATTTTTCTAAATACTTCGATATATTGTACCAATTTAGAATCCCGGAATTAGGTGCCTTTACCTTTTCAAAATTATACTTTGTACGGTTTTGCAGTCGAAACGTTGGAAATCTGAAATAAGTAAAATTAAATACTTTAGAAACGGGAATAGTTTACTCAAGTTCTATAGTAAATAGGATTCTATATATGTCTTTAAAATACCTATAATGTGTAAACTTCTTAATTTTTTCTTCAGCCGATAATGTACATCTTTAATTATTAGATAGCATTGCTAGTTATATACAACGTATCACAACGTAGATTAGAATTTCTTTCACGTTGTTTAATAAATTACCAGAAACACTTAGCGGCACGCGGACCGACTTCAAATAAAATATATCGATGTATATTTATTCGACGGTACCTGAAAATAGATAATACTTCTGAATTGAAATTAGATTTAATAATTTTGGAAGATATTGCAAAACGTTCGAATTATCAATTTTGATGTATTATGTTTTATCTATATAATATACATATTGCTCATAATATTATAACATTTAAAATAAAAAATTAAATAAGCAAAGCTACAGTCTATTTTAATAAGCTCCGTCGCTGGACACATGCCTCTACTCATTTCTGAGCAGGTTATGGATCAATTAATCTACCGTGCTACTACATTACGTGTCGGCGGACTAAATATTTTTTAAATATTTTTATTCATTTTTCGATGTTCAGGTTTCCTTGCATTGTTTTACTTTAAGACAGAGGATGTGGAAAATTAATACTCGTAAACGAAACTAACAGCACCATGAATTAAAAAATGCGATCGCTTCCACACGTCCCTAATGCTGGAAGCGATCGTTTCAAAAGGAGTTTTCTTCCGCGTACAACCTCTCTGTGGAATAATTTACCACCGGCAATTTTTCCGGACCGATACGACCTGGGGACCTTCAAGAAAAGAGCTTACTCCTTTCTAAAGGGCCGGCAACACACCTGCAATTCCCCTGGTGTTGCGGTTGATCATGGACGGCGGTAGTCACTTAACATCAGGTGAGCCACATGCTCGTTTGCCCCCTCTTCTATAAAAAAAAGCATCTTCCTGATAACAGCAATGATATAATTAAAAACTGCGGTTGCCAACCCGCTCGCCAAACGTGGCAATTATGGCAAATATCCCCCATGAGTAACGACGCAAACAAACGGGTGCCAGTCCCCGGCGGCCCCGCTATTCCTGGCTACGGTGGCGACCATGGTGGGGCATGGGGTGCTAAGAATCATTATTGTTTTTAATCTTGAAATAGACAATTGGTTTTACTATTAAATCTTGATTTGTATTCCAAATTAGTTAAATAGGAAAAGAAGTCAGACGCACTTTATTACGTAACGACGACGGTACGGACGACGTATTAGGTTCCTAATTCATGGATAGTACATAATGTTCATTATCTTACAACTAAAATTGTTATAATTTAAAAATAATAATCACCATGAAAATAAAGACCTGATAAGTTTTTTTTTTGTAAAAATGCAATTAATAATCTTACAAGGTGTTGTTGACCAATCTTCATTTTCCTTCACTAAATACTCTACAACCTATATTAATATGCAAGTGCAAATTTTCCGGAAGATTAGTCATAAGTAAGTAGTAGAAAATTCGTGGGAATAGATGGTTTGATTGCACAATAAGCATCTATCCTCATAATCAATATAAATATTTAATACTTATGAAATAAAATCCTGTTGTTGCCTAATATACACATTATGTAGCTAATCAATTTTATTTATTTGAATACTCGTTATATTATTACAATAATAGTAAAAACAATGTAAACCTCTCTGAATATGTTGTGTCTAATGATTTATTAAATTTATATAGTAGAGAATTGTTATCCATAAAAGCTTCGACTACGAACTTGGTGAACGTTATTATGAAGGAATACACGTTAATAAAACTAAAAGAAAGTACATAGCAGGCTACGTAAAATTGTGAACACTCTGTATTTTGCTGTATATATAATAAGGTGCTCATAGAACCTTGTCCCGACCCGCTATACACTGGAATAGCGTTTCTTTCATTTTATATAGGATAGGGTGACAAACAAGCGCACTGTCCACCTGCTGATAAGTGGTTGCTGTAGCCCATAGAAATCTACATCTATCCTCGATTACGAATCAAAATGCAGATGCGTGAGGACGAAGATTAAATGCCTCGTTTCCAGTAAAAAGTCCGTTTCCTCCGGTTCTCTACACTCACCCTACGAAACACAGCAGCATTAAGCTGCTATTTTACGCTCATACCAAGAAATCTCATTTGCTGATTCCAAGTATTAAAAATGCAAGAGTTTTATATAATTTATGTACAGATTAGTACTTAATTCTAAAATGTTTGTAAATATAATATAATTTGTCTTAAAAGTTACAACGAATTGTGTATGAACTTAAATTTTCCTTTTTAGCTTTACCATGCAATGAAATAACAAAATACCTTAATAGAACACCTTTGATATGCTATAATTAGTGAATGAAATGAAAAAATATTCCTCTTGAATAGATTTTTATATTCATTGTTTTTTTAAGTTGTCAAACCCAAAGAGGGAAGGGCCTAATCTTAAAACAAACCTGAAAATAAAATAAAAAGAAGTATCTGAAATCACTATTATTTGACTTATTGCTGCGGTATTTCTAAGAAGTATTACCTTAATTTATAACCAAAAATATATAACTGGTGTGATTTTTAGTTACATATTTTTGGTTATAAATTACGGTAATTAACAATTTAAAAGACCATGTTACCCCCCATGCACAAGTTCCAAAATGTATAAAGCGTCGGTTCATCATATTACTCCACAGCCTTGATGATATGACTATACAATGTTATGTTTTCAATTGAACAATAGGTCTTGGAGTAAACAGAGCTTGTAAATCGCTCGTAAGCGCAATTTTTCTAAATACTTCGATATATTGTACCAATTTAGAACCCCGGAATTAGGTGCCTTTACCTTTTCAAAATTATACTTTGTACGGTTTTGCAGTCGAAACGTTGGAAATCTGAAATAAGTAAAATTAAATACTTTAGAAACGGGAATAGTTTACTCAAGTTCTATAGTAAATAGGATTCTATATATGTCTTTAAAATACCTATAATGTGTAAACTTCTTAATTTTTTCTTCAGCCGATAATGTACATCTTTAATTATTAGATAGCATTGCTAGTTATATACAACGTATCACAACGTAGATTAGAATTTCTTTCACGTTGTTTAATAAATTACCAGAAACACTTAGCGGCACGCGGACCGACTTCAAATAAAATATATCGATGTATATTTATTCGACGGTACCTGAAAATAGATAATACTTCTGAATTGAAATTAGATTTAATAATTTTGGAAGATATTGCAAAACGTTCGAATTATCAATTTTGATGTATTATGTTTTATCTATATAATATACATATTGCTCATAATATTATAACATTTAAAATAAAAAATTAAATAAGCAAAGCTACAGTCTATTTTAATAAGCTCCGTCGCTGGACACATGCCTCTACTCATTTCTGAGCAGGTTATGGATCAATTAATCTACCGTGCTACTACATTACGTGTCGGCGGACTAAATATTTTTTAAATATTTTTATTCATTTTTCGATGTTCAGGTTTCCTTGCATTGTTTTACTTTAAGACAGAGGATGTGGAAAATTAATACTCGTAAATGAAACTAACAGCACCATGAATTAAAAAATGCGATCGCTTCCACACGTCCCTAATGCTGGAAGCGATCGTTTCAAAAGGAGTTTTCTTCCGCGTACAACCTCTCTGTGGAATAATTTACCACCGGCAATTTTTCCGGACCGATACGACCTGGGGACCTTCAAGAAAAGAGCTTACTCCTTTCTAAAGGGCCGGCAACGCACCTGCAATTCCCCTGGTGTTGCGGTTGATCATGGACGGCGGTAGTCACTTAACATCAGGTGAGCCACATGCTCGTTTGCCCCCTCTTCTATAAAAAAAAGCATCTTCCTGATAACAGCAATGATATAATTAAAAACTGCGGTTGCCAACCCGCTCGCCAAACGTGGCAACTATGGCAAATATCCCCCATGAGTAACGACGCAAACAAACGGGTGCCAGTCCCCGGCGGCCCCGCTATTCCTGGCTACGGTGGCGACCATGGTGGGGCATGGGGTGCTAAGAATCATTATTGTTTTTAATCTTGAAATAGACAATTGGTTTTACTATTAAATCTTGATTTGTATTCCAAATTAGTTAAATAGGAAAAGAAGTCAGACGCACTTTATTACGTAACGACGACGGTACGGACGACGTATTAGGTTCCTAATTCATGGATAGTACATAATGTTCATTATCTTACAACTAAAATTGTTATAATTTAAAAATAATAATCACCATGAAAATAAAGACCTGATAAGTTTTTTTTTTTGTAAAAATGCAATTAATAATCTTACAAGGTGTTGTTGACCAATCTTCATTTTCCTTCACTAAATACTCTACAACCTATATTAATATGCAAGTGCAAATTTTCCGGAAGATTAGTCATAAGTAAGTAGTAGAAAATTCGTGGGAATAGATGGTTTGATTGCACAATAAGCATCTATCCTCATAATCAATATAAATATTTAATACTTATGAAATAAAATCCTGTTGTTGCCTAATATACACATTATGTAGCTAATCAATTTTATTTATTTGAATACTCGTTATATTATTACAATAATAGTAAAAACAATGTAAACCTCTCTGAATATGTTGTGTCTAATGATTTATTAAATTTATATAGTAGAGAATTGTTATCCATAAAAGCTTCGACTACGAACTTGGTGAACGTTATTATGAAGGAATACACGTTAATAAAACTAAAAGAAAGTACATAGCAGGCTACGTAAAATTGTGAACACTCTGTATTTTGCTGTATATATAATAAGGTGCTCATAGAACCTTGTCCCGACCCGCTATACACTGGAATAGCGTTTCTTTCATTTTATATAGGATAGGGTGACAAACAAGCGCACTGTCCACCTGCTGATAAGTGGTTGCTGTAGCCCATAGAAATCTACATCTATCCTCGATTACGAATCAAAATGCAGATGCGTGAGGACGAAGATTAAATGCCTCGTTTCCAGTAAAAAGTCCGTTTCCTCCGGTTCTCTACACTCACCCTACGAAACACAGCAGCATTAAGCTGCTATTTTACGCTCATACCAAGAAATCTCATTTGCTGATTCCAAGTATTAAAAATGCAAGAGTTTTATATAATTTATGTACAGATTAGTACTTAATTCTAAAATGTTTGTAAATATAATATAATTTGTCTTAAAAGTTACAACGAATTGTGTATGAACTTAAATTTTCCTTTTTAGCTTTACCATGCAATGAAATAACAAAATACCTTAATAGAACACCTTTGATATGCTATAATTAGTGAATGAAATGAAAAAATATTCCTCTTGAATAGATTTTTATATTCATTGTTTTTTTAAGTTGTCAAACCCAAAGAGGGAAGGGCCTAATCTTAAAACAAACCTGAAAATAAAATAAAAAGAAGTATCTGAAATCACTATTATTTGACTTATTGCTGCGGTATTTCTAAGAAGTATTACCTTAATTTATAACCAAAAATATATAACTGGTGTGATTTTTAGTTACATATTTTTGGTTATAAATTACGGTAATTAACAATTTAAAAGACCATGTTACCCCCCATGCACAAGTTCCAAAATGTATAAAGCGTCGGTTCATCATATTACTCCACAGCCTTGATGATATGACTATACAATGTTATGTTTTCAATTGAACAATAGGTCTTGGAGTAAACAGAGCTTGTAAATCGCTCGTAAGCGCAATTTTTCTAAATACTTCGATATATTGTACCAATTTAGAACCCCGGAATTAGGTGCCTTTACCTTTTCAAAATTATACTTTGTACGGTTTTGCAGTCGAAACGTTGGAAATCTGAAATAAGTAAAATTAAATACTTTAGAAACGGGAATAGTTTACTCAAGTTCTATAGTAAATAGGATTCTATATATGTCTTTAAAATACCTATAATGTGTAAACTTCTTAATTTTTTCTTCAGCCGATAATGTACATCTTTAATTATTAGATAGCATTGCTAGTTATATACAACGTATCACAACGTAGATTAGAATTTCTTTCACGTTGTTTAATAAATTACCAGAAACACTTAGCGGCACGCGGACCGACTTCAAATAAAATATATCGATGTATATTTATTCGACGGTACCTGAAAATAGATAATACTTCTGAATTGAAATTAGATTTAATAATTTTGGAAGATATTGCAAAACGTTCGAATTATCAATTTTGATGTATTATGTTTTATCTATATAATATACATATTGCTCATAATATTATTACATTTAAAATAAAAAATTAAATAAGCAAAGCTACAGTCTATTATAATAAGCTCCGTCGCTGGACACATGCCTCTACTCATTTCTGAGCAGGTTATGGATCAATCTACCGTGCTACTACATTACGTGTCGGCGGACTAAATATTTTTTAAATATTTTTATTCATTTTTCGATGTTCAGGTTTCCTTGCATTGTTTTACTTTAAGACAGAGGATGTGGAAAATTAATACTCGTAAACGAAACTAACAGCACCATGAATTAAAAAATGCGATCGCTTCCACACGTCCCTAATGCTGGAAGCGATCGTTTCAAAAGGAGTTTTCTTCCGCGTACAACCTCTCTGTGGAATAATTTACCACCGGCAATTTTTCCGGACCGATACGACCTGGGGACCTTCAAGAAAAGAGCTTACTCCTTTCTAAAGGGCCGGCAACGCACCTGCAATTCCCCTGGTGTTGCGGTTGATCATGGACGGCGGTAGTCACTTAACATCAGGTGAGCCACATGCTCGTTTGCCCCCTCTTCTATAAAAAAAAGCATCTTCCTGATAACAGCAATGATATAATTAAAAACTGCGGTTGCCAACCCGCTCGCCAAACGTGGCAACTATGGCAAATATCCCCCATGAGTAACGACGCAAACAAACGGGTGCCAGTCCCCGGCGGCCCCGCTATTCCTGGCTACGGTGGCGACCATGGTGGGGCATGGGGTGCTAAGAATCATTATTGTTTTTAATCTTGAAATAGACAATTGGTTTTACTATTAAATCTTGATTTGTATTCCAAATTAGTTAAATAGGAAAAGAAGTCAGACGCACTTTATTACGTAACGACGACGGTACGGACGACGTATTAGGTTCCTAATTCATGGATAGTACATAATGTTCATTATCTTACAACTAAAATTGTTATAATTTAAAAATAATAATCACCATGAAAATAAAGACCTGATAAGTTTATTTTTTTGGAAAAATGCAATTAATAATCTTACAAGGTGTTGTTGACCAATCTTCATTTTCCTTCACTAAATACTCTACAACCTATATTAATATGCAAGTGCAAATTTTCCGGAAGATTAGTCATAAGTAAGTAGTAGAAAATTCGTGGGAATAGATGGTTTGATTGCACAATAAGCATCTATCCTCATAATCAATATAAATATTTAATACTTATGAAATAAAATCCTGTTGTTGCCTAATATACACATTATGTAGCTAATCAATTTTATTTATTTGAATACTCGTTATATTATTACAATAATAGTAAAAACAATGTAAACCTCTCTGAATATGTTGTGTCTAATGATTTATTAAATTTATATAGTAGAGAATTGTTATCCATAAAAGCTTCGACTACGAACTTGGTGAACGTTATTATGAAGGAATACACGTTAATAAAACTAAAAGAAAGTACATAGCAGGCTACGTAAAATTGTGAACACTCTGTATTTTGCTGTATATATAATAAGGTGCTCATAGAACCTTGTCCCGACCCGCTATACACTGGAATAGCGTTTCTTTCATTTTATATAGGATAGGGTGACAAACAAGCGCACTGTCCACCTGCTGATAAGTGGTTGCTGTAGCCCATAGAAATCTACATCTATCCTCGATTACGAATCAAAATGCAGATGCGTGAGGACGAAGATTAAATGCCTCGTTTCCAGTAAAAAGTCCGTTTCCTCCGGTTCTCTACACTCACCCTACGAAACACAGCAGCATTAAGCTGCTATTTTACGCTCATACCAAGAAATCTCATTTGCTGATTCCAAGTATTAAAAATGCAAGAGTTTTATATAATTTATGTACAGATTAGTACTTAATTCTAAAATGTTTGTAAATATAATATAATTTGTCTTAAAAGTTACAACGAATGGTGTATGAACTTAAATTTTCCTTTTTAGCTTTACCATGCAATGAAATAACAAAATACCTTAATAGAATACCTTTGATATGCTATAATTAGTGAATGAAATGAAAAAATATTCCTCTTGAATAGATTTTTATATTCATTGTTTTTTTAAGTTGTCAAACCCAAAGAGGGAAGGGCCTAATCTTAAAACAAACCTGAAAATAAAATAAAAAGAAGTATCTGAAATCACTATTATTTGACTTATTGCTGCGGTATTTCTAAGAAGTATTACCTTAATTTATAACCAAAAATATATAACTGGTGTGATTTTTAGTTACATATTTTTGGTTATAAATTACGGTAATTAACAATTTAAAAGACCATGTTACCCCCATGCACAAGTTCCAAAATGTATAAAGCGTCGGTTCATCATATTACTCCACAGCCTTGATGATATGACTATACAATGTTATGTTTTCAATTGAACAATAGGTCTTGGAGTAAACAGAGCTTGTAAATCGCTCGTAAGCGCAATTTTTCTAAATACTTCGATATATTGTACCAATTTAGAACCCCGGAATTAGGTGCCTTTACCTTTTCAAAATTATACTTTGTACGGTTTTGCAGTCGAAACGTTGGAAATCTGAAATAAGTAAAATTAAATACTTTAGAAACAGGAATAGTTTACTCAAGTTCTATAGTAAATAGGATTCTATATATGTCTTTAAAATTTCTATAATGTGTAAACTTCTTAATTTTTTCTTCAGCCGCTAATGTACTTCTTTAATTATTAGACAGCATTGCTAGTTATATACAACGTATCACAACGTAGATTAGAATTTCTTTCATGTTGTTTAATAAATTACCAGAAACACTTAGCGGCACGCGGACCGACTTCAAATAAAATATATCGATGTATATTTATTCGGCGGTACCTGAAAATAGATAATACTTCTGAATTGAAATTAGATTTAATAATTTTGGAAGATATTGCAAAACGTTCGAATTATCAATTTTGATGTATTATGTTTTATCTATATAATATACATATTGCTCATAATATTATAACATTTAAAATAAAAAATTAAATAAGCAAAGCTACAGTCTATTATAATAAGCTCCGTCGCTGGACACATGCCTCTACTCATTTCTGAGCAGGTTATGGATCAATTAATCTACCGTGCTACTACATTACGTGTCGGCGGACTAAATATTTTTTAAATATTTTTATTCATTTTTCGATGTTCAGGTTTCCTTGCATTGTTTTACTTTAAGACAGAGGATGTGGAAAATTAATACTCGTAAACGAAACTAACAGCACCATGAATTAAAAAATGCGATCGCTTCCAAACGTCCCTAATGCTGGATGCGATCGTTTCAAAAGGAGTTTTCTTCCGCGTACAACCTCTCTGTGGAATAATTTACCACCGGCAATTTTTCCGGACCGATACGACCTGGGGACCTTCAAGAAAAGAGCTTACTCCTTTCTAAAGGGCCGGCAACGCACCTGCAATTCCCCTGGTGTTGCGGTTGATCATGGACGGCGGTAGTCACTTAACATCAGGTGAGCCACATGCTCGTTTGCCCCCTCTTCTATAAAAAAAAGCATCTTCCTGATAACAGCAATGATATAATTAAAAACTGCGGTTGCCAACCCGCTCGCCAAACGTGGCAACTATGGCAAATATCCCCCATGAGTAACGACACAAACAAACGGGTGCCAGTCCCCGGCGGCCCCGCTATTCCTGGCTACGGTGGCGACCATGGTGGGGCATGGGGTGCTAAGAATCATTATTGTTTTTAATCTTGAAATAGACAATTGGTTTTACTATTAAATCTTGATTTGTATTCCAAATTAGTTAAATAGGAAAAGAAGTCAGACGCACTTTATTACAAAACGACGACGGTACGGACGACGTATTAGGTTCCTAATTCATGGATAGTACATAATGTTCATTATCTTACAACTAAAATTGTTATAATTTAAAAATAATAATCACCATGAAAATAAAGACCTGATAAGTTTTTTTTTTGTAAAAATGCAATTAATAATCTTACAAGGTGTTGTTGACCAATCTTCATTTTCCTTCACTAAATACTCTACAACCTATATTAATATGCAAGTGCAAATTTTCCGGAAGATTAGTCATAAGTAAGTAGTAGAAAATTCGTGGGAATAGATGGTTTGATTGCACAATAAGCATCTATCCTCATAATCAATATAAATATTTAATACTTATGAAATAAAATCCTGTTGTTGCCTAATATACACATTATGTAGCTAATCAATTTTATTTATTTGAATACTCGTTTTATTATTACAATAATAGTAAAAACAATGTAAACCTCTCTGAATATGTTGTGTCTAATGATTTATTAAATTTATATAGTAGAGAATTGTTATCCATAAAAGCTTCGACTACGAACTTGGTGAACGTTATTATGAAGGAATACACGTTAATAAAACTAAAAGAAAGTACATAGCAGGCTACGTACAATTGTGAACACTCTGTATTTTGCTGTATATATAATAAGGTGCTCATAGAACCTTGTCCCGACCCGCTATACACTGGAATAGCGTTTCTTTCATTTTATATAGGATAGGGTGACAAACAAGCGCACGGTCCACCTGCTGATAAGTGGTTGCTGTAGCCCATAGAAATCTACATCTATCCTCGATTACGAATCAAAATGCAGATGCGTGAGGACGAAGATTAAATGCCTCGTTTCCAGTAAAAAGTCCGTTTCCTCCGGTTCTCTACACTCACCCTACGAAACACAGCAGCATTAAGCTGCTATTTTACGCTCATACCAAGAAATCTCATTTGCTGATTCCAAGTATTAAAAATGCAAGAGTTTTATATAATTTATGTACAGATTAGTACTTAATTCTATAATGTTTGTAAATATAATATAATTTGTCTTAAAAGTTACAACGAATTGTGTATGAACTTAAATTTTCCTTTTTAGCTTTACCATGCAATGAAATAACAAAATACCTTAATAGAACACCTTTGATATGCTATAATTAGTGAATGAAATGAAAAAATATTCCTCTTGAATAGATTTTTATATTCATTGTTTTTTTAAGTTGTCAAACCCAAAGAGGGAAGGGCCTAATCTTAAAACAAACCTGAAAATAAAATAAAAAGAAGTATATGAAACCACTATTATTTGACTTATTGCTGCGGTATTTCTAAGAAGTATTACCTTAATTTATAACCAAAAATATATAACTAGTGTGATTTTTAGTTACATATTTTTGGCTATAAATTACGGTAATTAACAATTTAAAGGACCATGTTACCCCCCATGCACAAGTTCCAAAATGTATAAAGCGTCGGTTCATCATATTACTCCACAGCCTTGATGATATGACTATACAATGTTATGTTTTCAATTGAACAATAGGTCTTGGAGTAAACAGAGCTTGCAAATCGCTCGTAAGCGCAATTTTTCTAAATACTTCGATATATTGTACCAATTTAGAACCCCGGAATTAGGTGCCTTTACCTTTTCAAAATTATACTTTGTACGGTTTTGCAGTCGAAACGTTGGAAATCTGAAATAAGTAAAATTAAATACTTTAGAAACGGGAATAGTTTACTCAAGTTCTATAGTAAATAGGATTCTATATATGTCTTTAAAATACCTATAATGTGTAAACTTCTTAATTTTTTCTTCAGCCGATAATGTACATCTTTAATTATTAGATAGCATTGCTAGTTATATACAACGTATCACAACGTAGATTAGAATTTCTTTCACGTTGTTTAATAAATTACCAGAAACACTTAGCGGCACGCGGACCGACTTCAAATAAAATATATCGATGTATATTTATTCGGCGGTACCTGAAAATAGATAATACTTCTGAATTGAAATTAGATTTAATAATTTTGGAAGATATTGCAAAACGTTCGAATTATCAATTTTGATGTATTATGTTTTATCTATATAATATACATATTGCTCATAATATTATAACATTTAAAATAAAAAATTAAATAAGCAAAGCTACAGTCTATTATAATAAGCTCCGTCGCTGGACACATGCCTCTACTCATTTCTGAGCAGGTATGGATCAATTAATCTACCGTGCTACTACATTAAGTGTCGGCGGACTAAATATTTTTTAAATATTTTTATTCATTTTTCGATGTTCAGGTTTCCTTGCATTGTTTTACTTTAAGACAGAGGATGTGGAAAATTAATACTCGTAAACGAAACTAACAGCACCATGAATTAAAAAATGCGATCGCTTCCACACGTCCCTAATGCTGGAAGCGATCGTTTCAAAAGGAGTTTTCTTCCGCGTACAACCTCTCTGTGGAATAATTTACCACCGGCAATTTTTCCGGACCGATACGACCTGGGGACCTTCAAGAAAAGAGCTTACTCCTTTCTAAAGGGCCGGCAACGCACCTGCAATTCCCCTGGTGTTGCGGTTGATCATGGATCACTTAGCGGCACGCGGACCGACTTCAAATAAAATATATCGATGTATATTTATTCGGCGGTACCTGAAAATAGATAATACTTCTGAATTGAAATTAGATTTAATAATTTTGGAAGATATTGCAAAACGTTCGAATTATCAATTTTGATGTATTATGTTTTATCTATATAATATACATATTGCTCATAATATTATAACATTTAAAATAAAAAATTAAATAAGCAAAGCTACAGTCTATTATAATAAGCTCCGTCGCTGGACACATGCCTCTACTCATTTCTGAGCAGGTTATGGATCAATTAATCTACCGTGCTACTACATTAAGTGTCGGCGGACTAAATATTTTTTAAATATTTTTATTCATTTTTCGATGTTCAGGTTTCCTTGCATTGTTTTACTTTAAGACAGAGGATGTGGAAAATTAATACTCGTAAACGAAACTAACAGCACCATGAATTAAAAAATGCGATCGCTTCCACACGTCCCTAATGCTGGAAGCGATCGTTTCAAAAGGAGTTTTCTTCCGCGTACAACCTCTCTGTGGAATAATTTACCACCGGCAATTTTTCCGGACCGATACGACCTGGGGACCTTCAAGAAAAGAGCTTACTCCTTTCTAAAGGGCCGGCAACGCACCTGCAATTCCCCTGGTGTTGCGGTTGATCATGGACGGCGGTAGTCACTTAACATCAGGTGAGCCACATGCTCGTTTGCCCCCTCTTCTATAAAAAAAAGCATCTTCCTGATAACAGCAATGATATAATTAAAAACTGCGGTTGCCAACCCGCTCGCCAAACGTGGCAACTATGGCAAATATCCCCCATGAGTAACGACGCAAACAAACGGGTGCCAGTCCCCGGCGGCCCCGCTATTCCTGGCTACGGTGGCGACCATGGTGGGGCATGGGGTGCTAAGAATCATTATTGTTTTTAATCTTGAAATAGACAATTGGTTTTACTATTAAATCTTGATTTGTATTCCAAATTAGTTAAATAGGAAAAGAAGTCAGACGCACTTTATTACGTAACGCCGACGGTACGGACGACGTATTAGGTTCCTAATTCATGGATAGTACATAATGTTCATTATCTTACAACTAAAATTGTTATAATTTAAAAATAATAATCACCATGAAAATAAAGACCTGATAAGTTTTTTTTTGTAAAAATGCAATTAATAATCTTACAAGGTGTTGTTGACCAATCTTCATTTTCCTTCACTAAATACTCTACAACCTATATTAATATGCAAGTGCAAATTTTCCGGAAGATTAGTCATAAGTAAGTAGTAGAAAATTCGTGGGAATAGATGGTTTGATTGCACAATAAGCATCTATCCTCATAATCAATATAAATATTTAATACTTATGAAATAAAATCCTGTTGTTGCCTAATATACACATTATGTAGCTAATCAATTTTATTTATTTGAATACTCGTTTTATTATTACAATAATAGTAAAAACAATGTAAACCTCTCTGAATATGTTGTGTCTAATGATTTATTAAATTTATATAGTAGAGAATTGTTATCCATAAAAGCTTCGACTACGAACTTGGTGAACGTTATTATGAAGGAATACACGTTAATAAAACTAAAAGAAAGTACATAGCAGGCTACGTACAATTGTGAACACTCTGTATTTTGCTGTATATATAATAAGGTGCTCATAGAACCTTGTCCCGACCCGCTATACACTGGAATAGCGTTTCTTTCATTTTATATAGGATAGGGTGACAAACAAGCGCACTGTCCACCTGCTGATAAGTGGTTGCTGTAGCCCATAGAAATCTACATCTATCCTCGATTACGAATCAAAATGCAGATGCGTGAGGACGAAGATTAAATGCCTCGTTTCCAGTAAAAAGTCCGTTTCCTCCGGTTCTCTACACTCACCCTACGAAACACAGCAGCATTAAGCTGCTATTTTACGCTCATACCAAGAAATCTCATTTGCTGATTCCAAGTATTAAAAATGCAAGAGTTTTATATAATTTATGTACAGATTAGTACTTAATTCTAAAATGTTTGTAAATATAATATAATTTGTCTTAAAAGTTACAACGAATTGTGTATGAACTTAAATTTTCCTTTTTAGCTTTACCATGCAATGAAATAACAAAATACCTTAATAGAACACCTTTGATATGCTATAATTAGTGAATGAAATGAAAAAATATTCCTCTTGAATAGATTTTTATATTCATTGTTTTTTTAAGTTGTCAAACCCAAAGAGGGAAGGGCCTAATCTTAAAACAAACCTGAAAATAAAATAAAAAGAAGTATCTGAAATCACTATTATTTGACTTATTGCTGCGGTATTTCTAAGAAGTATTACCTTAATTTATAACCAAAAATATATAACTAGTGTGATTTTTAGTTACATATTTTTGGTTATAAATTACGGTAATTAACAATTTAAAGGACCATGTTACCCCCCATGCACAAGTTCCAAAATGTATAAAGCGTCGGTTCATCATATTACTCCACAGCCTTGATGATATGACTATACAATGTTATGTTTTCAATTGAACAATAGGTCTTGGAGTAAACAGAGCTTGCAAATCGCTCGTAAGCGCAATTTTTCTAAATACTTCGATATATTGTACCAATTTAGAACCCCGGAATTAGGTGCCTTTACCTTTTCAAAATTATACTTTGTACGGTTTTGCAGTCGAAACGTTGGAAATCTGAAATAAGTAAAATTAAATACTTTAGAAACGGGAATAGTTTACTCAAGTTCTATAGTAAATAGGATTCTATATATGTCTTTAAAATACCTATAATGTGTAAACTTCTTAATTTTTTCTTCAGCCGATAATGTACATCTTTAATTATTAGATAGCATTGCTAGTTATATACAACGTATCACAACGTAGATTAGAATTTCTTTCACGTTGTTTAATAAATTACCAGAAACACTTAGCGGCACGCGGACCGACTTCAAATAAAATATATCGATGTATATTTATTCGGCGGTACCTGAAAATAGATAATACTTCTGAATTGAAATTAGATTTAATAATTTTGGAAGATATTGCAAAACGTTCGAATTATCAATTTTGATGTATTATGTTTTATCTATATAATATACATATTGCTCATAATATTATAACATTTAAAATAAAAAATTAAATAAGCAAAGCTACAGTCTATTATAATAAGCTCCGTCGCTGGACACATGCCTCTACTCATTTCTGAGCAGGTTATGGATCAATTAATCTACCGTGCTACTACATTAAGTGTCGGCGGACTAAATATTTTTTAAATATTTTTATTCATTTTTCGATGTTCAGGTTTCCTTGCATTGTTTTACTTGAAGACAGAGGATGTGGAAAATTAATACTCGTAAACGAAACTAACAGCACCATGAATTAAAAAATGCGATCGCTTCCACACGTCCCTAATGCTGGAAGCGATCGTTTCAAAAGGAGTTTTCTTCCGCGTACAACCTCTCTGTGGAATAATTTACCACCGGCAATTTTTCCGGACCGATACGACCTGGGGACCTTCAAGAAAAGAGCTTACTCCTTTCTAAAGGGCCGGCAACGCACCTGCAATTCCCCTGGTGTTGCGGTTGATCATGGACGGCGGTAGTCACTTAACATCAGGTGAGCCACATGCTCGTTTGCCCCCTCTTCTATAAAAAAAAGCATCTTCCTGATAACAGCAATGATATAATTAAAAACTGCGGTTGCCAACCCGCTCGCCAAACGTGGCAACTATGGCAAATATCCCCCATGAGTAACGACGCAAACAAACGGGTGCCAGTCCCCGGCGGCCCCGCTATTCCTGGCTACGGTGGCGACCATGGTGGGGCATGGGGTGCTAAGAATCATTATTGTTTTTAATCTTGAAATAGACAATTGGTTTTACTATTAAATCTTGATTTGTATTCCAAATTAGTTAAATAGGAAAAGAAGTCAGACGCACTTTATTACGTAACGACGACGGTACGGACGACGTATTAGGTTCCTAATTCATGGATAGTACATAATGTTCATTATCTTACAACTAAAATTGTTATAATTTAAAAATAATAATCACCATGAAAATAAAGACCTGATAAGTTTTTTTTTTTGTAAAAATGCAATTAATAATCTTACAAGGTGTTGTTGACCAATCTTCATTTTCCTTCACTAAATACTCTACAACCTATATTAATATGCAAGTGCAAATTTTCCGGAAGATTAGTCATAAGTAAGTAGTAGAAAATTCGTGGGAATAGATGGTTTGATTGCACAATAAGCATCTATCCTCATAATCAATATAAATATTTAATACTTATGAAATAAAATCCTGTTGTTGCCTAATATACACATTATGTAGCTAATCAATTTTATTTATTTGAATACTCGTTTTATTATTACAATAATAGTAAAAACAATGTAAACCTCTCTGAATATGTTGTGTCTAATGATTTATTAAATTTATATAGTAGAGAATTGTTATCCATAAAAGCTTCGACTACGAACTTGGTGAACGTTATTATGAAGGAATACACGTTAATAAAACTAAAAGAAAGTACATAGCAGGCTACGTACAATTGTAAACACTCTGTATTTTGCTGTATATATAATAAGGTGCTCATAGAACCTTGTCCCGACCCGCTATTTACTGGAATAGCGTTTCTTTCATTTTATATAGGATAGGGTGACAAACAAGCGCACGGTCCACCTGCTGATAAGTGGTTGCTGTAGCCCATAGAAATCTACATCTATCCTCGATTACGAATCAAAATGCAGATGCGTGAGGACGAAGATTAAATGCCTCGTTTCCAGTAAAAAGTCCGTTTCCTCCGGTTCTCTACACTCACCCTACGAAACACAGCAGCATTAAGCTGCTATTTTACGCTCATACCAAGAAATCTCATTTGCTGATTCCAAGTATTAAAAATGCAAGAGTTTTATATAATTTATGTACAGATTAGTACTTAATTCTATAATGTTTGTAAATATAATATAATTTGTCTTAAAAGTTACAACGAATTGTGTATGAACTTAAAGTTTCCTTTTTAGCTTTACCATGCAATGAAATAACAAAATACCTTAATAGAACACCTTTGATATGCTATAATTAGTGAATGAAATGAAAAAATATTCCTCTTGAATAGATTTTTATATTCATTGTTTTTTTAAGTTGTCAAACCCAAAGAGGGAAGGGCCTAATCTTAAAACAAACCTGAAAATAAAATAAAAAGAAGTATCTGAAATCACTATTATTTGACTTATTGCTGCGGTATTTCTAAGAAGTATTACCTTAATTTATAACCAAAAATATATAACTAGTGTGATTTTTAGTTACATATTTTTGGTTATAAATTACGGTAATTAACAATTTAAAGGACCATGTTACCCCCCATGCACAAGTTCCAAAATGTATAAAGCGTCGGTTCATCATATTACTCCACAGCCTTGATGATATGACTATACAATGTTATGTTTTCAATTGAACAATAGGTCTTGGAGTAAACAGAGCTTGCAAATCGCTCGTAAGCGCAATTTTTCTAAATACTTCGATATATTGTACCAATTTAGAACCCCGGAATTAGGTGCCTTTACCTTTTCAAAATTATACTTTGTACGGTTTTGCAGTCGAAACGTTGGAAATCTGAAATAAGTAAAATTAAATACTTTAGAAACGGGAATAGTTTACTCAAGTTCTATAGTAAATAGGATTGTATATATGTCTTTAAAATACCTATAATGTGTAAACTTCTTAATTTTTTCTTCAGCCGATAATGTACATCTTTAATTATTAGATAGCATTGCTAGTTATATACAACGTATCACAACGTAGATTAGAATTTCTTTCACGTTGTTTAATAAATTACCAGAAACACTTAGCGGCACGCGGACCGACTTCAAATAAAATATATCGATGTATATTTATTCGGCGGTACCTGAAAATAGATAATACTTCTGAATTGAAATTAGATTTAATAATTTTGGAAGATATTGCAAAACGTTCGAATTATCAATTTTGATGTATTATGTTTTATCTATATAATATACATATTGCTCATAATATTATAACATTTAAAATAAAAAATTAAATAAGCAAAGCTACAGTCTATTATAATAAGCTCCGTCGCTGGACACATGCCTCTACTCATTTCTGAGCAGGTTATGGATCAATTAATCTACCGTGCTACTACATTAAGTGTCGGCGGACTAAATATTTTTTAAATATTTTTATTCATTTTTCGATGTTCAGGTTTCCTTGCATTGTTTTACTTTAAGACAGAGGATGTGGAAAATTAATACTCGTAAACGAAACTAACAGCACCATGAATTAAAAAATGCGATCGCTTCCACACGTCCCTAATGCTGGAAGCGATCGTTTCAAAAGGAGTTTTCTTCCGCGTACAACCTCTCTGTGGAATAATTTACCACCGGCAATTTTTCCGGACCGATACGACCTGGGGACCTTCAAGAAAAGAGCTTACTCCTTTCTAAAGGGCCGGCAACGCACCTGCAATTCCCCTGGTGTTGCGGTTGATCATGGACGGCGGTAGTCACTTAACATCAGGTGAGCCACATGCTCGTTTGCCCCCTCTTCTATAAAAAAAAGCATCTTCCTGATAACAGCAATGATATAATTAAAAACTGCGGTTGCCAACCCGCTCGCCAAACGTGGCAACTATGGCAAATATCCCCCATGAGTAACGACGCAAACAAACGGGTGCCAGTCCCCGGCGGCCCCGCTATTCCTGGCTACGGTGGCGACCATGGTGGGGCATGGGGTGCTAAGAATCATTATTGTTTTTAATCTTGAAATAGACAATTGGTTTTACTATTAAATCTTGATTTGTATTCCAAATTAGTTAAATAGGAAAAGAAGTCAGACGCACTTTATTACGTAACGACGACGGTACGGACGACGTATTAGGTTCCTAATTCATGGATAGTACATAATGTTCATTATCTTACAACTAAAATTGTTATAATTTAAAAATAATAATCACCATGAAAATAAAGACCTGATAAGTTTTTTTTTTTGTAAAAATGCAATTAATAATCTTACAAGGTGTTGTTGACCAATCTTCATTTTCCTTCACTAAATACTCTACAACCTATATTAATATGCAAGTGCAAATTTTCCGGAAGATTAGTCATAAGTAAGTAGTAGAAAATTCGTGGGAATAGATGGTTTGATTGCACAATAAGCATCTATCCTCATAATCAATATAAATATTTAATACTTATGAAATAAAATCCTGTTGTTGCCTAATATACACATTATGTAGCTAATCAATTTTATTTATTTGAATACTCGTTTTATTATTACAATAATAGTAAAAACAATGTAAACCTCTCTGAATATGTTGTGTCTAATGATTTATTAAATTTATATAGTAGAGAATTGTTATCCATAAAAGCTTCGACTACGAACTTGGTGAACGTTATTATGAAGGAATACACGTTAATAAAACTAAAAGAAAGTACATAGCAGGCTACGTACAACTGTGAACACTCTGTATTTTGCTGTATATATAATAAGGTGCTCATAGAACCTTGTCCCGACCCGCTATACACTGGAATAGCGTTTCTTTCATTTTATATAGGATAGGGTGACAAACAAGCGCACGGTCCACCTGCTGATAAGTGGTTGCTGTAGCCCATAGAAATCTACATCTATCCTCGATTACGAATCAAAATGCAGATGCGTGAGGACGAAGATTAAATGCCTCGTTTCCAGTAAAAAGTCCGTTTCCTCCGGTTCTCTACACTCACCCTACGAAACACAGCAGCATTAAGCTGCTATTTTACGCTCATACCAAGAAATCTCATTTGCTGATTCCAAGTATTAAAAATGCAAGAGTTTTATATAATTTATGTACAGATTAGTACTTAATTCTATAATGTTTGTAAATATAATATAATTTGTCTTAAAAGTTACAACGAATTGTGTATGAACTTAAATTTTCCTTTTTAGCTTTACCATGCAATGAAATAACAAAATACCTTAATAGAACACCTTTGATATGCTATAATTAGTGAATGAAATGAAAAAATATTCCTCTTGAATAGATTTTTATATTCATTGTTTTTTTAAGTTGTCAAACCCAAAGAGGGAAGGGCCTAATCTTAAAACAAACCTGAAAATAAAATAAAAAGAAGTATCTGAAATCACTATTATTTGACTTATTGCTGCGGTATTTCTAAGAAGTATTACCTTAATTTATAACCAAAAATATATAACTAGTGTGATTTTTAGTTACATATTTTTGGTTATAAATTACGGTAATTAACAATTTAAAGGACCATGTTACCCCCCATGCACAAGTTCCAAAATGTATAAAGCGTCGGTTCATCATATTACTCCACAGCCTTGATGATATGACTATACAATGTTATGTTTTCAATTGAACAATAGGTCTTGGAGTAAACAGAGCTTGCAAATCGCTCGTAAGCGCAATTTTTCTAAATACTTCGATATATTGTACCAATTTAGAACCCCGGAATTAGGTGCCTTTACCTTTTCAAAATTATACTTTGTACGGTTTTGCAGTCGAAACGTTGGAAATCTGAAATAAGTAAAATTAAATACTTTAGAAACGGGAATAGTTTACTCAAGTTCTATAGTAAATAGGATTCTATATATGTCTTTAAAATACCTATAATGTGTAAACTTCTTAATTTTTTCTTCAGCCGATAATGTACATCTTTAATTATTAGATAGCATTGCTAGTTATATACAACGTATCACAATGTAGATTAGAATTTCTTTCACGTTGTTTAATAAATTACCAGAAACACTTAGCGGCACGCGGACCGACTTCAAATAAAATATATCGATGTATATTTATTCGGCGGTACCTGAAAATAGATAATACTTCTGAATTGAAATTAGATTTAATAATTTTGGAAGATATTGCAAAACGTTCGAATTATCAATTTTGATGTATTATGTTTTATCTATATAATATACATATTGCTCATAATATTATAACATTTAAAATAAAAAATTAAATAAGCAAAGCTACAGTCTATTATAATAAGCTCCGTCGCTGGACACATGCCTCTACTCATTTCTGAGCAGGTTATGGATCAATTAATCTACCGTGCTACTACATTAAGTGTCGGCGGACTAAATATTTTTTAAATATTTTTATTCATTTTTCGATGTTCAGGTTTCCTTGCATTGTTTTACTTTAAGACAGAGGATGTGGAAAATTAATACTCGTAAACGAAACTAACATCACCATGAATTAAAAAATGCGATCGCTTCCACACGTCCCTAATGCTGGAAGCGATCGTTTCAAAAGGAGTTTTCTTCCGCGTACAACCTCTCTGTGGAATAATTTACCACCGGCAATTTTTCCGGACCGATACGACCTGGGGACCTTCAAGAAAAGAGCTTACTCCTTTCTAAAGGGCCGGCAACGCACCTGCAATTCCCCTGGTGTTGCGGTTGATCATGGACGGCGGTAGTCACTTAACATCAGGTGAGCCACATGCTCGTTTGCCCCCTCTTCTATAAAAAAAAGCATCTTCCTGATAACAGCAATGATATAATTAAAAACTGCGGTTGCCAACCCGCTCGCCAAACGTGGCAACTATGGCAAATATCCCCCATGAGTAACGACGCAAACAAACGGGTGCCAGTCCCCGGCGGCCCCGCTATTCCTGGCTACGGTGGCGACCATGGTGGGGCATGGGGTGCTAAGAATCATTATTGTTTTTAATCTTGAAATAGACAATTGGTTTTACTATTAAATCTTGATTTGTATTCCAAATTAGTTAAATAGGAAAAGAAGTCAGACGCACTTTATTACGTAACGACGACGGTACGGACGACGTATTAGGTTCCTAATTCATGGATAGTACATAATGTTCATTATCTTACAACTAAAATTGTTATAATTTAAAAATAATAATCACCATGAAAATAAAGACCTGATAAGTTTTTTTTTTTTGTAAAAATGCAATTAATAATCTTACAAGGTGTTGTTGACCAATCTTCATTTTCCTTCACTAAATACTCTACAACCTATATTAATATGCAAGTGCAAATTTTCCGGAAGATTAGTCATAAGTAAGTAGTAGAAAATTCGTGGGAATAGATGGTTTGATTGCACAATAAGCATCTATCCTCATAATCAATATAAATATTTAATATTTATGAAATAAAATCCTGTTGTTGCCTAATATACACATTATGTAGCTAATCAATTTTATTTATTTGAATACTCGTTTTATTATTACAATAATAGTAAAAACAATGTAAACCTCTCTGAATATGTTGTGTCTAATGATTTATTAAATTTATATAGTAGAGAATTGTTATCCATAAAAGCTTCGACTACGAACTTGGTGAACGTTATTATGAAGGAATACACGTTAATAAAACTAAAAGAAAGTACATAGCAGGCTACGTACAATTGTGAACACTCTGTATTTTGCTGTATATATAATAAGGTGCTCATAGAACCTTGTCCCGACCCGCTATACACTGGAATAGCGTTTCTTTCATTTTATATAGGATAGGGTGACAAACAAGCGCACGGTCCACCTGCTGATAAGTGGTTGCTGTAGCCCATAGAAATCTACATCTATCCTCGATTACGAATCAAAATGCAGATGCGTGAGGACGAAGATTAAATGCCTCGTTTCCAGTAAAAAGTCCGTTTCCTCCGGTTCTCTACACTCACCCTACGAAACACAGCAGCATTAAGCTGCTATTTTACGCTCATACCAAGAAATCTCATTTGCTGATTCCAAGTATTAAAAATGCAAGAGTTTTATATAATTTATGTACAGATTAGTACTTAATTCTATAATGTTTGTAAATATAATATAATTTGTCTTAAAAGTTACAACGAATTGTGTATGAACTTAAAGTTTCCTTTTTAGCTTTACCATGCAATGAAATAACAAAATACCTTAATAGAACACCTTTGATATGCTATAATTAGTGAATGAAATGAAAAAATATTCCTCTTGAATAGATTTTTATATTCATTGTTTTTTTAAGTTGTCAAACCCAAAGAGGGAAGGGCCTAATCTTAAAACAAACCTGAAAATAAAATAAAAAGAAGTATCTGAAATCACTATTATTTGACTTATTGCTGCGGTATTTCTAAGAAGTATTACCTTAATTTATAACCAAAAATATATAACTAGTGTGATTTTTAGTTACATATTTTTGGTTATAAATTACGGTAATTAACAATTTAAAGGACCATGTTACCCCCCATGCACAAGTTCCAAAATGTATAAAGCGTCGGTTCATCATATTACTCCACAGCCTTGATGATATGACTATACAATGTTATGTTTTCAATTGAACAATAGGTCTTGGAGTAAACAGAGCTTGCAAATCGCTCGTAAGCGCAATTTTTCTAAATACTTCGATATATTGTACCAATTTAGAACCCCGGAATTAGGTGCCTTTACCTTTTCAAAATTATACTTTGTACGGTTTTGCAGTCGAAACGTTGGAAATCTGAAATAAGTAAAATTAAATACTTTAGAAACGGGAATAGTTTACTCAAGTTCTATAGTAAATAGGATTCTATATATGTCTTTAAAATACCTATAATGTGTAAACTTCTTAATTTTTTCTTCAGCCGATAATGTACATCTTTAATTATTAGATAGCATTGCTAGTTATATACAACGTATCACAACGTAGATTAGAATTTCTTTCACGTTGTTTAATAAATTACCAGAAACACTTAGCGGCACGCGGACCGACTTCAAATAAAATATATCGATGTATATTTATTCGGCGGTACCTGAAAATAGATAATACTTCTGAATTGAAATTAGATTTAATAATTTTGGAAGATATTGCAAAACGTTCGAATTATCAATTTTGATGTATTATGTTTTATCTATATAATATACATATTGCTCATAATATTATAACATTTAAAATAAAAAATTAAATAAGCAAAGCTACAGTCTATTATAATAAGCTCCGTCGCTGGACACATGCCTCTACTCATTTCTGAGCAGGTTATGGATCAATTAATCTACCGTGCTACTACATTAAGTGTCGGCGGACTAAATATTTTTTAAATATTTTTATTCATTTTTCGATGTTCAGGTTTCCTTGCATTGTTTTACTTTAAGACAGAGGATGTGGAAAATTAATACTCGTAAACGAAACTAACAGCACCATGAATTAAAAAATGCGATCGCTTCCACACGTCCCTAATGCTGGAAGCGATCGTTTCAAAAGGAGTTTTCTTCCGCGTACAACCTCTCTGTGGAATAATTTACCACCGGCAATTTTTCCGGACCGATACGACCTGGGGACCTTCAAGAAAAGAGCTTACTCCTTTCTAAAGGGCCGGCAACGCACCTGCAATTCCCCTGGTGTTGCGGTTGATCATGGACGGCGGTAGTCACTTAACATCAGGTGAGCCACATGCTCGTTTGCCCCCTCTTCTATAAAAAAAAGCATCTTCCTGATAACAGCAATGATATAATTAAAAACTGCGGTTGCCAACCCGCTCGCCAAACGTGGCAACTATGGCAAATATCCCCCATGAGTAACGACGCAAACAAACGGGTGCCAGTCCCCGGCGGCCCCGCTATTCCTGGCTACGGTGGCGACCATGGTGGGGCATGGGGTGCTAAGAATCATTATTGTTTTTAATCTTGAAATAGACAATTGGTTTTACTATTAAATCTTGATTTGTATTCCAAATTAGTTAAATAGGAAAAGAAGTCAGACGCACTTTATTACGTAACGACGACGGTACGGACGACGTATTAGGTTCCTAATTCATGGATAGTACATAATGTTCATTATCTTACAACTAAAATTGTTATAATTTAAAAATAATAATCACCACGAAAATAAAGACCTGATAAGTTTTTTTTTTTTGTAAAAATGCAATTAATAATCTTACAAGGTGTTGTTGACCAATCTTCATTTTCCTTCACTAAATACTCTACAACCTATATTAATATGCAAGTGCAAATTTTCCGGAAGATTAGTCATAAGTAAGTAGTAGAAAATTCGTGGGAATAGATGGTTTGATTGCACAATAAGCATCTATCCTCATAATCAATATAAATATTTAATACTTATGAAATAAAATCCTGTTGTTGCCTAATATACACATTATGTAGCTAATCAATTTTATTTATTTGAATACTCGTTTTATTATTACAATAATAGTAAAAACAATGTAAACCTCTCTGAATATGTTGTGTCTAATGATTTATTAAATTTATATAGTAGAGAATTGTTATCCATAAAAGCTTCGACTACGAACTTGGTGAACGTTATTATGAAGGAATACACGTTAATAAAACTAAAAGAAAGTACATAGCAGGCTACGTACAATTGTGAACACTCTGTATTTTGCTGTATATATAATAAGGTGCTCATAGAACCTTGTCCCGACCCGCTATACACTGGAATAGCGTTTCTTTCATTTTATATAGGATAGGGTGACAAACAAGCGCACGGTCCACCTGCTGATAAGTGGTTGCTGTAGCCCATAGAAATCTACATCTATCCTCGATTACGAATCAAAATGCAGATGCGTGAGGACGAAGATTAAATGCCTCGTTTCCAGTAAAAAGTCCGTTTCCTCCGGTTCTCTACACTCACCCTACGAAACACAGCAGCATTAAGCTGCTATTTTACGCTCATACCAAGAAATCTCATTTGCTGATTCCAAGTATTAAAAATGCAAGAGTTTTATATAATTTATGTACAGATTAGTACTTAATTCTATAATGTTTGTAAATATAATATAATTTGTCTTAAAAGTTACAACGAATTGTGTATGAACTTAAAGTTTCCTTTTTAGCTTTACCATGCAATGAAATAACAAAATACCTTAATAGAACACCTTTGATATGCTATAATTAGTGAATGAAATGAAAAAATATTCCTCTTGAATAGATTTTTATATTCATTGTTTTTTTAAGTTGTCAAACCCAAAGAGGGAAGGGCCTAATCTTAAAACAAACCTGAAAATAAAATAAAAAGAAGTATCTGAAATCACTATTATTTGACTTATTGCTGCGGTATTTCTAAGAAGTATTACCTTAATTTATAACCAAAAATATATAACTAGTGTGATTTTTAGTTACATATTTTTGGTTATAAATTACGGTAATTAACAATTTAAAGGACCATGTTACCCCCCATGCACAAGTTCCAAAATGTATAAAGCGTCGGTTCATCATATTACTCCACAGCCTTGATGATATGACTATACAATGTTATGTTTTCAATTGAACAATAGGTCTTGGAGTAAACAGAGCTTGCAAATCGCTCGTAAGCGCAATTTTTCTAAATACTTCGATATATTGTACCAATTTAGAACCCCGGAATTAGGTGCCTTTACCTTTTCAAAATTATACTTTGTACGGTTTTGCAGTCGAAACGTTGGAAATCTGAAATAAGTAAAATTAAATACTTTAGAAACGGGAATAGTTTACTCAAGTTCTATAGTAAATAGGATTCTATATATGTCTTTAAAATACCTATAATGTGTAAACTTCTTAATTTTTTCTTCAGCCGATAATGTACATCTTTAATTATTAGATAGCATTGCTAGTTATATACAACGTATCACAACGTAGATTAGAATTTCTTTCACGTTGTTTAATAAATTACCAGAAACACTTAGCGGCATGCGGACCGACTTCAAATAAAATATATCGATGTATATTTATTCGGCGGTACCTGAAAATAGATAATACTTCTGAATTGAAATTAGATTTAATAATTTTGGAAGATATTGCAAAACGTTCGAATTATCAATTTTGATGTATTATGTTTTATCTATATAATATACATATTGCTCATAATATTATAACATTTAAAATAAAAAATTAAATAAGCAAAGCTACAGTCTATTATAATAAGCTCCGTCGCTGGACACATGCCTCTACTCATTTCTGAGCAGGTTATGGATCAATTAATCTACCGTGCTACTACATTAAGTGTCGGCGGACTAAATATTTTTTAAATATTTTTATTCATTTTTCGATGTTCAGGTTTCCTTGCATTGTTTTACTTTAAGACAGAGGATGTGGAAAATTAATACTCGTAAACGAAACTAACAGCACCATGAATTAAAAAATGCGATCGCTTCCACACGTCCCTAATGCTGGAAGCGATCGTTTCAAAAGGAGTTTTCTTCCGCGTACAACCTCTCTGTGGAATAATTTACCACCGGCAATTTTTCCGGACCGATACGACCTGGGGACCTTCAAGAAAAGAGCTTACTCCTTTCTAAAGGGCCGGCAACGCACCTGCAATTCCCCTGGTGTTGCGGTTGATCATGGACGGCGGTAGTCACTTAACATCAGGTGAGCCACATGCTCGTTTGCCCCCTCTTCTATAAAAAAAGCATCTTCCTGATAACAGCAATGATATAATTAAAAACTGCGGTTGCCAACCCGCTCGCCAAACGTGGCAACTATGGCAAATATCCCCCATGAGTAACGACGCAAACAAACGGGTGCCAGTCCCCGGCGGCCCCGCTATTCCTGGCTACGGTGGCGACCATGGTGGGGCATGGGGTGCTAAGAATCTCCGGTGGAGGTTCGGTTGCCACCTACGACGACTCGACCTGACAACATATAACGCACGCACCCTAAGGACTGACGAGAATATACTAGAGTTTGGAAGAAGAGGTAGACAAGTTGCGCTGGCATATTATTGGGTTATCCGTGGTCCGAAGAGTGGGGGAGGACACGGTAATCCTCGAGTGCGGCAACTTGTTCTATCACCGGGAGGGCGACCATCTGTCCCAAGAAGTATCGGATTTATCGTCCACAAGTCTCTCGTCAACAACGTTGTAAAGATTGAGAGTGTGTCGACGAGGGTCACGTACCTGATACTCAGAATCACCAAACGGTATTCGCTGAAGGTCATACAGGTTTACACACCAACCTCGGCACATCATGATGAGGAGGTGGAGGAAATGTATGAGGATATTTCTAGAGCCATGCATTCCTCCAAAACCCACTACAAGGTGTTGATAGGAGACTTCAACGAAAAACTAGGTACAGGAGAAAGCGGTGAACTGAACTTAGGGCAATTTGGAGTAGGGCAACGGAACCGTAGGGGCCAACAGCTGGCCGACTTCAAGGAGAAATAGGGACTCTTTATGATGAACTATTTCTTTCAGAAGCAGCCCCACAGGAAGTGGACCTGGTCGAGCCCCGACGGTTTGACAAAAAATGAGATTGACTTCATTATGACGACCAGACGCCAACTGTTCAGTGATGTCTCGGTGATCGCAAGGGTGAAAACTGGCAGCGATCTCCGAATGGTTAGAGGCACACTGAACCTAAACGTTAAGTTGGAGAGGTCTCGTCTAATGAAGTCAACGCTATGTCCGCCTCATGCTTTAATCCAGAATCCCGAAACCTTTCAGCTTGATTTACGTAACCGCTTTCAGTGCCCAAAAGATTGCAATGCAGTGGACGATATGAATGACAAGCTCTTGGATGCTGTTCATGCGGTCGGAGCTAAGTTCTTAATCTCATGGCTGTTAGACGGGAGGTGAGGCTGCAATCGTCAACAGATTTGACATCATACAGGCAACTGAACAGACAGATATTGAAATGCATGCGGTGAGACTTACGCAAATTTATTACTGCTCGTATTGAAGAAGCAATTGAGCGGAACCAGGGCTCCAAAGTCTTTGCCAGAGATCTGTTTGCCAGTAAGAGCCAACAGTCAAAGCTGAATACTGAGTGTGGCAGCACCGTTCCCGGGACACTTGAGATTCTGAGTGAGATTGAGAGGTTCTATGTGCAGCTGTACACATCATCGTTGGAGCCAAACGCTAGTGTGAGTAACGATCCAAGAGCGGGTCTTATTCGACACTATTCCGATGATATCCCGGACGTCAATCTGAATGAGATTAGAATGGCTCTCTAGCACCTTAAAAACGGCAAGTCCCCGGAGGAGGATGGAATTACAGCGGAGCTTCTGAAAGCGGGTAGAAAACCGGTACTTGAAGTCCTTGAGAGGCTCTTTAATTCCGTCCTCCATGGTGGCACTACTCCGGAGGCGTGGAGCAGAAGTGCGGTGGTCTTGTTCTTCAAGAAAGGTGAGAACGCCCTCTTGAATAACTACAGACCAATATCCCTTCTGAGCCGCGTCTACATGTTATTTTCGAGAGTCATTACGAATCGTCTCGCACGCAGACTCGACGACTTACAGCCTCCCGACGAAGCCGGTTTCCGAAAAGATTTTGGTACCATAGACCACATACATACCCTTCGGCAAATTGTACAGAAGTCCGAAGAGTACAATCTGCGACTTTGCCTGGTGTATGTGGACTATGAGAAAGCCTATGATTCCGTCGAAATTTGGGCGGTGCTACAGTCTCTTCAGCGGTGCCAAGTTGACTGTCGGTATATCGAAGTGCTGAAGTATTTGTACAGTAGGGCTATGATGGCTATCCGAGTATAGAACCAGAGTACGAAACCTATCCAACTGCAGAGAGGTGTAAGACAATGTGAGGTTATTTCCCCGAAAGTCTTCACCGCTGTATTGGAAGATGTTTTCAAGCTACTGGAATGGAAAGGGTACGGTATTAACATCAATGGCGAGTACATTACTCACCTTCGATTTGCCGACGACATAGTCCTTATGGCAGAATCGCTGGAGGACCTAAGCACTATGCTCAATGACCTCAATGGTGCCTCCCAACGGATAGGTCTCAAGATGAACATGGACAAAACAAAGATCATATTTAATGTCCATGTCACACCTATGCCGGTAGTTGTTGGGAGCAATAAGCTCGAAGTTGTTGAAGAGTACGTTTACCTGGGACAAATAATCTGGTTAGGTAAGTCCAACTTCGACCGAGAAATCAATTGACGGATTCATTTCGGCTGGGCAGCATTCGGGATATTACGACACATCTTCTCGTCAAGTACACCTCAAAACCTGAAAACTAAGTTGTACAACCAGTGCGTGCTGCCAGTGATGACATATGGAACTGAGACATGGTCCTTCACTGCTGGCCATACGAGGACGCTCAAAGTCGCTCAGCGAGCTATGGATAGGGCTATGCTTGGAGTTTCTCTGCATGATAAACTTAGAAATGAGGATATCCGCAGTAGAACCAGAGTGACCCACATAGCCTAGCGGATTAGTAAGCTAAAGTGGCAATGGGCCGGCCATATAGCTCGAAAAACCGACAACCGTTGGGGAAAAAACGTTCTCGAGTGGCAGCCTCGTACCGGTAGAGGAAGTGTAGGGCGACCCTCCCACTAGATGGAGTGACGACCTGGTAAGACATGCAGGTAGTCGATGGATGCAGGTGGCTCAGGACCGTTCTTTGTGGCATAACTTGGGGGAGACCTATGTTCAGCAGTGGACTTGTAAAGGGCTGTAATGATGATGATGATGATGAGGCTATAAGTTGCACAACAGTAACAATTTAACCTTGAACAATATATGTTCACATATCAAAAATGTCTAATAAAGGGAGTTCATAATATCTTAGTATTTTCACCTTCATCTAATTAATAATAACCTTTTTTGAAAATAATGCTTTTTACAGGTAATCTTATTATATAGTCATAGTTATAGGTACATCTAATAAAAAATGATCCGGTAGTTTTATTAATTTAGTCTGTACTTTGGGACAGCATGTATCGATTTATTAAGCGTGTTAAATTTATGCATATCGCTCATTTTATCAAAGGTATTAAAATAGTTTCTAATATGAATAAGTTTTTTTCAAAGATCCTTGAGTGAGTTCTTTGATATGATTATCTGATGACTGAAATAGTTTTTAAATAAAACTAGTTTTTACGGATTTCATCGCATATATTGACTTATTTTATATTCCCGATGTTTCGAGCACCTTACAGCATCCATCGGAAAGACTGAGGTGTTCGACGTCTCAATGTCACAGTTAACCGCGGCTACCTCCATATTAAAATTATTAATTTATGGTCTAATCCACGCAGTACGAACTTAAAGTACCAGGCGGTCCCATAATGAACTGGCCTGATATAGTTCAACGCGACATGTCGCTACATGTTGTGTTGCGTTAAATAGTACGTTTATCGTGCACTTAATATAAGAAACATGCATCGACATGAAATGCTTAGTCTTAGTTTAACAGGCATTTGAATAACGAAAGTCGTGTATTTTTTCAAAATGTCGAAAACTGAGTATCGAAGTGTCATAAAGTTTCTGTTTAAAGAAGGTTTATCCCCTGCCCAAATAAAAGAACGATTGGATAGCGTGTATAAGGAGTCTGCCCCCTCCTATAGCACAGTGAAAAATTGGGTAAAAGAGTTTCGCCTCGGGAGAGAAACCGTCGAAGACTTTGGCCACGGCGGTCGACCAGTGGAAGTGCTCACTCCCGAAACGATTGCTCTTATCGAAGAGGAGGTTCTGAGTGACCGCCGTTTGAAGATTAGAGAAATTGCAGCAAGGCTTGGGCTCTCTAAGAGTACCGTTCATCGCGCGATCCATGAACATCTTCATATGAAAAAAGTGAGTGCAAGATGGTTACCAAAACTTCTTTCAGCGGTACAGAGACAGGAAAGAGTGCGCTGCGCTTCGGAGTTTTTGGATCTTTGTGGCGAAAATCCAAAGACTGTGATCGAGCGGCTAGTGACTGGTGATGAAACTATGATCTTGTATTATGATCCACAAAGCAAGCGCGAGTCAATGGAATGGCGTTATAAGGGTGAAAAACCCCCTAGAAAGGCAAAGGTGCAACAATCGACTAAAAAACTGATGTGCACAATATTTTGGGATTTTCAAGGCATTTTGATGGTGGATTTTAAAGAACGTAATACAATCGTGAACGGCAAATATTATGCTTCTTTAATATATAAATTACGAGACAAGATAAAGGAAAAACGAAGAGGCAAGCTGTCTAAAGGTGTCCTGTTGCTCCATGACAACGCCCCTGTTCATACCGCTGGTGTTTCGCAGGATGCAGTTCGTCAATGCGGGTTCACAGAAGTTCAACATCCACCTTACAGTCCAGACATGGCCCCGTCCGACTATTATTTATTTCCAAATTTAAAGCGGGACTTAAGAGGAAGAAACTTTTCAAGCGATGAAGAGTTGCAGGCGGCCGTCTTCAGTCATTTTGAGGATAAAAAATGTGATTATTTTTATAAAGGTTTAGAGATGTTGATTCACAGATGTCAGAAGTGTGTTAGTAATCATGGTGATTATATTGAAAAATAAAATTGGTTTCGTTTCATTTCCTTCATTGGTTCATAGTTAGGCCAATTCATTATGGGACCGCCTACGTATCTTGAAATCTTGCAGTTATATACTCGTGTTGGGATTTAAATTTATTAATGATATGATACCTAGCTGATTATAGCACCCATCTTCTCTATTGAAATTAAAATGTTTTTTGATTTTAATAGCCTCGCGAATCATCCTTGGAAGGAATCGGTGTTCTTTATCGAAAATTTGTGTTCTATCAAATCCGATGACGGGGAGAACCTGTACGTGTTCTCAGACAGCAGATTTCCCGCAGCGTCGATTTTTCGCATCAGTTATGCGTTCTTAGGCGCAGGTTTTGTTGGTCTTTTAGGTTGCCCTATGAAATAGAGACCATATTGATAATCACTCACTCCGTCTATGTTACCTACTTTTTGGTTTGAGCCACTATCCATATAATCACGTGCATGTGGTAAGAGACAAAAAAGGGATATAAAACAGGAGATAGGCAGCAGCAACTTCCGTATAAGAGCTAGAAACTACGGAATATATATAATATAATAGATATATTATGTATCTTCCTTAGTTTCTAGCTGTATTTTAAATTGTATGTATTTAAATTATCTATCTTAAGCATAGTAAAACCGACAGTTAATTTTGCCTTGGAATGCATACCCTTGTTTTACAATAGAGTAGAGGCCACGAGGCGTAATTACGAAAATGTAACCGCCAAGGGCCGTAAACGTGCACACAATTAAACCTACGTTCATTGCGTTAACTATTCACATAAATTTAACGTAAAACAGAATGATACCTAAGTCTCAACCATAAATTTTCTAAAACGATTATAATGAAATTTTCATTACAACTTTATTAACAGTTCCTCCATTTGAATGATTGCTAGCTGTTTTGAAAATTATACCATATTTATATCACGCAACAAAAGCAATTCATTAAATTATAATTAAAGGTAATAAATGTTACTTTTTTATCCACATAATTAATGAATTTCAGAACAAATATGCTACAGTACGTGCCAAATCGATTGAGAAAAACGGACAACAACTGACCTCAGATATGAGCCGAGTGTCAAAAGGCGTAACTTACAAAATCTCAATTTAGATGTGATTACAATGTTTAAATATTGACATTATTTACACTTCTAGGTAAGTTTTTTTTTGTTTCTTAAATAATATTGTCTGTGGTTCCTATAAACATCGTAAACTCTTACGGTACATTGCGAAAAATGTGTTATATTTTATATTTTAATTTACGGTAAGTAACGCAGCAATTCATTTAACAACAGTTTCATATTAAGGAAAATATTTGAAGCAATATAATCACCATATTGAGCTTTTGCAAATTCATCCCTTTAAAATAAACAAAACGCGCATTACGTCAGTTTGTTCTAAAAGAAACGTGACAATGGCAGCCAGAGATGCGTCACCTTTTTTGGGCCGGTCCGAGATACGAGTGATGATTGCACCGAATAAAAATGAAGTTCTTACATAATATTGGAAATAAAGTTTTATCTTTTGAATAAATACGTACTTATTCAGTGTCGTTATCACTCGAATCTTTTTAAGTCCGTCCGTCCGTGTCAACATTTAATTTTATCATGAGTAAAATATCATCTAAAAGCATCATTCATCAAAAAAAATTAAAGACGCTCTTACACCGAGCGACAAGATTGGCTTGGTTTGATGTCCCCGCCATCTGAATATTGGGTTGCTTGCTGACTAGGCCCGTAGTGAGGCCAGAACACGATAAGAACGTTTCCAAACTACGCTCGCTATCTCGCTCATTCTCGTCGCGCTAGGTGCCCGCCTTAGTCGTGTGCCACTCCAGCGCGACGCATGTTGCGTCCCCGACTGGCGGGAAAAATAACAATACGAGACGAACGGGATGTGCCACGTTTGCGCGTCAAGTGACCGCGACCTGAGGAGGACATAGTCCATGTTCGCGCATCTTGCGGATTAATCAAAATATGTTGATTTTTCCGCGATACAAAATATAAATACGGAGACGTTTATAACCGAAATAATATCTCAGTTTGCAAAATGTTCTAGAAAGCATGAAAATTATATACATTATATTATATTTCCCGAAATTTTTGTGTGTTTTGACGTATTTCATCATAAAGTCTACGATATTCACACAACTAATGCCTGTTTTGGTTTAAATCATGAATTTCTATTTTAATTTACATTATATCTTGTGCAAAAAAACTACTTCATTCTAGACATGAAAGTGCCAATTTTGAAAATCTCACTTTTAACCCGCGCAATAATAGTAAGAAGAAACCTTAAGTAATACACCCGCCTTAACGTGGCATACTACAGCGGCAAGACACAGCGTCGTCACACCTCCCGCCTCCGCAGGTCGGCTCCACTCCCCGCACTCGCTCTAGAGTGCCCAGCGCTTTAGTCACTACACTATGAACACAAATAGCAGTTTCATATGTTTGATGCTTCGCGCCCGTCGTCGCAACCGCGCTCGGCTCGCACTGTGGACAAACCCTTATATTTAATACAAGTATCGAATCTAGCGGGTTTCTTGAATTAATGAATCGTTGTATAATCATACTTTTATTTAAATCCTGTAATTACATTGGGCACACATATTGTGGTCGTATGTTTGTACTATCAACACTTATTAGCAAATATTATTCTAAATAATTCAGAACAAGTGTAATGTAAATAAAGGAGACGGGCGAAAGTTCATAGAAAGCTGGGCCTGGCGTTACAGTAACCGATTACTGCATTATTTTATCTATATACCAATATCATTAAAAAAAACTGAAATGTTTACGACTGCTTCATGGAAGATAAAAAATATAGGATGTTATTGGTTTTTATAAAAACAATGTCATTGCTTATGTTATGCTTACAATGTTATTCTTACACCAAGCTCTCACATTACACTGTAAGAAAATAATTATTAGACTTTATTGTAAACTAGACTACCATAATTTTATGTATTGTAGGACATTCACACATAGAAGATTCTGTTGACACATAGAAGATTCAATGAAATTCTAGAGGTTTGAAATAATTATAAAAAAGCAGAGGGAGTATGAATTAAAAACACTTTCTCTTATAATGATTTATTAATCGTCCACTTAATCATAAAGAAATAAAATATCGTCTAAAAATTGTATTATTGTGGTGCCTGTGGTATTAAATTCTTTTGACGCCTTGCCCAGCTTAGGTACCATATTATGGACACAACATGATAACAGCAACCTACAGTTTTTTTATGCAATTGTTATTTTTAATTGATGACGGCATCAAACAAGATGGCCTGTTTACCATTAAGAGAACTGTCAACTTAAATATGTAAAATATGTTTTTGAGCTTAAGTATATGTCTCGATTTTATTCGACCTCTTAATAGCCAGTTAGAATGATTGGATATTGACAGTTCTCTTAGTAGGTTGCTGTCCGTTTCTCGACACACTTCTATTTCAAATCTCGCAACTAGTATTTATTTATTTATTTATTTATTCTTTTTTGTACACCACAATACAGAAACATCAATATACTCGTAGTTAAAACTAATTAAAGTATGTGATTTCTTCCAGACAACCTTTGCGTAGAGGAATGATGTAAACAAAAGTTACAAATAGAGGGGGGCATACAAAATAATAATAAAAAAATACAATAATACATACAAATAAAAGTAAGCGAAAGTTATATATAAAATATCATATAATAGATTAAATGAAAAGAGTAAGAGAAAGGTAAAGTAATTTATCTAATAGCGTTCTAAATAATACGATTTAACAAGAATTTTGAAAGAGTGAAGAGATTTAGCACGACGAATATGGAGAGGTAAGGAGTTCCACAATCGCACAGCGGTTACGGTGAAGGATTTCTTGTACATTCTCAATAATAGTACCTAGCCTACTTAATTTGATAAATACCTAAAGATATTTTTATTATATCACTGTGTGAGCTGGGGAAAATCATTTAAGTTCATCATTTTGCACGTGTATTCTTGTAAAATCAGAAAATAAATTGTCAGAATCCTTTATACGTAACCAGAGTCGTTAAAGATCAGAATATTATTACAGCACACAAAAACAACAGAAAATATTCACTACCACTGCAAGCTCAGAGCCAAACGTAACAAATGATTTGATTGACGTTTGAGTTTTTGAACAAACGTTGACATTTCCGCTTTTTGGCCTGTACATTGATAATCTATTATGAAATCGATTTATTAATATAGATTAAAAATAAACTATTCAGTCAATTTATTTTTACGACTTTTTTTAAACGTTGAAGTGTCACGAGGAAACCATTATTTAAATAATAATTTTCTTAAAGTTACCTAAAGAAGAAAAGACCGAATCACTTTTTATTGTCTCTTTTTATATTTTTGTATTAAAATCGATTAATTAACCTATTTCATCTGGCAGTATTGTTTAAAAATGAAAATAACGGAAGTCAGTAATATTTTCATTAAATAGGTATTTAATTTATTTTGCCATGATAAAACTGTTTTGAACTTTTTTTAAATGAAATATTTATTATTAACTACAAAAAAAACTGTAAAAAATATTGATAAATATTTCACTTGTGTAACGTTAGGCCCAATTTTGCCCGTCTCCTTCATACACTAAATTTAGTTCAGTTTTATAAAAGGCCGCTTGACAGCTAATGCTTGTATTGAAACGGTAGATATTTTTGGTGACCTAGCTGTTGACTAATGCAACAAGCAATACAAAAATTAAAATAGATGGCTACCTCTGTGGCTGCGGGTTCGCTTTACTCTACTAACGGTTTGCCGAGAACCAGGAAGCCAGGAAGGAGGGTTACGCAGAAACACTCTTTGCACCAGAACAAGCGGCCGATAAATTTTGCAGTGAGATAGCTTTCACCAGAGACAGCGTACTTCGCGCACCACAATGTGAGTACCAACACAGTCACAAAATACAGAGCACCAAGCAAGCGAGGTCAGATCATTAATATATAATAATTATTTACGCACATGAGCTAGTACAGTGGAGTGAGTAATTTTCTTGTAATTTTATTAAAAGACGCCTACATTTTGTTGCTTTAATGAAAAAACTTAGCTGTGGAGCACTATTTTAAGTATTTTAGAATAATTTTTACATATCCTTTAAATGTCACCGATTTATCTATGATCTACGTCTACGTCGACCTACTAGTTAATTTCATGGTAAGGTTCATAATAATATAACCTTTGCCTAATTTTATGAAAACTTACTGTTACCCATTCATTTAACGCCTCGCAATTGTTCAAGGAAGATGTTTAAAGTAATTGTGTATTTAAAAATAAATAAGTAATTAATTAGCTTTACAAATGTTTAATATAAAAAAATCTATTATTATTGTATGAAAGTGATGGATGCTTCTGTACTATGACGCTCCTTCTAAAATTCTCAAAGCTATACTCTTCTTACAACAAACACAACTTTCTCATACACTTGCTTATTAGATCATAAAAAAGCTAATGAAACTAATTGTCCACAATTATTAAAATTTAAATTTTGAATATCACTTATGCAACGGCTTACACGTACCATATGTAAAATGTTTTGTATACAAATTGCACTAGATAGCAATACGTGCATTATTCTCATTTTTATAATATATTTTTAAACAAAGCATTACAGAAGTGATAACATGTTATTGTTTTTGTGCAGTGAATTGGAACGTGTAAGTGAACAGAACCGAAATATGTCCATTTGTATTCAAGACAGCGCGAACAATTCGAAACAAATTTTACACTTTCACAAAATTAACTACGTATATATATATATATATATATATATATATATATATATATATATATATATATATATATATATATATATATATATCAATTGTTGCAACTTTAAGTGCTGATTTACGATGAAGTCGGCACTTGTGCAAATATCTTAAGGACACCACATGTCTGAGAAATAAAAAAATCGAAATTATGTAAAGACGGTCAATATGGACTCGGGCAGCTCTCTGGAAATTTCCTTGCCTATAATCCTTCCCAGAATTTAGTGGAGGCCTGTGCCTAACAGTAGGACATATAAAGTGCAAAATTTACTTAATTACCTCATCATCATCCAGATCATTAAAACCCTACAAAAGTCCACTGCTAAGCCTCTCCAAGGAATGCCACAAAACGTCTATCAACTTCCTTCATGTATAACCGGTTATCACTTCTTCTTCCTTTTTACGTCCACTGTATGTAATATATTTTTAAAGTTAAAAATACGTGTAGAGACGGTGTAAGAATGTCCACCATACCTCATATCATCCCGTGGATGGCGTTAGAAACGACAGAGGGGAAAAAACAGGAGATGAGCAGTAGCGTCTTTCTAATAAGGATTAAAATAAAACAGTGTTTGCCATTCAATATGCCAAGCATGGTAACTATGGCAAATATCCACCCTATGAGGCAATCATTGAGGGGTCTATGTTCAGCAGTGAACTTTAATAGGCTTAAATAGACGATTATTATCTCAAATTACATAATAAAGATACGTGATCTTTGGATATCTTAAATGTCATCACAGTTCGGTAATTGATAGTCTCCTTTCCTTTATTAACTTTTCTATTATCTTTTGTTTATCTATTTCTTTATCACGACACAGAAATGTATAAAAAGGAATATTATTTTCAATATAACGTACTATATGATATGATGTGATATCGTACATACATTCTTGTGGTGTCGGTCGAGTTCATTCCCGTCACTTCACTCTATTAGCTAAAAATAAGTTATCATACCTCGCTTGCAGCTTGAAACTCTGTGATTGCTGCTTCAGCATGGAGTTCTGTACCGTAAATGGGAAAATGGTCGGGGAGACAGCTGTCATTTGCAAACGGTTGTCTCTAAAGCTAATGAACCGGATTTTCTACAGTTGTACCATGATGATTGTTCAGAAGGCCATCTGGGAGTTAAACGTACTCTACTGAAGATCCGAGTACGGTTTTAATGGGTCCATCGTCGTGACGATGTCGAGGATTGGTGTCGCAAATGTACAAGTTGTGCGGCTGTGAAGGGACCTCAGACTCGTAGTAGAGGTGCATTGAAATTGTATAATGTTGGTGCACCATGGGAGAGGATAGCCCTTAACGTTGTAGAGCCGATTCAGAAAGGTGCAAGAGGTACTCCTAAGATTGTCCATGTGGATCGACTGGCGCGTTATTATGGGGCCGATAATGCTCGGGACGAGCATGTCTTAGGAGGGGGCAGTGTTGTGCGACATTTTTGATGCCTGGTATATTGCACTAACGCCATCTAGTATCGAGTAGCAGAAATAGAAGCGTCAAGATCTCTCTATAAAATTCACTAGCGCCATCTAGTATCGAGTAGTAGAACTAAGTTTTCTAGAAAATTCGATGCTAGAATTTTCGACTTTCTACTCGAAAGTTCTACATGTTTCTGTAGAAAATGATTATTTTAAGGACCCTATTTTAAGCTGTTTAGGGGCCGCGACTGAGGCAGTATTGAGTTGACGAGAGAAGCGAATATTTCGAAGCGATATACCTGCGAACTAAAGTGTTAGGTGTGATTAATTACTAGTGTGTTTTAAGTTTTAATTGGTGTTTGGTAATTAAATTGTCAATTTCGGTAATTCAATCGGCGGTTTCTACTGTCACGAACCCTAAGCTCATAACAATACTGATAACAATTGATAAATAAAATGATAACGACCGATTCCTTGGAGTGATAAGTTCACACTAATTTTATAAAAGTAAAGCATTTACAATTTCACACAACAACATTTTGTTATAACGCTTATGAATTTTACTTAATAACAATAAAAATGTCGAGTGGCTCATACATTCTGCCTCTCAAATATGAAAAAGAAAGCAACTAACTAATAATTAAATAATATCATGACACCAAGCGAGAGGATTTTTATAGAAACAAAGGTTTAGAAGTTACAGCTAGTGCAAATGAATAATGATACATGTTTAATGAGATGCGACAATGCAATAATTAATATTACAATATAATATTATATAATAATAGGTCCTTACATATGAAATTAGGTTTTTGTACGGGAGAAATATAAAGTCATTGTTTTTTGTAAAATATATTTAATTAATCAAAGTATGCACCGTTGTTATCTATGCCCTTTTGCCATCTCACAGGTAATTTATTGATCCCTTTACTGAGAAAAAATATGGAGGCAAGAATCAATAAATTTTTTGAAGGCGGTTTGAACTGCCGCATCGGAGTAGAATTTTTTCCCTTGTAATAAGATGTCCAAATTCCGCAAAAATTAGTAATATGTTGGAACAAGGTCCAGGGAGTACGGTGAATGTTGCAGACATTCCAATTATGCCTCATCTAACTTAGTGGTTGTTTGTTGTGCAGTGTGTTGTCTTGCGTTGTCGCGAAGCAGCAGTGGCCTGGAGCGATTGACCAATCTCGGTTGTTTAGCAGCTATTTCTTCCTTCATGGTTTGCAGTTGCTGACAATAGATGCCGTATGGCTAGATTTTAGAAAGCTGTAGTGAACGACACAGGCGCTAGTCCACCAAACACTCACAAGTAAATTTTCTGAGTCAATTTTCGTTTAAGGCAGGATTTGGATGGGTCCTCAGGGTTCAGCCATTTCGACGAGCGCTTCCGATTATTGTACAGTATCCATTTTTCATCACAAGTAATAATTCGATTTAAAATCCCTTAATTTTTGTGTCGGTTGAGCGAAGTAACACAGCAGTCGACACGAACTGAGTGAATCGAACTTGCAACCTCAAGTTCGATTCACTCAATTCATGAGGTCACCCATCCCATCGTTCAAGTTTTTTTACTTTCCCGATTTGCTTCAAGTTGATAAATACAGTTTTATCACTTACCTCGAACCTGCAGCTATCTCTGAAGTTCTTTATGATGGATCTGCTTCCACAATAGCCTTTAATTCTTCATTTTCTACTTTGGTCTCCGGCCGTCGACGAGGTTGGTTCTGAAGGTCGAAATTTCCAGAACGAAAACGTTGAAACCATAAACGTAGCGTGCTTTCTTTTGCAACACCAGCGCTATACACATCATTAATCCTTCGAGCTGCTTCTACATCACTGGCGCCACGATAGAACTCGTACTCGAGAAAAAAACCGATATTTCATGTTTTCCATTGTGCGGTAATAAGCGACGCCAATGAAAAAAAAAATTAGGAAAAACAAATGAATGACTGTTTTCAAAATTCAAATGTACCAGCTTAATGAATTTATAAATTTGAGTTTGGAATTCCTAACCAAAGACGAGATATTTCAGATCAAAGTGGTCAGTACGACAAAACGCTAATAAGCGACGCCAATGAAAAAAAAAATTAGGAAAAACAAATGAATGACTGTTTTCAAAATTCAAATGTACCAGCTTAATGAATTTATAAATTTGAGTTTGGAATTCCTAACCAAAGACGAGATATTTCAGATCAAAGTGGTCAGTACGACAAAACGCTAATTTCATATGTAAGTATTGGTTCATTTCACTAAGTTTCGGTAATTCCCGTGGAGCCTTTCGTGGTTTTTTATAATTATTTAAGGTTTCTGGGTCTAGTTTCTTTGCTAATAGATGGACAAGCAAAGGATCCCAAGTATTTGTGTTGATCACTAGGTTACGAATAGCGTGAATACATTCTACCGATGTGTCATGTAACCGCTTTATTTCATAAGCAGATTGTTATTGAATCGATGATTGATTCAGAAGGATTTCAACTTGAATATAAAAAAGAAGCTGCTTATTATTGTCTCATAATTTTTGCTATTTTATGGAGGTGCTGGATTAGTCGCTCCGCTTCACATTTTACCTTCCCTTTTAAATTTTGCATTTTCTCTGTGTTCGTGAGGAATGCGTTGCTATGAATGATTTTACTGAAAAAGTGGAATAAAGTTGGCCAAGATGCATATTTTCAGGCGAAAATAGGGATCTCGAGGAGCGGAGTCGATTGCTGGGTATGAACAGTTGATAATATGTAGTTTGCGATTTAATGCTTTCTTGATTTTATTAAACTCCTATTCATGTGAAAAATACTCCTCTTCATATGATAAATCTCGACCCTGAACAATATCATATCTAGCTGAAGAGAGTCTATGATATTCCATCGCGACTGAATGGTGCGAAGCTCATCCTCCAATTCCCTTTTTTTGCTAATGTCATCTACATTGAGACCTTTTATCACACGACCAAAGGCTCTAAAATTAGTCCTTTCTTTTGAGCAGTTTATGTAATTTCCACAAAGCTCCGTACTTTTATCCTGCTTCTGATAAATAGACAAGATAGCTCTAAGTGTACGACATGACTCTCTGATATTGCACTTTAGCGAGCTAAAATGCTATCCTTGATTGCGAAAAATAAAATTGAAGGAACAGTCTTACTTGATAAAGCTTGATGGTTACCCCACCGACTCCAACGTGGCGCTTCTAGCTGTTTGCGAACCTCTCAGCTCACAAAACGATGATGCAGGACTAGAAAGAGACTTTGTAGTCCACCAAAATATGATAATGAAACGGTAATATTCGAGTAGCTCGTACAGAGGCCATCTATTTTAATTTTAATTTCTCTGTTTCTTGTTGCATTAGGCAACAGCGAGGTACCCTAGCGGACCAACGCGCTAGGCGTATAGGCGTTTGTGTAGGCACACATATTCCATGCTAAAAGGTGTGGGAGTTTAGTACATATCTGTGTTAACTGTGTTAGCAAAGGCATAATGGAGTCGTTCTCAAACCACGAATTCGCAGATTTTCTGCGTCGAGTCTTCCCTGACATTTGATCGGCGTTCCTTAGGCAATGAAAGGAAACGCCGATTTGTCGTGAGTAAAACTCTCTTTCTCCTACCTCCGCACCGGTTTAAGTGGTTTCTTTTGCGTTGGTAAATGACCCTGCCTCCCATGCGAAATCGACGATGTCGACCTGCGACCCCTCTCCTGCCTTTTTCGGATGCCGACTTTGCCTCTGACATGGAGACCAGGACGCGTACCCTATCCAAGTCCGTAGACGAAGGATTCATCCTCGTCCAGGGAAAATGCGCAAGCGCGCAACTCCAAAAAAGGCAGCTGAGACTCACTCGGCCCTCTCGTCCCCTACCGCCTCTCCGGCTATAAAGCTAGCCTCCGCGGCGTGCGCTCAACCCGCCAAACCCGCGGCTAACCCGCAGTGAATGAGTCTCCGGCTGAACGTAGAGAAAAGCCGCCGCAACCTATTGTAATCCAAGATAAGACCAAGTGGAACAACCTTTCCTACTCAACCAGTTATAGCCAAAAAGATATACCGCTCAAAAGTGCAAAACGCCAGTCGGGGCATCTATATGTTTGTCGACATGACCAAGGAATTGCGTAGCGTAACAAGTCACTTGCACTTCCACGAAATTTCCTTCCACACTTACGCTGTTCATATTATCGATGACCTAAAGGCCCATGCCCGTCCGTGAAGTGAACAGAATGCATCACCTGACCGACAAAAATGGTGTCTCCAGAAGGCAAGGAGATATTCAATGTCCGGCGCATCTGTAACCTAACCGGCATTGCAGTCGAAGCCCCCCGAAATAAGGGCAACGTTGGTCAGTGCCACCGACGCCAACTCTTCGGCTTCTCGGCCAGAAATTATTACACCATGCCTAGGTGCATCAAGCGGGGGCCCCCACCCCCTGTTCGGAAGGCCGTTAGGCTGTTAATCACCCGAAATGACGGGGGGTTAAAAACTAAGTTAAAATAGTGGATTAAACGCGATATAATCCGTAAATATAATTTTATTCAATGTGTAGTGTTCGCATAAATTTAAGAAATCATTATGTGAATCAGTACGGACTGGTAATAGCAAATAAAATTCGCTGATTAGAAGATCTTAAAACCAAGCGCGCAGGATATATAACATTTTTAAATTTCTTGAAGAGATGCAGAGGCCATAATCACATTCCTACGTGTGTCAAAATATTAACAAAAAAGGACAATCGAGGAAGCAAAAAAAAAAAACATACCAAAAATTAACCATCAAATCAAATGCAAAACATCCAAGTCAATATCAGAATGATACACATTCGTTGACCACAGACACAAACAATAACCAACGCACTGTCTATAATCTGTCAAAATATACACTGAATAAACCAACAATGAAAGTATTAGCGAAAGGAGTGAACTTCGCATTAACAGAGCAAAAAATCCCGTACGAAGAAATTATCTGCAGTATCGAGGATTGTCTGTTAAAGAATAATTTCGGTAAGGAAGATTTGGAGGTCATACGTCAAGATATTTCGTCCTGGTTACGTCGTAGTACAGTGCCGAAACCAAACCTTCCTGAACACGAATTTATAGCGCTGTATAACTGACGGAACAGACCAGAACTCACAATTCTCCGCGCGGATAAAGGAAATGCTACGGTGATAATGGACACGTCAAAGTATAATTTTAAAATAAAACAACTTTTATCAGACGAAAGTACATATAAAAAGGTTAAAACAGACCCCACAACTAACACGCTTAAAACAACTACGAGTAGCGATTGAAACATTTCAAAACGGGGGGATTGGTTGAGCGGAAAACGAATACCATCGCACTTTTTGTTCTGTGAGTTAGAATTAGTTGGTACATTCTCCCATACCATCCGCATTCCTTTCCTCAAGCACTGAGGGGAGGAAGGGAGGAGGCTAAATTATGTGGCGTTATTTTTGCCTCCAATGAGAAAGCGCGCTCCGCCTAGAAGGGAGTGGAGACGGCCGAGAAAATAAAAGGACGTACGCTGCCGCCACTCGCTCTCTTGTAACGCACTTGTAACGCAGTGTCAGCAGCCTCGAAACTTGAGACCAAGTGCAGCCAGAAAATCCACCCCGTTAAGTGGTTTCCCATTTAGAGCTAAATGAGCTCTTTTATTTTCGTCCTTTGTTGTGTCTCTTCTCCTAGCAGCTCATATTTTGTTCCCGTGAAAAAGTACCGGCTATATATAATAAATTAGGTCATATCAAGTGCATTGTCAAAAGTCATTTTGTATTAGTTATAATTAATTACGCACATACAGTCTAGAACAACTATTGTTAATCTCGTATACACATTTTTGGGGTCATTACTCCATAGATGGAACCAGGGACCCTGCGGCCCAACCATTTTGTGGTTCCTTTCCTCCAGATACGAAGGGCAACATAATCACTCTAACCATTTAGTGACCATCCATTTCCGGATTCGAACGAGTATCTTACCGCCGCACTGTCTTCTGGTTCCTCCGAGCCGGATTCAAAGGGTCAGCCTGTAGCTACACCAATATACGTATACTATTTGTTAAATAAAATATGTTGGAATTATAAAACTTATATATACTTAGTTGAACTAGTGATTTCCGAGTATAATTTATAATACAATAAATGCTTTACTTTATCCACTCAGCGATGTGATAGACATAAAACAGACATAAAATTTATGTATTTTTTTATTAAAAGTAAAGTCAAAGCCTATATGATTCTGGTCTTATTTCTGACAGGGTTTTAGGTCAAGGAAATGGCCGCAGCGCTGTCCCAATACGTGTTTGCAGACTTTACATATCTTCATTTTTTTTAATTTCTACGACATACAGGTCTCCTCGCGGTGTTTTCCTTCAACGCAGAGCATTTGGGATCAGCACTTATAATTGGTATTGACAATTTCTTTGGTGCTGGCAGGGATCAAACCCGTATTACCTGCGTACAGTGAAATTTACAGCGAGTACTTAGCCTACTTACCCTTAAGCTACCACGGGTTTACTTTTAGTTTAAGGAAAAGTTCAAGTTTTTAGTTTTATATATGAATACAAATTTTCTTAATCTTAAATCATTTATTTTGTATTTTGTATATATCTCTACTGAAAACTGTTTTATATATGATATTGAACTTTTATAAACCAACAAAATCCTTACCTATTTGAAATAAATTGTCTATTTTAAATATAATATACCACACTCTTTTGTTTTTGCGTATTTAAAAATATTAAAAATCTTGTCATTATTAAAAAAATGTTAATACCACTCTTATTGGCGGTAATTCTCTAAATAAGAGTATAGCGCTTAATGTTTACAAAGAAAAACAGGGATATGTAATGTTAATTGGCATAAAAGTATGTAAATTAAACCTAATAATACATTCTTGTTAGAGAGATTTTTCCTTTTCAGTAGTCGCAAACATTGCGGTTAGCTAATTTAAAGTTATAAAAAGGAAAGTAAAGGCTGTTATAAATTAAAAATATAAAATGTACTTAATTCAAGTGTATGATTTATTATAAAATACTGCTGTTATTTTATAATTTATATCTGATGTATCTCATATGATTTGGATACCAATATACCGTAAATTGTAATAAGTCACGGGATTTATGTTTTATAGGAGAAAAATTATGGAAGAAAAGCATACAAGCATGCGGCACATCTGACGTTAAGTGCCTACTGCCCCGCCCATGAACAACTGCAACATCATGGTCTTTGTAGGTGCGTTGCTGACCTTATAAAAAGGAGTAGGCTCTTTTCTTGAAAGTCGTAAGTCGTATCTGGTAGTAGTTGATTCTACAAAGAAAACGTACGAAGAAGAAAACTTATGGCAAATCCCTGTCGGTTCACTACAGCGATTTATTGGCGTCGCAATACGTTTTACATCATCCGGATGGTGTGGTGGATGATGTCAAAACAATCGCGAATTTTGTTGCGATATGTGATTGTAGATCTCCGCGGTTAAAACTAAATGAAAAATTTTAGTTTAGAAGTGATTTTGTTTTTCAAAGAAATACAACATCACTTTGCTGCGCCAGTAAACCGAGACAATCAGAAAGTCGGGCAAATTTTTCTTCGTCTTGGTGTTTGTGCGCATTACGGAAGGGTCTAAAAGATGATCCTCCGTTTTCATACCAGTGGTGGCCTCTTCATCAGAGACTGTGGCTGACACTGCCGTAAATTTTGCGGCCACTACTGTAGTACCTGGGGGCTTGGTCCTTCTCATTCTTCTTCCTTTCGATCAGGCCGACGTGAGTGATATGAAGGATTCATCGAGCGCCCCTCAGTCGCTCTCAGTCACCTAATTTGCCGGCGTAGTGGGGCCCTTAAAGCACCCACTCTCGTTTCGTGTCGGCACTGTTGTACCACCCTACACGGCTCCTTCCTTCTTACTTTACCCTTTAGATTTTGTGGCGGCAGCGGCCCTGCGCTTGTGCATCCCCTTGATGCAGTTTTTTGCGCCCTCCACCACCCTGTCGAAAAGATTTTTAGTCGAACTGCATGTTTGGTATTCTTTTTTTACAGGGTGTGGTCCCTGAATCCCTAACCTCTAAAGGCTTGGGACTGGGCTCCCCCAGCCATTCATCCCCTCGGCACCTTAGACTTTATGATTAGGGTTATTTTGAAGAAATTTTCTTCTTCGCGGGCTTGCGGGGGCCGCCGGGCCTTAGTGGGCTTACTGGTTGTTCGGCATAGGTGTGCTTGGCACATTGCCGCACAGAATCGGTGTGCTTGATATATTACCACGCGGTGTCAGCAAGCATTAGTGCGCTTGGCATATCACCGCGTGTGCTGCATCCCATGTCCATTTTAATCCAATAGCGATACTGGGAGTGTCGACAACCTGTGAAGGCCCATCCCTTAGGGCATTAAGCCCCGGCCGTCTCTGGTCTTGATGGAATCCCGGCCAGTGTTAGTCCGCGGTGGTTTCCCCCTATTAGCTATATCTGGGTGGCGTTCCCCTATCCGCCACCTGGTGACGCGCCCAATGGGAGATCTGGCATCCCACACGGGGATCGTCAGTAATTCGGACCCATTTCTCTGTATGCGGTACAAGTGTATAGTGTGATAACGAGCTGGCACTGGGGTAGCCCGGCCCAAAGATGGGGACAATATTCCATGTCGGACCGAATCCGCACCCTGTAAGGTTGCAAACTACGAACAGGCATGAAATACTGTCCCCCGGCTCTAGTGAGGAAGTCAAACCATGAAAAGGTCAATTTCGCCTTCCTTTTCAAGTGATCGCAGAATTGTACGTCATTAAATAATATGTTGACACCGAAGATTCCGGTGCTAGATGAGACAACAAGGGGAGTGCTGATTGAAATTGATATATGTATAATAGGATGCGCCTGTATAAAAATTTGGTGAGCATAATACTATGGCAAGGCCTAACAGTGGGATATATGCAATATGTTAAATGAATTTTTTCACATAACAATTTGTAAAGTTTAAAGATTGATATTTTAAACTACTCCTAATGTGGGTTAGCTGAGCTTACATAAGTTTTGTTTTTTAAGTATATGTTTCGTAAACGTGAGAAACAAAGATAATCGGCATTTACTTGAGCAAACTGCGAATATATACATCATTAAGTATAGACGAAATTTCCCTAGATATGGAATACAATTAGTCACTTTAATCACTTTAGTCAATTTAATATATTAACTAAACTTGGATACTCAAAGACATATCGAAATTGTACTATAGGAAAATCTTATCGTTGAGGTGTTATTTCACAACAAAGAAAAGTATAGTTACAGCCTATATACGTCCCACTGCCGGGCACAGGCCTCCCCTCATTTCTGAGAGGGTTTTAGGGCAAGGAAGTGTCCGCCGCGCTGCCCCAATGCGTGTTGGCGAACTTCACATATCTTCGAAATATTTTTTTCATATTCCTCAGACATGCAGGTTTCCTCACGATGTTTTTCTTCACCGCCAAACACGTGGTAAATCAGCTCTTAAAATTGCAATTAACAGTTTCGTGGGTGCCGGCGGGGATCGAACCAGAGTTACTCGCGTTCTGTTATATTTACAGCGAGCGTTAACCATCTGAGCTACCACGACTCTAAGCAAAAGTATACGATAAAAGAAATAAGATAATATGATAAAAATCACTGTCCAACTTTTGGTGGAATCTATCTAATTTTATATGATTGTTATCGTTACAGTATAACAAAATTCACTGATAGACCTAGCCAATAGGTTGTCTCACGGGAAGGATATTTGCCATATTTACCACGCTTTACAGGCAATTGGCAACCGAAATTTTTAGTTTATTTATAGTTATTTTTAGGTGTTATAAGGAAGACACTGCTGAATAAGAACCCACCCATTGTTTTTTACCCTCTGTCACCTCTTACGACACCCACGTTTTATTTTTAGTTGTTATTAGGAGACTACAGAGGGAAAATAGTAGGAGATGTGCCGTAGGATCTTGTCTTTTAACAAAAAAGTCTTTTAACACAACATATTATGCAGTTATAATCGTTATCGTTACCGTTACAGCTTATGAATGTCCATTGCTGAGCATAGGCATCCCCTATAGATTTTACCTAATAGGGGGGAGATATTTGCCATGGTTGCCTCACTTGGCAAGCGGTTTGTCAAATGCAGTTTTTATTCTATTTTTGGTCGTTATAAGGAAGACGCGGCTTCCCATCACCTACTTTGTTTCCCTCTGGCGCCTCTTACGATATCCACATGATGATAGGGGGTAGTAGATATTCTTACACGGCTTAATAATTATGTAATTAATATCTCGCAAAACTGCATTATTTTTAGTTTTTACTAATTCATAGGATTAGGTCTTGCTTGCTCGAAATAGTTGCCTACATAAATATTCCTTAATTAAACTGTCGCTAGACCCTCAATCAACCGGTAGCAATTGACAAAAAAGTTTAAACATATCCCCTTTCACTTACGAAAGCGTAATGTAAGTCAAAATTATATGAAGAATTGATCACTAAGAAGGTATCCAACGGTATTTTCCACTTCTAATTGAGAAAGTTTTAAGTTCCCTTTTTATTGCTTCTGCCCATTGTTCAGTACGAAATAAATTTGAGCATGTTCCCATTTCTAAAATTGTAAAAGTTTTAATTGTTCTTACTTTTCTAATTACGAAGTACACAGTCTCATGAGCACAAGAAATTTCAAAGGCAGTTTAAAGTTGATTTTTCTTTTATGTAAATAAAAACATTCTTTTTTGCAATATTTTATGCTAAGCGCTTTGAAACCGTTTTACTGGTTACACCTAAAGTTTAATGAAGTACTTGCACACAAAAAAATGATAATGGAATAGATAAGTTAGAAAAGAAGTAAAGGTCAACGTGAGACTAAACTACGTGCTGGAAAATTTTTAAACGTTTACTTAGTATTATTTGTTCTGCCACAGAATACTTAATATTACAAGAGTTCAGCATCGAGTACAAGTGATTTTTTTATTGTTTACTAGAGAATGACAGTAATATTGCTTCTGTGATATTTTTTATAAAATAAAGATGAGAGAAAAACGCACAGATGGTAAGTAGATTCTGTGGCGCATAGATATTTATCAACATCTTTATTTTTATTAAGCTGATAATTTACTACTCTGGTTTTCTGTTGGAGCGTGGTCAATCTCCGGTCAAGATGACTTATTCGTGCTACATCCATAATATAATATGGACCATATTACGTATTTTCTACAATAAAGATGAAACGCTGCTCACCAAAGAATTCAGTGAAATTTCCTGCCTCGTAAATCTTGCAGCCGTAATAACAGTGTTTAAAACTAAGTAGTGTTTCTACCGTATATGTGGCGTCCCTGAGCTGTTGTAAGAGTGGACGAAAGAAATAAACCAAGGAATAGGCAGCAGCACCTTTCCAGTAACAACTACAATACTAACTACATAAAAAAACTAAAACAACCTGACTGCCAAGCGTGACAGCTATAGCAAATATACCTCTTATCAGGCAATATATTGTTACGCGCCTTAGTCGACGGCACTAGCGCCTAGTTGAAACTTGAACTCTCGGTACCTTACGCGTGTTTACTTGAATATTCTGGATATTTCCGTGCTAATTTATATATATAGGCGCTGCAAGATGCGATCGAGGCAGTATTGAATTCGGCGAGACAAGCGAAGCTTCGGAGCGAAATAAAGTGAATTAGTGTGATTAATTATTAGTGTTTTAAGTTTTAATTTGTGTAAAAAGAATTAAAGTGTTAATTTAGGTAATTTTATCGGCAATTTTTATTGTCACGAACCTCAAGCTCGTAACAATTGGTATCAGAAGTGGGATAAAATCATGCCGATTTTACCTAAGGACGAGGTGGAGGGTGTCCGTACCCGAAGTCAACGCCAGCAGGAGACGGACCAGAGGAGATTTTGTGGTGCAACGCCGCAGATATCTGAGGGCCAGCCGCCAGCCACGGAAGCCGGCCCGTCAGCAGCTTCTACGTCTGTGGCACCTGACTTAGGTGCTCTGATGGTGATGCTGCAGCAGCTGCAGCGCGGACAGGAGGAACAGGCCCGCCGGCAGGAGGAACAGGCCCGTCGTTTAAAAGAGCAACTCCAACGCGATTAGGAAGAGCAGATGCTCCTTATGAAAGACCTTCACGCTACCTTCGGAAAAGAGATACGGGAGGTGAAGGATAAGGTTGCTCAACATGACAACCGCCTGTCGGAAGCTGAAACCCGAATCGACCAAGTAAACAATCGGGTTGACAACGTAATGGCTGACGTGAAGAAAACGCTGGACGACCTCAAACATGGGGATGGAGCAACAGCTCCCGTATTAGCTACAACACCTTCGCTACGTAGATTCAAAGTGCCGCCGTTCGACGGGACCTCTTCCTGGTCGGCCTACAAAATCCAGTTCGAAGCCGTCATGGTGGCAAACGGCTGGAATAAAAGCCAAGCCATGACTGCACTCACTCTAGGCCTGCGCGACCAAGCCTTAACTGTGTTGGAAGCTCTCGGTAAGAAAGTGACCTACGAGCAGCTTCTTGAGGCCTTGGAGGCGAGATATGGCGACGCTCACCTGGAACACGTCTTTCGCGCGCAGCTTAAAAATCGCGTGCACCGCAGCAACGAAAACCTGCAGCAGTGGGGCCTTGAGGTGGAGAAGAGGCTTCGAAAGGCATACCAGTCTGTACCTGTGCTCATTGAAGGGAACCTGGTTCAGACATTCATTGACGGCATCCGCGACCTTGAAGTCAGCGCTGCTGTGAGACTCGGGCACCATAACACGCTTAAGGAAGCCTTGGCCCATGCACTGGAGGTGAAAGCCGTGCGGCAGGATCATCGTTCCCATCGCATCAGGGAGGTTGCAGCAGCTACAGTACGCGACCGCAACAAAGGATACAGCCCTAGGTGCTATGGCTGTGGGGAAAAGGGCCATCTTCGATCCAGCTGCCCTAAGCGAACCCTAGAAAGGGAAGGTGAACGACCTCAGGAGGGTAGTGCGGCCAACAGCACCGCCCAGCAGCAGCAGGGAAACGAATAAAAGCCAGAACTGCGGGGCGGGTGCTGGCTGATGTTAAAAGTGCCCCAAGGATCTCGATCTCACAAACCCACGATGGGAACAGTCTAATCATCAAGGGCGAGGTCAACGGAATGCCGTGTAAACTGACCATAGACACTGGAGCCTCTCGTGCGGTTGTTAGTTCCCAACTAATAAGTCAGTTCCTTGGGGACTCCGCATACAACCGAGAACGCATTAATTTGGTAACAGCCACCGGTCAGCGTATACCCGTCCTTGGAGAGAAAGAGATTGAGTTGACGCTAGGCAACATGATCTACCTGCCTAATGTCATCGTGGCTGATATAATGGACGACTGCATCCTGGGCCTAGACCTCATGAGGAAGAATTGTTGTGCGATTGACTTTAAGCAAGGTGTCTTGAAATGTCGACAAGAGGAACTTTTTGTGGAAGGAGCTTTACCAGGGAACGTGTACAGCCTTGAGAAGATTGTTCTTCCGCCTAGATCGGAAACGATTGTGCCGGTTAGTCTTCCTCGGAATACTGGGCAACCTCATCGTTGTGTACTCTTGGAAAGGTTAGAAAATGACCTTCCATGGAAAGTGGCTCGAACCTTGGTCAGAACCACTAACATCTCAGGAGTACGTGTGCTGAACCTTTGTGGCCAGGGACAGATTATAGAAAAAGGCACACTGGTTGCTACTTGTGAGCAAGTGGATTGGTTACGTCGGTGCCAATATCTATCGACTGGGACCCCCAGCAAGGATGCACAAACGAGAGTGAGCACACTTTTAGAAGACTGTCGCAGCGTTCTCTCCCCGAATGAAATGGTCAAAGCGAAGAAGTTGTTACTCAAGTATGCCGATGTATTCTCATCAAACGATGCTGACATAGGAAGGACTGGCTTAGTTCAACACAAAATAAACACAGGTGAAGAACTGCCTATCCATCAGCGGCCAAGAAGATTGCCGGTAGCACGTGAAAAGGAAGTGGAAACCATGATTCAGGGAATGGTGAAGGATGGTGTTATTGAACCTTCATCTAGTCCATGGTGTTCACCCGTGGTACTGGTAAAGAAGAAGGATGGCAGCATGCGGTTTTGTGTTGACTACCGCCGTCTGAACGACGTTACGAAGAAGGACAGCTATCCCTTGCCAAGAATTGATGACACGCTGGACATGCTTACAGGAGTAAAGGGGTTTAGCACGCTGGATCTAAAAAGTGGCTACTGGCAAGTTGAAATTGACCCTAAGGACAAGGATAAAACTGCGTTCTCGACGGGAAAGGGTCTGTTGCAATTTAAAGTAATGCCGTTTGGGTTGTGCAATGCTCCAGCAACGTTTGAAAGGCTGATGGAACTTGTACTTACCGGGCTAATTGGCGATGCCTGTCTGGTCTACTTGGATGACATCATCATCGTAGGTCGGACGTTTGAGGAACACCTTCAAAACCTGGAACGCGTGCTCATGAAGATTCAGAGTGCCAACCTCAAGTTGATTCCGAAGAAATGTTCACTATTCAAACGGCAAGTAAACTTTTTGGGGTATGTAGTATCGGAAGACGGTATCCGCACGGATCCAGAGAAATTCGCCGCTGTCAAGGATTGGCCGGTTCCAAAAGAGAAGACGCAGGTTAGAGCATTTTTGGGTTTGTGCTCCTATTACCGGCGATTTGTGAAGAACTTTGCAGATATAGCCAAACCTCTGCATAAGCTAACCGAGGAGAAGCGACATTCCTGCTGGGATGAAAGTTGCAATAACGCATTCCAGGAGCTCAAGGACCGTCTGTGCAAAACACCTATTTTGGGATACCCTGATGCAAGCAAAGAATTTATAGTTGACACAGACGCAAGTGATATAGGACTTGGCGGTGTGTTGTCTCAACGGAATGGTGACCAAGAGGTCGTGATAGCGTACTTCAGCAAGTCATTGTCAAAACCGCAAAGGAACTATTGGTTCACAAGACGCGAATTGCTAGCAGTAGTAAAGTCATTGCAGCATTTTAGCAAATATCTTCTGGGGCGGAAATTTCACTTACGAACTGACCATGCTGCACTAAAATGGCTATTGCAGTTTAAAAATCCAGAAGGACAAGTTGCGAGGTGGATTGAACTACTGCAGGAATATGAATTTGAGATCGAACATCGAAGCGGGAAATCTCATGGCAACGCGGATGCATTGTCAAGAAGACCTTGTCCTGAAGATTGCAAACATTGTACTAGGCAAGAGAGTAAGGAACTGGTATCCGTGAGGATGCTCAGGTCAAACCACCTCAGCAACGAGTGGAAGGACAGCTTACAACGTGCACAGCAGGAAGATCCGGACATCAAGCCGATTCTGAAATGGATGAAGGCCAGTGCTCCCAAGCCCAAGTGGAGCGACGTCTCAGCAATGAGTTCGACCACTAAAAGCTATTGGACCCAGTGGGACAGCTTGCTACTTCAGGATGGAGTTCTGTGCCGTAAATGGGAAAGTGTTCGGGGAGACAGCTGTCATTTGCAAATAGTTGTCCCTAAAGCTAAAGTACCGGATGTTCTACAGATGTACCATAATGATTATTCAGGAGGCCATCTGGGAGTTAAACGAACTCTACTGAAGATCCGAGAACGGTTTTACTGGGTCCACTGTCGAAACGATATCGAGGACTGGTGTCGCAAATGTACAAGTTGTGCGGCTGTAAAGGGACCTCAGACTCGTAGTAGAGGTGCATTGAAGTTGTACAATGTTGGTGCACCATGGGAGAGAATAGCCATTGACGTGGCGGGGCCGTTTCCGGAGAGTGAAAGCGGTAACAAGTATTTCATGGTTGTGATGGATTACTTCACTAAGTGGCCAGAAGTCTTCGCCATTCCAAATCAAGAAGCTTCAACAGTTGCAGATAAACTAGTTCATGAAGTCTTCTGTCGTTTTGGAGTACCTTTAGAGATTCACAGCGATCAAGGAAGGAATTTTGAATCTCAAATATTCCAGGAAACTTGCCGAGTTATGGGTACTCATAAAACAAGAACGACTTCTTATCACCCGCAATCTGATGGAATGGTACCTAGCAAAAGTTGTAGACAATCGGCAACGAGATTGGGACAAGCACATACAACCGTTTTTGTTTTCATATCGAAGCGCTGTTCACGAAAGTACAGCAGTGACACCAGCTTTCGCAAACTTTGGAAGAGAATTACGGCTGCCTGCAGACCTGATCACCGGGATACCACCTGATGCTCCACGTAGTATAACCGATTATGCAAATGACTTGCGGAACAAAATGAATGACATTTTTGAGCACGTCAGACAATCGGGCCAGCAAATGTCTGAAAAGATGAAAACCCGGTACGACCGCAAAATGAACAACAAAGGGTTTACGAAGGTACAATAGTGTGGTTGCATAATCCCGTCCGCAGCAAAGGGAAATCTCCTAAGCTTCAAGCTATGTAAATGGGATGGCCCGTACCAGATTGTGACCAGGATCAACGATGTAACCTACCGGATACAGTAAGGCGCAAGAGGGACTCCTAAGATCGTCCATGTGGATCTCCTGGCGCGTTATTATGGGGCCAGTGTTAGGGGAGGGGGCACTGTTACGCGCCTTAGTCGACGGCACTAGCGCCTAGTTGAAACTTGAACTCTCGGTACCTTCCGCGTGTTTACTTGAGTATTCTGGATATTTCCGTGCTAATTTATATAAATAGGCGCTGCAAGATCCGATCGAGGCAGTATTGAATTCGGCGAGACAAGCGAAGCTTCGGAGCGAAATAAAGTGAATTAGTGTGAATAATTATTAGTGTTTTAAGTTTTAATTTGTGTAAAGAGAATTAAAATGTTAATTTAGGTAATTTTATCGGCAATTTTTATTGTCACGAACCTCAAGCTCGTAACAATATTATGGGGTAGCCTATGTTGTACAGCAGAATTTTGAGGGATGTAATGATTTAATCAATAAGTGTCGTTGAGGCGTTCTGTGATATTATTACATAGATAAGGGAATAACAGTGGAAATAAAATGTAAATTGTATTTTTCCTTTTCATATTTTCGAGGGCATTATGTCTTTTTAATGTTTCTTACAAAATTATTTTTCACACCATTATATACGGTAATCTGCATATAATATTTTAATAATAATAAAACAAACTTACTCGGTACCGCACTGGGTTAGCTTCGACTGGAGTTTTTCGAGAAAACAGATAGGTAGCGTTTAAAAATGGAGATAATTGCAACAACTTATTTGTTATACCTACGCTTGCTAGAATTCTCACGGGATTTATGGTAGGCAATTTGTTACAGTGTACAACACAAGCAAAAAGTGATCTCTGCTTCGTGTGTTTCTTGCTTAATGTTTCCTCTTTTCGCATTATCTTATTTACATTTTAAAAGCTCCTATGTTACTTAAGTTATTTTTAATACAATTTAAATCTTTTGATCAATTTTAATATGAAAAGCGTGTAAATATTACGATATATTTTTATTTAGAAAATTGAATAAATACAAATGATAAAGAGATGTAATATATTATGTAGCTAACTATTAAATAGTACTACTAAATTTCTATTGGAATTAACGATTTTTAAAGGAATATTGATAGAAAATTATTATGATAATTGGGTGCTCGGAAGAATATATATTTTTTCAGGGTACATCATATCTAGGTAACAAGAAAATTAAACCATTATTAAAATTAAAAAAAAAAACATCCAAAACGTTAGAGCGCTTTCCCAGAATTTATTTAAATATTATGGATTTAAAAGGAAAAATTCGAAAAGAAATTCTAAAAGGACAATTCCTAAAATAAAAATAAAAAATACTAGCAATACATTAAACGTACCTGTGGCCTTTGAATTCACTGTCAGCAGAGTAGGATTACGTCAAAACAATGTAGGATTTTACAAACTTCAGTAATTAAACCACCCTCAATAGGCTGACGGTGGGTCAACGGTGCTTTTTTGCGTAGGAAGCGCGGTTCTGGAGATGTACAGATCAATTCACTAATATCTAATTGATATCCGATGGGCCTGCACCCTCATTAGCATTTTCCATAGTGTTCAACCTTTTTTCTTATCTGTTGTTCGTTGAACACCGTAACTGCGCTCTTATCTATTACCCGTTGTATACCCTGCTTTATCAGTGCTATTGTATTATCCTTCTTAGTTCGCTGAATACCACGCTATTCTGAATCACCAATAAAATATTCCTTAATTTTGTAACAATATTTTATTTCCAAAATTTTATTTCTTGTTATCTGTAAAATAGTAGCTAAACATATCATCCACTAAAATATTGATGTACAATGTGTTCCTTGTAAATATGCTCGTAAAAAATATGCATTTAACATCCCTGAAAATCATATAGCAAATACTTTACCCAATATTCAACACAAACTAAAGTTCACTCATTCTGAATCCTATCAACATTCCAGTCCCATCTTTTGCAATTCCTCAGGCTCAGGACCTTGCTTTGTGATATTCTTTGGGGGAGGCCTATGTTCAGCAGTGGACTTGTAGAGAGCTGTAATAATAATGATGTTTTTATTTATTTTTGTATCAGTATTGTTTCCAACTCAAAGAAAGTACCTTCTCAAAACTTGTGAATGTTTTTATTCTTGTTATCAAAATAAAAAAAAACTTGTTTTCAGTTTGATAATATATTATAGTTAATCCGGTCTGTATCTGTGATTTCATACAAGCAGACCTCTATTATTTACGCATTATACTTTTCTTCCCAAATTGAACTAATTTGTGTAGCCTAGTATAATAATTAGTGTAAACAAATTTATTTAATTTGTAGTAAAACCATCCTAAATAAATAACACATATAGGTTATGACTAAAGAGCCGCTTATGATATACAAATAAAGTAAACGTAGTTGTAACTTACAAATTAGGCTGATATTTACAAAATAGCGCTGGGGATGGTAATATTATAATTCTTTTTGATTGATAGGAAACATTTTATAATATTAAAACTATGTTATATAATAGTACACTATTTTAACGTAATTATATAACTTAACGTTAGCACATGTCGTTAAGGCAGCTGAGTAGCGCTTTTTCTTCAGAACTTCAAATTCAAATCAAATTCAAATTCAAGTCAAATTGTTTGTAGCATGCAAACGCACAAACAAAGAAACTAAAAGATTGTTAAAGATTTTGAAATTATGTATAGAATATATTGACCGAAGCATGATCTACTCGTAGAATTCATTTCTTTAATCATACTCATCACATATCATTTCGTATACTAGTACGTAAGTAGCACTTATTTGATGAATAACTAATACTAAGAAACGCCGATACGATAAAAACTACTTGAATATTTTTATAAGGGTTACTATATGTCATCATCACTCATCACCATTACAGCCTTCAATAAGTCCAGTGCTGAACATAGGCCTCCCCCAAGTAATGCAACAAAGCACAGTCCTAAGCCACATCATGCATCCGTCGACTTCCTGCATGTCTTACCAGGTCATCACTCCATATAGTGGGGGGAGGGTCGCCCTACACTACACCTACCGGTACGAGGCTGCCACTCGACAATCTTTTTCTCCATCGGTTATCGTTTTTTCGAGCTATATGTCCGACCCATTGCCACTTCAGCTTACTAATCAGTTGGGCTATGTCAGTTACTCTGGTTCGACTGCCGATATCCTCATTTATGAGTTTATAACGCAGAGAAACTCCGGGTATAGCCCTTTCCATAGCTCGTTGAGCGACCTTGAGCGTCCTCATACGGCCAGCAGTGAAAGACCACGTCTCAGATCCATAAGTAATCACTGGTAACATGCACTGGTTGTACAATCTAGTTTTCAGATTTTGAGGCTTAGGTTTTGTCCATGTTCATCTTAAGACCGTTGGGAGACACTATTGAGGTCATTGAACATAGTGCTTAGGTCCTCCAGCGATTCTGTCATAAGGACTATATCCTCAGAAAATCGAAGGTGAGTGATGTACTTGCCATTGATGTTAATACCGTATCCTTTCCAGTCCAGTAGCTTGAAAACGTCTTTCAATGCAGCGGTGAAGAGTTTCGAGGATATAACATTACACCTCTCTGTAGTAGGATAGGTTTTGAACTCTGATTCTGTACTCGGATAGCCATCGTAGTCCTACTGTACAAATACTTCAGCACTTCGATATATCGACAGTCAACTTGGCATCGCTGAAGTGACTGTAGCACCGCCAAAATTCCGACGAAATCAAAGGCTTTCTCATTGTCCACATACGCCAGGCAAAGTGGCAGATTGTACTCTTCGGTTTTCTGTAAAATCTCCCGCAGGGTATGTATGTGGTCTATGGTACTGAAACCTTTTTGGAAACCGGCTTGTTTGGGAGGCTGGAATTCGTCGAGTTTGCGTACGAGACGATTCGTAAAGACTCCAGAAAACAGAACGTAGACGCGGTTCAGGAAGGAAATCGGTCTATCGTTCTTCAAGAGAGCGTTGTCATCTTTCTTGAATAACAAGACCACCGCACTTCTGCTCCACGCCTCTGGAGTAGTGCCATCATGGTGGACGGAATTGAATAGCTTCTGAAGTACTTTAGGTACTGGTGTTCCACCCGCTTTCAGAAGCTCCGCAGTAATTCGGAGGCATTGCCTTTTTTAAGGTGCTGGAGAGCCATTCTAATCTCGCTCAGACTAACATGCGGGTAAATTAATTTATTTATTTATTTCGAAAACCAACTTTTGTAACAAACTAAAAGTATGGCCAATAACAGGTTTTCCTTATATTGCTTGATGGTATATTGTTGTTGATAGAAATGCAAATAAAAACAATCCAAAAGACAAATCATAAGCAATTTAGTGTAACGAGGATGGCCACAAGCTTACAGATAAGTTGAGTTTTTTGGAGGGTCTGGTAGATTGATATTATATATTACATAAATGCATATACATACACACATACGAATGATTATATATATATATATATATATATATATATATATATATATATATATATATATATATATATATATATATATGTGTGTGTGTGTGTGTGTATAGTTGTTTCATTTAAGGAATGAAATTTGCAAATGAGATGTAAGTAAAGTTAATTTATTATAATGAATTCTTATATTTAAACGAACAATGCACATTGAGTAAAATATTGATTTGGATTTCATGATATTTTGGATTTAATTTACTTATAACTTATTTTTTGATACCCGCCATAACGGCTGCTTTACAGCAACCAAGATCACGGGGGGGGGGGGGACTGAGATGTTTGACGTCCCAATATTATGACTGGCCCGACTACCTTCAGTTTTTGAAAATTATTTTTTGGTCTGATCTACGCAGAACGATTACAAATGTCTTGAAGTCTTGCAGTGGTATGCTTTAATTAACAAAATTAAATCTAAGCCTAAGTACCTGAAATGTCAGGAATTAAAAATAAGTAAGTTAAATGCGCTTAAATCCGTGTACATTGTTGTAGTTGTAGTTGCATTCAATAAATTTAAAAATGTAAAATTTTATTTTCTATATTTTTATAGCTACTAAATTTATTTATTATATATTTGTATTTTATATTTTATTTATTATTTATTATATTAGTTTATTATTTGCTTATTTAATATATAATAATATAGAAGCCTCAAATTTAACAGTATGTGAGCACCGATTCACGATGCAGAGGTAAGTACATTAAAGGCGCTAAAAGGACGAATTATGTTTATATTCTTTCAAATACTTGTACGTGCAGCAAATGAACAACTAAGCAACGCCAACCAATTACTTAAATGAATCTCATAAATTTAGAGGCCCGTCCTCGGAATGTAATATTAAAAGCGATTCTTTCTTCGAATTTACTTCTTTACCCAACTAAAAATAGTAGGAAAATCTCAATTCGACTTTAACCTTTTTATTTGAAAGTAACATGTTACATCATATCATTGTCAATTCTGAACCGAGTTAAATGATTTTCTTTCAATATGTTATACTGCAAAGAGAGTCCCATAAAAAAATTAATGAAATAATTTCAAGCCCAAGTGTGTGAAATAGGGTATGAAATTTGTATGTAAGTATTTAGACAACATTCACTGCTGGCGGTATAAGGAAGCTTAAGGTCACTCAGCAAGCAGTTAAGAGGGCTATACTCGGGATTTATCTGTGGATAAACTAAGAAATGAGGATATCCGCAGTAGAACCAGAGTGACCGATATGGCCCAACGGATTAGTGAGCTGAAGTGGCAATATGCCGGCCGTATAGCTCGAAGAACCGACAACCGATGGGGAAGAAATATTCTCGAGTGGTAGCCTCGTACCGGTAGGCGAAGGGCGACCCACTATTAATTGGAGTGAAGACCTGGTAAGACATGTAGGAAGTCGATGGATGCAAGTGGCTCAGGACCGTGTTTTGTGGCATTCCTTGGTGAAGGCCTATGTTCAGCGGAAAACATTCTAGTTGATGCCTTGAACTTGTGATATTCCTTATTGCACTCGAAGGTGTCAACAATATTATTTATAACATTCATTAACATAATCATTAATAAAAATTAAAAGCCAACTTCAAATAATTTCAAAAGAATAAAATAATTTACCCATAAACGCATAATTATTCCACAGCACCGAAAACCCTTTTTGGTAACGCATTTTTATTTTTATTCTTTATCAATTTATAAAGGTTTCAATGGGTGTTGCTCATGGGTGTTGCATCCCTTTAATATCAGTAGGTTTGTGTGCATGTGTCATTTGTCACTTTTGAACTATAAAAAAGCAAATACTTCTCATTAAGATTCATAAGTAATTAATATATACTTTTACAAAAGCCTGACAAAAATCAATAACAGCTAGATTTAACAAAGGTAACATGAGAGACGATATGACTCGTAATTCCGTAAGCTTACGAGTAAGCCAATACCAATGTGGCCTGTGTACGCTAATATGTCAGTCTGTCAGCAACGTGACATGTCGTCGATCATATTTGACGATGCTAACACACGAGCGTTAGTATTTGTATATGTACAGTGAACCCGTTCAATAAAATATACATAAAATGTATAGTGAAAGCCCACATAATGCGCAACGTCCTACTGAGCACTCGTCACTTGAATTTTGAAGGAGAAAAAGCTGTGCAATTTTCCTAACTTTATCATGTTTCGCTGTTAAATCCATGGTAAATTTACGTTCAATCCGTATAAAATTCCCATGCAGTCGCATGCGTCTGACAAATCCCGAGGAGTCGCACGCGACCGCACCCACCCACAGCACTTTAAACTATTAAAACTTATATTTAAAGACCACTTTTCGATAAAGAAGTTTGACATTATAGAATGAATACAAAGTTCTCTTTCCTATGGTCTAAACAATAGTCAGTTACTCTATGTATTTTTTTTATTCTACGGTCAATTTATGACATATTAAACCACAAATTACAGCACTTTAAACCTTAAAACTTATATTTATAGACTACTTTTCTATAAAGAAGTTTGGCATTATAGAATCTATACAAAATCCTCTATCCTGTGGTCTAAACGTATGATTTCGTATGATCGTCGTCGTCCATTGATATTTTGAAGGGTAATTAACGGCTATGTGGCTTCTTCTATGTTCGCACATCTGTTGTTATTCCTGAGTTCAAAAATAGCGATAGATGTACGGCCTTTGTTTATGGATTTCATTGTTAAATGATTGTAAATAAGTTGCAGTAACCGCGTGAACTTACCGTCTCATAAACTGTTAGCTCATTTCCCATTCTAATTTTATTGAAAAAAACCTCGTAAATGATACACAGGATTTGCGGAAAATATAACTCGTAAAGTATTAGACTTCTCGTTCTCGTTATATTTTTTTAAATACAATTGAAGTAACAAACGAACTTACAGCCCACCTATGTTACTTATGGTAAGTGGCTACTGCAGCCCATAGACAACTGCTATTAACATCAAAGGCAGAAGGTTATAGATACATCATCGTAACTGATCCTCAAGGTACGTCATGAGCTGGTTTTTTATAATGGACTGCATCACTTTGGAGGACAATAAGGTGATGACGATAGGCCTGTAGTTGAACGGGTCTTAGTGGTCGCCTTTTTAAAGATCGGGTTTAGGGATCGTCCATAAATTTGGGACCATGCCTTGAAAATAGGAGTACACGAAAAGATGTTTTAAAATCGGTGCCAATTCCGGAGCACATGTCTTCGGCACAATAGGAGGGACCCCATTACGCCCACTCGACTTGCACCCGTCCAGGGAGAGGAGTGATTTGCGAACCGAGCAGTGTACAAACCTTCCATCTAGCATGGGGCACTAACACTGTGGAATGGTCGGCGGTGTGTTCTCCCCACCATGGAGAGTCAAGTTGGACGCAAATAGAGAGCCTTAGAGATCGGCTTTTTCCTATACGGCATGGGCCAGTGAGTCGGTACCTCTGTGCAGAGATGGAGGAGTTGACTAACAGAATTACCTTTTACAGTCGTGGCGAGAAACCGGAATGCACGGGTTCTCAAAGGAAGGCGAACTAGCTTCTCGTCACTTCTACCGACGTGCTCAGACCTTGCCTTGGAAATGACTATTGAAGGAAGTGGAGGCGGAATTTTAATTATTTTTAAGAGCGCTGGTGTTTACATCCTGAGACGTGGATGCGTCAGCCCATGTCCGATAACACTCCTGCTTATAGCGTGATGCTTAAAACGAGCAAGGCCGGCTTCACGGTCTCCAGGTGGTAGAACCCCGAGCAGTTTTAGTCATGAGCGGAGTTGCCCCCACTCCAGATTTCGTGGGGCAGCCTGAGCACCCACGATCAGGAAGAGTTGGATAAATTGGTCATGGATGATCAGCCAGGGATTCTCTCCTGGGGTAGATTTTAATTTACTCTGCTACCATGTTAATGAAAAAAAGCGAAACGCAGAGGTAAATATCTACTTCACGCTGGTAGTCTGTGAGGTCGTGGTACCCCAGTTCGAGACGGCCCACACCCGCAGCGAAAGCTTCCGCGTGGATCTGCCACTGTAAAAACTGTTTCTTTTTTTAAGGAAAAAAAATTAATTTTTTGTAGTGTTATATTTTAATTCAATATTTTTATAAAATAATATGAAAATAAGAAGAAATTATACTATATTCTACCGTAACCAAAAAGATTTCGATTTTTCAAACTGATCGCAAACTTTTTTTGATGAGTATATGTGCAGTCATTACTCCCTAACTCTCACAGTCTGATCGATAAATACAAGGGAGATCGGACCCGGGACCAACGGATTTACGTGCTTTCCGAGGGACGAAGTGAGAAACCGCCAACTTCTAACTCCGTGCAGCTATACCGAGAATTCCATGAAGGAAAAACTCAATAACTAACTTTTTTTGGCATGACCCGGGATTCGAACCGGAGACCTCATGATCAGCAGTCGCACTACTACAACCACTAAACCAACGAGGTATTGAAATTTTTAATTAAAAATATCCCGTGTTGCTAAATATTTTTGAGAGAGTTTTAGGAAAGATTATAATTTGGTCGACTTATCATTTTATATTTACACCGATTTAGTTCCCATTGTCTTGTTTAACCTCGGATTTCATAATTAAATATTTTTACTTATAGAAATACTCCGGTAGCATGGGCACGTAGAAATAATGAATGACAAAAGGTGTTTTATGGCGCAGAAGTGAGTGTCAGGGTCGGCATTGGACGCCCTAAGGATGGACCAATTTAATAGTATACTTTTTCGAAGAGTATGTATGCGTAAATATATGAATGTGAAAGAATCAATTTTTAAGAAGAAATTTATTAGTACCGTGCCAAATTGAAGTCCGTAGTTTCTCCCCACCACCCCGGGTGACAGATGTAAGTTTATGCAATGTTTTGTTATAAAATAAAATTTATTTTAAATAAGGTTTTAACAGTGGTAGAGCCACGTGGCAGTTTTGCTGTTGCACGTATTGGCCGGCTCAAACCAGGGTGGTACCACGACCTCACAGAATACCGGCGTGAAGTGGAAGCTCTGCTTCCGCGTTTCATCTGGTGGGTGAGAGTGGCCGGAGGCCCATATCCCCCCCCCCCATCAACATGGTAGCGGAATTAAATGATGATAGACTACCCCAGGAGGGTACCAGCACCCCTGGAGAATCCCTCGCTGAGCATCCACGACCATGTTTCTCCACTTCTGAGCGTGGGTGCTCAGCCTGGACCGCGTATTCTGGGAAGGGGGGCAAAATTTCGCTCAAGACTACAACTGCTCGGGGCAAACGGAGCAACAAGACCAAGGCGACGCCTGCCACGCTGTCAGTGAATTTCTGCAATATCAGGGGACTTCACTCTAACCTAAACACCTTTCACTACCAACTCGAGACGGCGAGGCCGGCTCTGCTCTTTCTGATGGCTGATCTCTCGTATCTTTGCTTTTTTTGCTTTGTGCCTCGGGCTGGAGTTTGCGTTTACGTCAGGGTGGACATCTGTTTTCGACGCCTCGGCAGACTTGAAGGTTCGGACCTGTCCATCCTTTGGCTACCCGTAGACAGCAACGACCACCCGCGCGTCTACGGGTGCCTCTATAGGTCGCATAGTGGTAATGCCGAAACAGGCCGACTCTTCGACAACGTCCAAATGGCTACAGATTCGTTGTTACAGCAGAGTCCCTCCGCAGTGATCGTGATCCTCGGCGACTTTAACGCTCATCACGCCGAATGGCTTGGTTCATGTTTAATCGATCATGCGGGGAGATCTGTTCATGATTTTGCCTTGGTCGGACATAACCGGTTACTTCGCCTACGCTGATTACAGATGTGGAGGATCATGCACCTCCCCTGTTGGACCTTCTGCTCACCTCTCATCCGGACGGATATCACATTTCCGTCGACGCCCCTTTAGGCTCCTCGGACCATTGTCTTGTCCGGAGTGAACTGAAATCGCAGTTGCATTCTGCAGGCTGCCGCCGTGTTTAGCACTATAGATCAGCCGATTGGGATGGGATGCGGTCTTTCTTTGCATCCTACCCTTGAGGGCGGGTTTGCTTCTCACCGGACGATCCCAACGTTGTTGAGAATTCTGTCGCTGATGTGGTGCTTCAGTGTATAGAACTTTTTATTCCATCCTCTGTGGTGCCCATTGGAGGCACATCTCAGCCATAGTTTGGTCGCTCCTGTAAAATTGCATCGTGCTATAAGCAGGAGTGCTACCAAGTCTGGGCTGACGCGTCAACGTCCCGGGATGTAAACACCAGCGCTCTAAAAAAGAAGTATATTTCCGCCTCTAGGTCCTTCAGAAGAGTCATTGCCAAGGCAAAGTCAGAGCACATAGGCAGAATTGGCGAGAAACTAGTTCGCCTTCCTTCTGGAACCCGTGCATTCTGGTCTCTCAAGAAGGCTGTCCAGGGGAATTTCTGTCAGCCATCTCTTCCATCTCTGCACAGGGAGGACAACTCACGGGCCAATACGGCAAACGAGAAAGCCGATCTTCTAGGCTCTTTCTTTGCGTCTAACTCGACTCTCGATGACGGGGAATACGCCGCCGACCATCCCGCGGTGTGAGTGTTCCCAATTGTGCTGAAGACATGTGCTCCAGAGTTGGCACTGGTTTTAATGCGTCTTTTCCGGTACTCCTACTCCCTAGGCATAGTCCCAAAATCCTGGAAGACGGCTTTCGTACACCCGATCCCTAAAAAAAGCGACCTATCAGACCCGTCCAACTACCGGCCTATCGCCATCACCTCCTTGTTCACCAAAACAACGGAGTCCATTGTAAACTGCCAGCTCATGAGGTACCTTGAGGACCACCAGCTGATTAGTGACCGCAAATACTATTTTCGCCGTGGTCGGTCAACTGGTGATCTTCTGGTCTACCTAACTCACAGATAGGCTGTGGAAGTAAAGTCCAAGGGGTAGGCATTGGCCGTTAGTTTGGACGTTGCGAAGGCCTTCTATCGGGTTTGGCACAAAGCGTTTCTTTCGAAGCTCCCTTACTATGGGCTTCCCGAGAAATTGTGCGATTGGATCACCAGCTTCCTTGCAGATTGGAGCATCAAGGTCGTAGACGGTGCAAGCTCCGATTGCACGCCTATTAATGCTGGTGTTCCACAAGGCTGCGTGCTATCGCCAACGCTGTTTCTTCTGCATATCAATGATATGTTGCAAACCCGTAACATTCATTGCTATGCAAATGACAGCACTGATGATGCTCTTTACACCGGCTGAGCCAATATTTCTCGGGAAAACGTCTCCGAGGGCCGGGACAAACTTGTCTCTGAAGTCGAGTTTTTGCTGAACAGAGTATTGGATTGGGGCGGTTAAATCTAGTCGAGTTTAACCCCCAGAAGACACAAGTTTGCACGTGAACCGCTAAAAAGAACCTCTTTGTCGTATTTCTTCAGTTTCAAGGCACTCCTCTTGTTGCCTCAGCCATTATCGGAATCCTCGGCGTTGACATATCGAGTGACGTGCAGTTTTGTGGTCACTTGGAAGAGAAGGCCAAATTTGCCTCTAAAAAGCTTGGCGTGCTCAGCAGAGCGGGACAGTATTTCATGCCGGCACACTGCCTGCAACTTTACAAGGCGCAGGTTCGGCCGCACATGGAATACTGTTCCCATCTCTGAGCTGGGGCTCCCCAAAACCAGCTCCTTCCACTTGACCGCATCCAGCGCAGAGCGGCTCGAATCGTAGACGACCGAGTGCTTTTCGATCGGCTCGATTCAATGGCACTGCGAAGAGATGTTGAATCTCTTTGCATTTTCTTTTGCATATACCATGGAGAGTGCTCTGAGGAATTGTTCGGATTAATCCCAGCCGCCAAATTTCGTGAAGGCACTACGCGGCAAACGTCCCGATACCATCCACACCATCTGGATGCTTAGCGGTCCACCACTGTACGTTTCAAAAGAAGTTTTCTTTCGCGTACAACCTTTCTGTGGAATAGTTTACCACCGGCGATTTTTCCGGACCGATACGACCTGGGGACCTTCAAGAATAGAGCTTACTCCTTTCTAAAGGGCCGGCAACGCACCTGCAATTCCCCTGGTGTTGCGGTTGATCATTGGCCGCGGTAGTCACTTAACATCAGGTAAGCCGCATGCTCGTTTGCTCTTCTATAAAAAAAGTATTGTAATTCATTATTGCTTTTAATGTATTTTGGTTTGTAGGGCATAAGTTGCCGAACATATAGTAGTGTCTGTGCACGCAGATACATACATGCACGATTAGCAATTGTCAAGCAGGACCATCTGAAAAAATAGTTGACTTTGGGTTTACACAACGTTTTTTATTTAGCTCAGATGCATTGCGAAGTATAGGAACTTATTGTTGTGTTTTGCTGTCGTATTTAAATGCAAACAAAAGAAAAATGTCGGTGAAAACTTAAGCGCTGGGTGAGGCCACTCTTCTTAAAATTGTCCATTCATTACAGCCTATAAAACCACTGCTAAACATAGGCCTCCCTCATAGATTGTCTTATTAGAGATTTTGCCACAGTTGCCACGCTTGGCAAGCAATTTGGCAACCGCAGTTTTCATTATTTTGATTATTTATCAGGAAAATTCTGTTGTCTGTCTTCTGTTTCATATTCTCTCTTTCGCTTCACGACACCCTAGGGACGATATAGAATAGTGGATAATCTTTCATGGCCACTACTAAAAATGGCTTATAATAGAGATGTGGTATAAGGTAGTATACAATAAAATGGTTGTTACTTCAAGTTAGGTACTTACAATTTTTTATAGAATAGTTGTGACAAACGAGCACGCAATCCACTTGACGTTAAGTGGATGCTGTGGCCCATAGACGTCTACATTTACCCTCGATAAGGAATCAAAATGCAGATGCGTTGTCACCTCTGGGGACTAAGATGGAATGCCTCGTTTCCTGTAAAAAGGGACTCTGGTTTTCTACACCCACAAAACGCAACACAGCGGCATAGATTACCATAATGTAGCAGCAGCCAGGCTCTACCACGTGATAACTAAATCATGATAATATATACGAAAGCTACTTATTTTTCAAATTATGAATATTTTCGCAAGAGATTTGTAGTACACGTGCGCTATTGCGTTGTTATCACTACATCGGGATATGCTAACATGCTCGACGTAGCGGCTACACGTTCTTGACATGTTCGTTTCCAGTCTGCGTACTGGGATGTATGTCCCTTAAACCAATCCCGCCCCTAAAAACTGCTTTTTCACCTATTTACTTCATAAATAAAGTTTCTGGTGGTCTTAATTACAAATATGTATTATAATAGGAAAGAATATTTCAAATATTAACACGCAGTTATAAATCTGTTATTATTAAACTTAAAATTGAAACATGTAGGCAGTGGACAACGCTCATTTTCCCATTTTTTCTGTGACTGAGACCATAACTTATATGGTCTTGCTCTCAGAACACAGTTATTTTCTACCGAAGACTCAATAAAGTTGGACTTATTTTACATTATATTATCTTTAGGCTTTGCGATTTGTACGATTAGGATTATAAATACGCATGTTGTATGTGTAATGCCGTCATTTTAAATGCATTTATAAGTTTAATGGGAATTACTGGGGCTTAAATTAGATATAATAAATGTGTGCAGTGCTTCAAATCAGTCGTTAGGCTGTTATCTGGTTTGACGTACCTGATATGGAGTACCTAGTTTAAGCCACGTACTATAAATCAGGCTGATATAATTATCATTACTTAGGATTTAACTAATTTTGTGACTAGACTACATCTATATATATATATATATATATATATATATATATATTTATATATATATATATATATATATATATATATATATATATATATATATATATATATATATATATATATATATATATATATATATATATATATTTATATATATTTATATATATATATATATATATATATATATATATATATATATATATATATATATATATATATATATATATATATATATATATAATTAGTATTTGATTTGAATGTATATCATAAGATACTTAAGTACTTGCTTCTCTATCAGATATTATTTGTATATTAAGAACACCTTATATTTCATTAGATTCAGAGAAAGACCAAAAAATTAAAAGTAATTATAACTTAGTACATAAATGAAAAAGCAAAATGACTCGTACTATGTTTTGCGACAATTTATGAATGATACCCTGTTCAATAGTAAACTTTTGATGGGCTGTAACAAGGATGATAATTAAAAAATCAATGTGCATGAATCTAGCTACCACAATTTTCTTTAAAAATGGAACATCATGAAATCAAAACACAGTAATGTAATTACGTAGTTAAACATAAGAATAAGATAATTATTGTTACTTTTATTATATTTCATGCCCACGACAAGCATCATTCAAGGTTAGAAAATGTGATGTAAAACCAAACCCTCTAATGGCATAACCCTATTGGAGACGCCAGCAACTTAAGGTATCTTCGATAAAGATTTAGTGGACTGTAATTTTGGTGCATACGGCAAAGGGGAAAATAAATAGGTGGGATAGCACGCACTGACCTGATGAGGGCTGCCTTGCCTTCCTCCTGGAGTGTCTGCTATACAGCAAGCTCGCCACGTGGTTCGGCGCACACGCACTCTCGGTTAACAGTTTCGTGAAGTCCCACACTCTCGACCTTTGCCCTTACGGGGGCGTCTCACACTTTTATGAGTTACAAAGACACAATGTCTGATGCGGTGAGTATTAAAGATAAACAGGAAATCTCAATATTCGTCCTGCGCGGTTTGCGGTTAATATATATATAAGACGCGACGGGTGGCCGTGCGTTGCGGATGGCGTAATATCACTTAGTATACTGACGCGCGCCGAGATCCTCTTTTTCACCTCGGCGGCAGCGCGTGCGGTAGGAAAGGGAAGGAACGAAGGAAACAAAAAATATGCACTACTCATGTTGATAAAGTAGATATAACTTAGGACGAACTCAATGCGATATGTAATGTAATGTTGATAAAGTAGATTGTTAACTGGCGTTACCATTTCCTCCCGCCCTTAAAGGGTCACCTTTAAAAGACAACCGTAATATAAAAGTAAAAGGAAAACAAATAAATAAGCGGTATATAAAGTGAGAGGATGCGCTCAATGCGCATGTCTCATCTACTAACCTTACTTGGTAAGCGAGAAAATGTATACATAAATATAATATTGCGGTTTAATACTTTTTTAATATATATAAATATAAACTTAATTCCTAATTTAGATAAATAATTATAATCAAAATAATCGTGATTTATTGTCTTGGGAGAGGGCAAATACGAGCAACAGGACGGAGATATGTTCCCTTAGTAGTTCTCACGGTCACTACTCGAACTACGCCATCCTTCGAAGGATGAACAGACTCGACAATCGCTAATGGCCAAGCAAGGGGCGGTTCATTATCATTTATCACAATTACAACCATGCCTGGTACGATAGCCGTAGACGGGGTGTTCCACTTCTGACGAACTTGTAATCCGTGAAGGTATTCCGTCCTCCACCGGTCCCAAAACGACTGAACTAATTTATCCAGTAAAGAATGCCTGTGTAACAGACTGGTAGAGTCAGATTTGACTTTGGGTGCGGGTAATGACAATAAAGGTGCGGTATTCAAAAAATGACTCTGAGTAAGAGCTGAAGGCTCTGCAGGATCAGAACTTAATACTGTCAAGGGCCGCGAGTTTAGCAAGCACTCAATTTGCGCAAGAACAGTATTAAGCTCTTCGTATGAAAGTAACTGATGTCCGATAACTCGGAACAGATGCGTTTTTACGACTTTGATCATACTCTCCCAGGCGCCTCCAAAATGAGGAGAGTTGGGACAGATGAACTTCCATGTTATACGATTCTCAGCATACTCTTGCTCAAGCTTTGGGCGGTATTCAACGTTTAGAAATTTATAGATATCGCGAAGATACGAAGCGGCACCTTTAAAATTCGTTCCATTATCCGAATATAAAAACTGAATCGGCCCTCGTCTAGAGAGGAAACGTTTAAGCGCAGCGAGGAAACTAGAACTACTAAGATCTGTAGCGATTTCTATATGTACAGCTCGAGTCGTGAGGCATGTGAAAACACATAAGTACGCCTTCTCGCTGCGTACACCACGACGACGTACAGGAGTGTATGCGATAGGACCGGCATAATCGGAGCCCGTTTGTGTAAATGCCTTAATAGCTTGTCTTACACGATTATGGGGAAGATCAGCCATCAAAGGGTAAGTTGGACGGGGTCTAAGCCGGAAACATATATTACACTTGTAGACTCTGCTTCTCACAGTGCGGCGTGCGGAAAGTATCCAAAATTTTTGACGGAGCAATGACAATAACAATTCAGGCCCAGCGTGTAAATTTTTAATATGATAATAGTCAATGATCATGTTCACTACATGATCACTGCGCGGGAGTTTAATTGGATGTTTTTGTGTGTAATCTAATGCGGAGTTCGAAAGACGACCACCAATGCAGATTAAACCATTCTCAATAAAAGGCCTTAAACGATTGAAAGCGGGCGAGCAAGGTTTGTTACCTTCAATATTTAAATATTCCACTGCAAAATGCTGTTTTTGCAGGGCGCGGAGGATTATAACCTCAGAGAAACTGAGATCATCAGCAGTCACTACAGTAGTGCTGCGGCGGGGCAATAATTTAGCAAACTTCCACACGTACGCAATTATACGTAGAAGTTTACTCCAAGAAGAGATGCGGAATGCGAGCTCATAAATCGCAGAATTACAGACGGATGTGCACACAGTGTGCGACAAAATCTTCTTCTCAGGCATATTTGCAATAACCTCATTGTCTAAAGTACGAAGAGGCCATTGAGATGGATCTAACGAAGTCCACTGAGGCCCATGGAGCCACAGGGGGTTTGAAACTAATTTATTTGTCGTAACGCCACGTGAAAGTATGTCAGCGGGATTCTCAGTACCTGCGACATGATAAAAGTTATCAGCGCGAATATTGTCGGTAATCTGAACAACGCGGTTTGCAACAAAGGTCTGCCACTTGTGTGGCGAACTCTTTATCCAGTACAGAGCTACTTTTGAATCTACAAAGGCATAGACTGATATTGCAAGGTCAAGAGAATAATTGTCGAGTACTCTGCGAAGCAATTTTGAGAGTAAAACCGCTCCACAAAGCTCAAGGCGTGCAATAGATAGTGGTTTCGTCGGTGCGACTTTAGTCTTTGCACAAATCAACTGGACGGTGTTACCATTGACGCTCTTTACATGTATGTAGACTACGGCACCGTATGCGTGCTCGCTGGCGTCGGAAAACCCCAGGAGTGACGCAGTACAGTTTTTGGATACACCAACATGTCGCGGGATACGTAAATCATTAAGAGCTGGTAATTCAGCACAGAATTGCCTCCACATCTTAATAATTGGCGGTGGTGGTATGTCGTCCCAATCTAAATTAAGTTGCCAAAGCCGCTTTATAAACAATTTGGCGTACGCGACTGTGGGAGCAACGAAACCCATTATGTCCCACAGGCGAGCGACAGTAGATAAGATGGCGCGCTTAGTGCACGTCACATCAGCGGGAACAGATATCTTAAAATAAAAGGCGTCACTATCGGTAGACCAATGCAAGCCTAGTATTTTATGTGGCATTGATTTATCGAACTCTACTTCTCCTGTAATTTTATGGGAAGTAGGGAGGTCATCTAAAACAGATCGACGGTTGCTATGCCATTTTATCAGGTCCCATTGGGCACCCTTGAATAAGTCTATCAGCTGCGGAGAGGTCTCACTGGCCTCGGGTTCACTGGGCATAGAGAACGCGATGTCGTCCATATATAGCGAAGTAAATGCGATACGACTCGCAAGCGGATACTTTGCGCCGTCGTCATCAATGAGCTGTCTTACCGTGCGCAATGCATGGTATGGACTCGAAGTTAAACCGAAGCACACGCGATTGAAGTGGTATAACACAAGTGGGTCTTGTGGACGGAAGCGGTATAGGAAGCATTGGTAATGACGATCAGAATCGCGAACAACTATTTGCAGAAATTGTTGGCGACAGTCGGCTGTCATAGCGATTGGATGTAAGCGGAAAGTTAAAATTATATTGAACAAGTCGCCTTGCAAATTTGGTCCTGAATGCAGAATATCATTTAATGATCGCCCAGTGCTAGTCTTACTGCTAGCATCCAGGACGATGCGCAGACGCGTTGACTTCTTATCTTCGCGTAAGACTCCATGATGCGGTATGACATATATTGGAGCGGGTTCATGAGAGTCATACGGCGGTGCGGGGGATATATAATTTTTAGCTAAGTATTCCTTTATGACGTCATCATATGCTAACCTTAATGTAGGCGAGGCTTGAAGTTTCCTCTCCAAGCACATGAATCGTCGTCGAGAGGTTTCATAAGAATCTCCGTGAGAGTAAACTTCATCTTTAAATGGCAGGCCAACAATATATCTACCAGTAAAAGGATCGCGGGATGTCGTAGATTTATAAAACTCTTCACATTCAATGTCTGAAGGACACTGAATGGGCGGTGCGGAGGGTGGCTGTTCAAGCTCCCAAAATCGTTGCACTAATTTGTCAACGATAGGAGACTCTAGAACTGAGCAGCACGTTAAAGAATGATTTACCTGAAGTGTCGGCACTGAGCCCATAATAACGTAACCAAATACCGTATTCAAAGCCGAGGGCCCGGACAAGTCGTTAGACGAATAAATTACGTCTGGACATAGTAAGTGTGGGAATAGGGATGCGCCTATCAAAACATCAATTTTATTAGGCATGCTATAACATTCATCAGCGAGTCTTATGCCATGGAAGTGTGATAAGACAGATGTGTCTACCACAGCGGTGGGCAAAAGGTCGGTGATTTGATCAACAACTAGCGTTGAAATATTGAAGTTAATATTCGAGTCGAATCGTGAGAAAATTTTAATATCAATCGATTTCGATTTTACAATTTTTTCAACTCCACCGAATCCCTTTACTACAGTACATTCGGTATCGTGTTGTTGAACGCCTAAACGATGACAGCACTCTTTAGTCATAAAATGGCTTTGAGCCGCGGAGTCTAATAATATACGAATAATTTGTTTCTCTCCCTTAGCATCGTAAGCAAATACTTGAGCGGTTGATAATAAAACAGTTCTCTGCGAACGACTTGCGCGCGCGGGAGGCGGTGAACGTTGAGAAACATTCTTGAACGAAGTACACAGCGCGACGTCTGAACGCGCACCTGCGGTGAGGGGTGGCGAGTGTGCGGGCGCGGGGGTTGTAGACTTCAGTGTAACTGGCTGAAGCGGTGGAGAACGCGCCAGCGCAGGGGAAGCATTATCGCTTCTGCGGTGGAAGTGCAACAATGTGTGATGTTTAAATTTACAAACTCGACAACTATAATTTGAAGAGCAACTAGACACTCGATGACTTAAACTGAGACAATTCACACATGCATTGTTACTCTTTACGCATTTAAATCGTTCCTGCGGCGTCATTTTATTAAAGTCTGCACACTTAAATAGGTGTTGATGCACAATATTATCGCACAGACACTTTGAGCAACTAGTAGTCGTGCTTACGTACGCCTGATACTTCGGCGACGAAGTATTATTACAGCGACGATTATTACCGTTACCTCGTCGATTGTTTGGTGCGCTATTAGAATTTGTACTAGAATCGGTGCGTTGCAAAACTTTGGAGCGGGTCTTAATAAAATTTACTAAATCATCAAAGGTAGGTACCATCGAGTTATGACTATATTCGAAAGAGCGAATGGTATCCGGGTCCAGCTTCTTAAGCGCGATATGAAGAACAATTAAGTCCGCGAGATTATCTAACTTTAAGTTTTGTAAAGCGCGCACTGCACTTATAAAGTTATCAGTAAATAAATCAAAATTATTTGCGGTGGCCGATTGCAATGGCTTAAATTCGAACATCTGATTAATATATGTAGATGCTAGCATACGCCGGTCTTCATATTTGTCAACGAGTGCTTGCAATAAAATTTTATAATTTTCAGCGCAAGGAGTTATACCTGAGCATACAGATAGGGCTTTGCCCGTTAGTTTACCTAGCAAATAGTATAACTTTTCAGCGTCGGTAAGCGATGTGTTGTCATGGACGGTTGATTTAAAGCTAAAAATAAAGGCCATGAGCGAATGTCACCCGAAAATGGCATAAGTTCGATAGGCGGAAGTGTGAATCTGGCTTCAGATGGTGTACTAGTACTTTGTAAATTAGATTGCGAATATTGTAAATAAAGCCTATTTATTCTACCGCATAGAGACTCAAACGCAATGAAGCTGTTATAATCAGGTTTAGCAATAGGGTTTATTTTTAATAAATGTGAATTACAATTATCTAAGACCTGTTTAAACTCAATACGTAAAGCATTAATATTAGAACTTCCATCAAGAAAACGCTCCATCGTGGAAGTGTTTATGTGGATGTCCGAGGACATATCATATATTTTTTGCACTATTTCAAATAAAGCATCTCGTTTAGCTAACAATAAAACCAACTCAGCATCAGGTGTGCCCTCATTATCCGAGGAATCGCTATTATTCGATGCTATTTGTTTTTTAGGCGGCATTACAACTTAAGTTATGCGGCAAAAATAATATAATTATAAGCGGGTAGTCTGTAAGCGACCTCGCTACGCGGTTGAATTATTAAATATTAGTTTTGTTAACGATGAACTTTAATTGTTAACTTTTATAATAATTATGAAGTTATTTATAACGAATATAATGCTTAAATATATGTGCAAATAATAAATGTAATTTAACAGTATAATCTATAGATGTAGTTAAAAGTTGATGACGTGATGTGAACATACAACAAATAATTTATATAGATAATTATATGCTTATTCATTCTATGAATATAGTTTTAAAATTACTATGAATGTCACCTATTAGGACCTATTCTAGTGTTCTAATAAGGGCGGGGTTAATCCGAAGTCGGATTAAAATATAAATAATTAATTATATAAACGCTTATTACGATAACGATCTAATAAGGGCGGAAAGTCAAGGTCAATCCAGCGAGAAGTGACCATTAAAAATGGAAAGTCAAGGTCAATCCAGCGAGAAGGACCATTAAAAATGGAGACGCCAGCAACTTAAGGTATCTTCGATAAAGATTTAGTGGACTGTAATTTTGGTGCATACGGCAAAGGGGAAAATAAATAGGTGGGATAGCACGCACTGACCTGATGAGGGCTGCCTTGCCTTCCTCCTGGAGTGTCTGCTATACAGCAAGCTCGCCACGTGGTTCGGCGCACACGCACTCTCGGTTAACAGTTTCGTGAAGTCCCACACTCTCGACCTTTGCCCTTACGGGGGCGTCTCACACTTTTATGAGTTACAAAGACACAATGTCTGATGCGGTGAGTATTAAAGATAAACAGGAGATCTCAATGTTCGTCCTGCGCGGTTTGCGGTTAATATATATATAAGACGCGACGGGTGGCCGTGCGTTGCGGATGGCGTAATATCACTTAGTATACTGACGCGCGCCGAGATCCTCTTTTTCACCCCGGCGGCAGCGCGTGCGGTAGGAAAGGGAAGGAAGGAAGGAAACAAAAAATATGCACTAGTCATGTTGATAAAGTAGATATAACTTAGGACGAACTCAATGCGATATGTAATGTAATGTTGATAAAGTAGATTGTTAACTGGCGTTACCACCTATGCTAGGCTGGCATAAGGTGCAAAAAAGGTACAAAAAGGGATAACTTTCGGTACAGGATGGATGTAATTTGGGACATAGTGCCCTTTTTTTGCTTATTGTCGTTTTTGAAATGAAGAATGTTTGAATAAACATTGGTTAAAATAAATATATAAAACTAGCTGTTACCCGCGGCTTCGCCCGCATGGTCACTGGGAAATGATTTATCCATTGCTTTTTGAATTGAAAGAAAACTGAGTTTTATAGATTTGTCAGAGATGCAGCCATTAAAAGGAAACTGAGCAAAATTGATTCATCAGCCTATTTAAATGTTTTGAAACGCAGCGTATAGGAAAGCTTGAAAATAGCCTGTTTATTCCAAATGGAAATGGGATATTTTTTAATTAAAGGAAACTGAGCATAATTATCCTTCAGGGATGCAGGCTTTTGAAAAGAAACTGAGCTAAATTGATTCGTCAGAGATGCAGTTTTCTGAATTGAAAGGAAACTGAGCCAAATAAAAGATCCGTCAGAGATGCAGCCTTTTGAGTTGGAAGGAAACTGAGCTTAATAGATCCGTCAGAGGTCCAGCATTTGGCATTGAAAAGAAACTGAGCTAAATAGGAAATTTTGAATTGAAAGGGAAGATCTGTGGGAATTCTGATTAATTGTTTGTGGGAATTTTGGAAAAAAAACTAACTGAACACTATACTTATCTATATAAATTATATAACTGAACACTATTTTAAGACGCTACTGTACAAAATGTTATATGTTTTTACATTCCGTCGCCTCAGTGCTTGTTAGGCCAATAGACCATTTGAGTAATTTTACAGGAGCAATGTTTTTTGTTTTTCTATGCTATGACTCAAATAAAGCCGTAATGTTCGGTAGTTTCCAAAACTGTGGCACATCTGGACTTCTAATAATCTGTAAAAAATAAAAACTTCTGACTTTAACATTGTGTAAAACCGGTTTAAAAATGGATATTGGACATAAAAACGAAACTATAAATACGTTAATGGATATACACTACATTCCTTGGGATGTTAGCCAAAAAGCAACCAAAAGTATTCTGTGCTTGTTTGCCCTATAGCCTTACTTCACAATACTTATCCTATCCATTGACGTTGACGGTTTTAAGGTCTTAATATCATGTAGTACCCCGAAAATGGTGCAGCAGCAATCGTAAAAAAAACATTCAAAATTAAAATAATACTAGTTTTTACGGAATTTATCGCGTATATTTAACTTTTTAAATACCCGACGTTTCGAATGCTTTACAGCACTCATGGTCACGGGTGGGACTGATATGCTCAACGTCCAGATGTCATAGTTACTGCGGTTACCCTAGATTAAAATTTTTACTTTTGTTCCCATCTACACAGTATAAACTTATGGTATCTTAAAATCTTGCAGTTGTATGCTTGGGTTGGGATTTAATTTTATTTATTATAGGATCCCAAGCAGATGGTAGCACCCAGCCATCTTCTCTATTGAAATAAGTATGTTTTTTATTTCAATAGCCTCGCGAATCATCCTTGGAAGGAATCGGTGTTCTTTAGCGAGGATTTGTAGTCTTTCAAATCTGATGTAGTGACGGGGGCGATCCTGTACGTGTTCACAGACTGCAGACTTCCCGGAGCGTCGATTCCTCACATCAGCCACATGTTCTTTAACGCGGGTTTTAATTGATATTTTAGTTTGTCCTATGTAGGAGAGACCACATTCACAATCAAGCTTGCACACTCCTGCATCTTGCAGAGGGACATTACACTTGACTGATGGTAAAACTGACCAATCTTCTTCAGCGGCTTGAAGTATGTTTTGATGGAAGCGCGCTTCAAAATGTAGCCAATCTTGTCAGTGATTCCTCTAACATATGGCAGTACAGCAGGTACACGCTCGACTGTGGCCGGCTTCAGTCGTTCACTGTGACGTAGGCGCGGGACCCTAAGCTTGTTGTCATGCAAAACTTGCTTGACATGGTGGAGCTCGGCAGCCAGATGTTTACTGTCACAGATCCCTCGGGCTCTCTGAAACAAAGATTTACCCACGGTAGCTAACTGTGAAGGATGGTGGTGAGAATCACCCTTTAAATATCTATCTGTATGGGTCTTTTTTCTATACACAGTATGGTGTTATCAGGATTCCGTCATTAACTTAAACCAAATCACAAAACAAATCGCAGAAAACCGAAATTGAAAGCAGTAGTCAATATAACCAACGAAAAAAGAAGTAAGTGTATAGGTACCGTATACACTATCTGTACTATTAATATTCCTTTGAAATATTATTAAATAACCTAAAACAACGGAAACCAATTCACGATTCTAAATAAAAAAAATCCAAAATCAAAGCCAGAGTTTAAATATTTATAAAGGAATACCAACCAATTCAACAAAACCGATCCAAGAAAATACACAAATCCGAAAATGAAAGCCAATATAAATCCATTCAACCTTAAACAAATCACAAAGCAAATAACAAACAACTGAAATCGAAAGCAGGTAGTCGAATAAGCTACGAAATAAAAACCATTTAAGCGTATAGGTACCGTATGCACTAAAAATTGACGCACGGCTCAACGGCGGGAGTTAAGTACATGTCAGGAAACATTTCGTTACCGCGTTTTAAAAACCTAGTAACGACATCTAGCGGAATCAATTTAAACTATGTATACGTTACTTAATAAGAACTCTCAAAAATATTTTTCTTATAATTTTACACAATTGTTCTTATTGTAATACCGATTCATTCATTACCACATATAAGAACAGTATTCATTTCCGTTCAATAAATATTACTAAGGCTTATTAATAAGGCTCACTAAGAACTGTTTCTACCACAGTTAAGTAATAGTTAGGGGTGAAAGCGTGACAGGTGGTGATAGTATATCTGATCCATACTTATAATCACGCCTGTAACCCTTGCGGGGTAGGTAGAGCACCAACGGATTACTTAATATCGTCTGCGAGGTTATCGCAGTATCTGTGAATTACAATGCACCAAAACGTTTGAAGAAAATCAGCTGGTGAATTTTATGTTTTTTACCGCTCTCTTCCCGGTCCTGCGTGGAAGAATATAGATCCATACATTTTTTATCTTAATTTTGGTAAAAAGACATAATAATCTAGATATTCTGACCTTCTGTGTTCGTCCATCGTACCGTCGTCCGTCTTGTAGAATCACGGTGGCGGCACCTAGCTGAATTTAATTTTGCAACATATTCGATTTTCCCACGGGAATGATATGATTTTCCGCTGAAAAAGTAGCCTATGTCACTCTACAGCCACCGAACTATCCCCATACCAAAATTCATGCCATGCAGACGCTATTTTCCCACGGGAATGAGGCTGTAGAGTGACATAGGCTACTTTTTTCCGCGGAAAAACATCTCATTCCCGTGGGAAAATAGAATATTTTCCACGTATACTGTATACTGTTACGAGCTTGAGGTTCGTGACACTAAAAACTGCCGATTGAATTACCAAAATTTACACTTTAAATCACTTTACACCAATTAAAACTTTAAACACTAATAATTAATCACACTGATTCACTTTATTTCGATCCGAAGCTTCGCTTGTCTCGCTTAATTCAATACTGTCCCGATCGCTTATTGCAGCGCCTTTAAATGCAACTTTTCACCAAAACATCCAGAATATTCAAGTAAATACGTGCGCCAACCGACAAAGCGCCGAAAATTCAAGTGTAGGGCTTCTAGAAAGCTTAATTCTTCTGTTCAATACTAGATGGCGCTGTTGATCGAAAGTCAAGATTGACATTTTCTAGGAAGCCCTCCTCGCTCTGGTGGACACTAGATGGCGCTAGTGCCGAGTACCTGACGTCAACTTAGGCGCGCAACACTGCCCCCTCTTAAGACATGCTCGTCCCGAGCATTATTTGCCCCATAATAGCGCGCCAGGCGATCCTCATGGACGATCTTAGGAGTCCCTCTTGTGCTTTGAAACGGCTCCGCAATCTCTAGGGCTGTCTTATGCCATGATGCAACAACATTGTACAATTTCGATGCTCCTCTACTACGAGTCTGAGGTCCCTTCACAGCCACACAACTTGTACATGTGCGACACCAATCCTCGACATCGTCACGATAATGGACCCAGTAAAACTGTTCTCGGATCTTCAGTAGAGTTCGATTAACTCCCAGAAGGACTCCTGAACAACCATTATGGTGCAGCTGTAAAACATTCGGCACTTTAGCTTTAGGGACAACCATTTGCAAACGACAGCTGTCTCCTCGACCGTTGTCCCATTTATGGCACAGGACTCCATCCTGAATCAGCAAGCGGTCCCATTAGGCCCAATATCTTTTAGTGGTCGAACTCATCGCTGAGATGTCGCTCCACTTGGGCTTGGTAGCACGGGCCTTCATCCATTCCAGAATCGGTTTGATGTCCGGATTTTCCTGCTGTGCATGTTGTAAGCCATCCTTCCACTCGTTGCTAAGGTGGTCTCTCCTGAGCATCCTCACGGTTACCACTTCTTTACTGTCCTGCCTAGTACAATGCTTGCAATCTTCAGGGCAAGGTCTCCTTGACAATGCATCTGCGTTGCCATGTGATTTCCCGCTGCGGTGTTCAATCACAAAGTCGTATTCCTGCTGCTGGGTGGTGCTGTTAGCTACACAACCCTCTCGAAATCGATCAACTTCCCTTTCTACAGTTCGCTCAGGGCAGCTGTATCTGGATGGAGCTGGAAGATGGCCCCTTTCCCCACAGCCATAGCACCTAGGGCTGTATCCTTTATTGCGCTCGCGAACCGTAGCTGCTGCAACCTTCCTGACGCGATGGGAGCGAAGATCCCGCCGGACGGCTTCCACTCATGCACTACCGTGCATGGGCCACAGCGTACTTAAGCGTCTCTTGGTGCCCGAGCCTCACAGCAGCTCTGACTTCAAGGTCACGGATGCCGTCGATGAATGTCTCCACCAGGTTTCCTTCAATGAGCGCAGGTACAGACCGGTATGCTTTTCGCACCAGCTTCTACACCTATAGATCCCACACCTGCAGGTTTTCGTTAATGCGCTGCACGCAATCTTTAAGCTGCGCACGAAAGACGTATTCCAGGTAAGCGTCGCCATATCTTGCCTCCAATGCCTCAATGAGCTGCTCATATGTCACTTCCACTCCTCATCGAAAGCTTCCAGAACAGTTAAGGCCTGGTCGCGCAGCTGACAGTTTGAGAGCAGTCATGGCCTGACTTTTATTCCAGCCGTTCGCTTTCATAACAGCCTCGACCTTGATTTTCTAGGCTGACCAGGAAGAAGTCCCGTCGAACGGTGGCACTTTGAACCCACATAGCCAAGGTGTAGTAGCTGCTACGGGAGCTGTAGTTCCATCCCCCAGTTTGAGATCGTCTCTTCATTCATTCTCATTTTCTTCACATCAGCCGTCACGTAATCAAGCCGATTGTTCACTTGGTCGACTTGAGTTTTAGCTTTCTTGATTTGGGTTTCAGCTTCTGACAGGCGGTTGTCATGTTGCGCAACCTCCCTTATCTCCTTCCCGAATTTAGCGTGAGTGTCCTTCACGAGGAGCATCTGCTCTTCCTGTCAGCGGGCCTGATCCTCTTGTCGGCGGGCTTGTTCCTGCAGCATCACCATCAGAGCACCTTAGTCAGGTGCTGTAGGTATAGGAGCTGCTGACGGGTCAGCCTCCGTGGTTGGCACTTGGCCCTCTGACGTTTGTGGCGTTGCATCACCAAATCGTCTCTGGTCCATCTCCTGCTGGCGTTGACTTCGGGTACGGACACACTCCATCTCGTCCTTAGGTAAAATCGGCATGATTTTATCCCACTTCTGACACCAATTGTTACGATATTGAAGTTCGTGGCAATAAAAACTGCCGACTGAATTACCAAAATTTACACTTTAATTCACTTTACACCAATTAAAACTTAAAACACTAATAATTAATCACACTGATTCACTTTATTTCGATCCGAAGCTTCGCTTGTCTCGCTAAATTCAATACTGCCCCGATCGCTTATTGCAGCGCTTTTAAATGCAACTTTTCACCAAAACATCCAGAATATTCAAGTAAATATGCGCGCCAACCGACCAGGTGCCGAAAATTCGAATGTAGGGCTTCTAGAAAGCTTAATTCTTTTGTTCGATACTAGATGGCGCTGTTGGTCGAAAGTCAAGATTGACATTTTCTAGGAAGCCCTCCTCGCTCTGGTCCCCAACACTAGATGGCGCTAGTGCCGGGTACCTGACGTCAACTTAGGCGCGCAACAATACGAATAACCGTATTACATTTTGTTATGCTGTATAAGACGTTAGTTAGAATTTTTCATTTCCTTAAACTAAAGAAAACTTTTACCAAAGAGAGAAATAATAACGAAAAAAGAACAAAAAAGCCTAAAAAACAGTTTCTTTTATTATAAAATATTTGGTTCGTAAGCTTCTTCGTAAGCTTGCTAAGTTATAAATTTAATATCATAGAAACTTAAAAAAATACTTGTAAATTGATTGAAAAAGTTTTTCATCCCTATAGCTTTGATTTAAAGAACGGCTTTGGAACTTGGCATCGTTTTGATCTCAACTATTTTATCGATGAAGCTTTTTCGAATTTATGTTTTGGTAAAATATCGATAGATTTTAGAAGTTTCGTAATTAAACTAGATTATCTATTACCCAAAAAAATGTAATTGCCAACCCTTGTTTGAATTTATGTAATATAGTTTTTCTAGTTATAGATTATTTTCTTTTATAAATGACTAATAAATTTTACTCCATGGCAGATTTAAAGCTACTAATTTACCTAGAAGTAGTTTACGATTTTGAGGAGTACATCAGTTAGTGCTAAAATGGAACTTTTCTTAATAAGTCAAGAACTATAACAAGGTTATTCGTCAAATTGGCACTCAAAGGTTGATGATAGGCATAGGACATCCACCTTGTATAGTTAATGTTATAATTTCATTTTTTCCCTCAGTGCGAGCTACAATGGGAAACCCTTTGTTTCGGAGAGCACGAGGGATCTGTGACAGTTAACACTTGGCCGCCGAGCTCCAATACATCAAGCAAGTTTTGCACAACAACAAGCTTGGGGTTTCGCGCCTAGGTCACAGTGAATGAGTGAAACCAGTCACAGTCGAACATATGTCTTCTGTACTGCAATATATTAGAGGTGTCACTGACAAGATTGGATACAACTTGAAGTGATTCCATTAAAATATACTTCAAGCCACCAAAGAGATTAGTTAGTTTTTACCATCAGTCAAGCTTAATATTCCTCTGTAAGATGCAAAAGTGTAAAAGCTTGATTGATTGTGAATGTGGTCTCTCTTACATTGGACAAATTAAAAAACCAATATAAACCTGCTTCAAGTAGCCTGAGCATCACCACCGTTACTTCATCAGATTTAGTAGACCACAAATCCTTGCCAAAGAACACAAATTCCTTCCAAGGATGATTGGCAAGGCTATTAAAAACAAAAAACATCCACCTACTTGGTATCATCTTATTTTTAATTTTAGTTCAATTTTTAAAATTTAAATTTTTTTATATCTAGTATTATTTTTAACCTAGAATGGAACTGTTGGCATGGCTTGATGATGTTACCACTTATTATCAAAATGCTTTTGAACACTACGACTCCTATTTCACGAGTCAATATTTTTTTTAAACAGGAATATACTTTTTAACAGAAACATTACTACCAAGCATAAAATTTAATCGAATATTATATGAAAATTGTGTACTTGAGATAATTATTTTGAAAATGTTTATATATTATTAATATAAAATGATTATTTTCATAAGAAATATTCTATTTTTTATCTCCATGCTGTTATTTTGTCGAGCTGTAATATTATGGAAATCAATGAAAACTCGTCCAAAACTCCTGTATTTATACTGCATATATTAAATATATTCTCTATTAACATATTTATCACACTCGGTTTGCAGCGTAGCGTGTTTTACGTTCAGTTTTGCGGTCACTTCGAGGAAAAGGCTAAATTGACCTTTTAAAACGTGGCCAGCAATACAGTGTTTCATCTCACATGAAATATTATTCTTATCTCTGTGTTGTGGTCCCTTGCCAGCTCCTACTTCATCGCATCCATTGAAGAGAGGATATCCGGGCCGATTCATTGATGCTGCGAAGAGATGTTGCATTCCTTTGCATTTTCTGTAATCCACTGTTACTGCAAGGGCTACCACTAGAACGTTATGGGAAATCTGCGAGTTTTTAACAGCAGCACCTTATCAATTTACTATCGTTAGTGCTGACGCAAAAACGCTCAATGTTGTAAATTTGTAATTTGTCGTCCAGTAGCGGCGAATGAGATCCACTTCCCCATATCATCTTGTGGGTTTCGTAACAGGAACATAGATAACATGTAATGAGGGGAGGTAAGCAGCATCTTCCCGACAGCAATTAAATATTTATAGGTAGTTAAAAGGCTCTCTTACATTCTAACATGCAAAAAATAAAGTAGAGAAAAAACTAGCTGAATACATTATATATAACATTAATCACTAATTTAAAGGATGTTTCAAAACATTTTCCATATATGCATAAATTTTGCATGTACGTGTACACATATACATACATGCATACAAATATATACATACATATATTTGTATCCCTATGAATGAATGTATACTTACAGTGTTTTGAATTAACCTATACGAAAGAGTTTACTAAGATAGCTCAAGAATTTATGAAAAGGTTTCCAACACGGAAGCCTTTTGTAAGTGCCTCATACTAATCCTTATGTTTGTCACGTTTTCTAATCCTGCAGTACGTACAATAAATTCTATGTGAGGGCAATCGTAATACAGTGTTATGAAAAGAACATCTGTGGGATTTTTTTCAATTTATATCATGAATAAGATCTATTAGAGAGCTAGTATAAGTAAAATTTTACTTAGCCTCGTACATTGAACTTAATTTTGCTACCTCAGTACACTTCAATGTATTTCTGTCTATTATTTAAGCTTTGTTCATCGACTTTCGTTGTAATATTTTAGAATAAATTCAAATTACGATTTTGTTTTGCATAATTTGGTAACCCTTTTATCAGTTATTTGTTGGTCCTAATCCATTTATGGTTGTATTAAGTTAGCATAGAATAACAATTGATGTAAATTAAATTAACATTTAAAATATGAATAGAATTAGAGGATCTTTCTCGCCCCTATTATCATCCCGTAAAAGTCCTCTGCTAGTCTCAACCTTGGGCCCAATCCGTGTAGGATTTCCCTTAATCATCACGCCAAGCTGGCGTGGTGATGATCGCAGTGCTAAGTGTATCGCATCTTTTACGCTGCTGCCCGTCTGCACTGATCTGGGTACTTTATGTCTGGCGTAATCGGGATGGTTATATGCCTTGATAACAATTCAAAATAAAAATCAGTTTTAAACCCTCCTGCCAAGCGTGGCAACTAAATATCCTCCTATGAGGTAATCTATGGGGTGGGGGGTGCTGGAGTAAGTCATTAGAACCAATTTGAGAAATTCTTTTATTTCAGGTCTACGTGTATTGTTATTGTTCTTCAATCTATGACGAAACCAGCCCAAGGACGCATAACCATGATTTAAAACCAGTATTTATAGCAGTTTTTCTACATTTATAAGAACATTTAGAAGAAATGTAGTTTCTAAGTACCCTATGGCGAATAAATGCGAAAAAAGTCCACAGGAAAATGTTAGTAAAACTTAACTAAAAAACAACGTTGCATTAATTTTATAAATAAAATGAATTTCTTCCAAAAAATATAATAAATAATAAATTCCAAAACTTTATTTGATAATGGCGTTTTAAATTTTTAAATCTCTATAGTAAATTTTGATGATACAAATGGATAGGAAAACATGGGTCTGTTTATATTGATGCTTTGAATAATTGAATCAATGTTTACGAAGAAATGTTTGCCATAATAGCCACATTTAGAAGGTGGGCAAACAATTTAGTTTTATATTGTTGTAGCAGCCAGGCTAATTAACCCTAAACGGCAATAAATAATATATACCCTGCTGCTACCATAACACAGAAGGCGGAAAAACATTTATTTCCTTATTATCCCCGGCTACTGAGATACTGCGGGCTGCATATCGATGCGAGATAATTTGACGTATATATTTAACGTTCTAATAAAGAAACAAGAAACAGCCGCAAATATCATTCAGCGCCAAATCGTCTTCACACGCCACTATCGTTATGTATCCGTCGACCATTTTTGAGCCGTTTCTACAACGCCGCAGCTCGCTTCTCCTTGCTGTTACAGAGCTGTGTCCTACGCCGCCGCCGCTCGCCGACTACGCGCGCGCGCTTTTTTTGCGCCCGAAGCAAATATAGGCAACCCTCCGGAAAGCAGGGGAGGGAGGTGGGGAACGCTCACGGCATACCACGCAGCCGGCTGCGTGTTTATGTGGAGACTTTTACCCACTAAACCCCACCTTTTAGGGACTGGCTTAACGGTCTAACTAGAGATCTCTAAGCCGTATACGAACGCGACCCTCCTTGGAAGAAACGAGGGCGCAGCGGAACGCGCGCGAGCTGACCTGTACAACTTTTATAGCCTAGTCCAGCAACGCAGCGACGAGAAGATATACACGAGTCTCACACCGGGAAATGGAGCTTACATAATAGTTGTATTTTGATTAATCACTATTGGTCATAATGTATGAATTGTAATTGGCTAGGCAAATAAAACTTGTTACTATTGATAACTAATGACGTAGCCGGATATATAAATATAGGCAGGGTTGACGTAAAAATATATTCCATATTCCATACTCCATACACCATTCGCCTGCACATAAAATAGTAGTTTCATTTTTCCACCACTAGACCACTCGGAGTCTGTTAATAATGGACCTCATATCACCACTATTACATTACGTTTTGTTTAATTTACCTTCGCCTCTTTTGGCAACCACGACATGATGATATTCTAATGCCGCAATTACATTAGAACAACCAGTGTGTTTTGTCAGTGACACAGCTAAGTGTAGGGCAGCCCCAACATGATGACGTGACTATTTGGTAAGATACACAAGAAGTCGATGTATGCAGGTGGCACAGGACCGAATATTTTAGCATTACTTGGGAGAGGCCTATATTAAGCAATGGACTAGTGAATAGCTGTAATGATGATAGATGATGATGAATAGTTGCTCTAAATTGAAATAAGCTCGAATGGTAAATTGACAAATCCTTAAAAATCTTGACCGTTGAATAGAAGGAGCATAAAATTTAAACTGTTGAGAATTATTTTTATGTATACTACGGCAAACGAGAAGCGAAACCAAATGTAAACAAAACCAATGCAAGGTAATTAGGAATAGCAGAGGTGCATAACTTTTTGATAGTTAGATTATATATTTAAAAGTAGACAATATGGTTTTAAAAAGTGTCTAGCAAACCAAAAAAATCGACTTTTGTAAATTTTGTTATAATTTGAATTATTGTATAGTAGAGATTTAAATTAAATAAATGCTTTCTGAGCCATCTTTTTTCCGTATGAGTATTTATCGTTAGGCCAAGTTTCTTTAACATATTTGTACATATTAACCTCTCAAACCCCTGGCGGCCTCATAAGACCGCACCCACTCACATCACTTTAACCCATAAAACTCTTATTTAGACACTACTTTTCTATGAAGAAGTTTGGCAATATAGACTCAATGTGAAATTTCCTATCCTCTAATGCATAAAAAGTAGTTAGTTTACGGTTTTATATTTATAATCTACGTTCATTTTGTACACCTATTTTGTGTTTGTGTGAATTTTTCTTAAGTTTTATTTGTGTTTAGTATAGTGTTTTATTATAAAATTGTTACAAAAGTTTTTGTGTGAATATAATTTATGTTTTACGTAAATAATTTCGAGTAATATATAGAAAAAATGTTGATTTTCAAGCTGTTGTCCTGTGCTGGGTATGTAAATTTTTAAACTATGAAAATACAATTAACCTATCAACTCTCAAGCGGTCTCATGAGACCGCGGCCATATTCCGTCAAATCCCTAACTGTCTCATGAGGTCGTACCCATCCACAGCACTTTAACCCATAAAAACTTATATATAGAGACTTTTTTTCTAAGAAATTTGGCATTATATAATCAATAAAAAATACACTATCCTATAGTGCAATAAAAAAACTGGTATCCTATGAATATTTATTTATAATCCACGTTTATTTCGTACGCCATTTTCGCGTGAATGTTACTGTGTTGATTTTTGGATTTTATGGTGTTTTATTAGTGCTTTAGTATTGTGTTTTATTATAAAATTGTAATGAAAGTTTTTGTGTGAATATATATTATTTTTTACGTAAATAATTTCGAGTAATATATATTGAAATAATTGTGATTTTCACGCTGCCAACGTACGCTTGGTATATTTTTTTTTATTAAAACACAATAAAATCTTTTTGTAATGAAGTAAAACCTGACTTTTGTTTAGAATACAAAATAGAGAATTTTGTATAAATTTTATAATGCCATAAGTTTTAATGGTTTTAAGTGAAGTGGATGGGTGCGACCGCTTGCGACCGTTCGGGATTGGCCGGTTGCATGCGACTGCACGGGATTTTTATGGCGCTTTAGGGGTTAAAATATATTTGTAAAGAAGTAAAAGCACAAAAACTAGTAATATAACATAATAAATAAACAGAAACAATAACTATATTGAAATCTATAATGAATATTATTGAAAATAAATGTACGACAACTTCAATGTTAGGTGATTTTTAGCGTCGCCGCATCACGTGAAGCGAGCGGGCTGTGTCAATCAATTTAGCTGGTGGCGGAGGGGTTTTAAAACATATTTTTTCATTCATAGTAAAATTTGTTACCTAAAATTAAAAATTAAATTAAAATGATATGTACATACTTTAATTACATGCATCTTTAATAAATTAAGAAAAGTTTTATTATTAAATTTGTTGTTTTCAAATAACTTTAAGATATCTTTAAAATACAATCCAAAACCAGAAGTTTTAATCAAAACTACTAAACAACATTCATCATCATTATCATCATTACAGCCCTTCACAAGTCCACTGCGGAACATAGGCCTCCCCCAAGGTATACCACAAAGCACGGTCCTGAGTCACCTGCATCCATCTACTTCCTGCATGTCTTACCAGGTTGAGTTGAGTTGAGTGGAGTGACGACATTCCTATATATCCTATTCCCATGCATACCTTCGGACGTTTCTTTTTAGGAGAAGTAAAATCTGTTGATTTATCTCTCGACGTACTTGGTTGTGGCTCGATCATTAAACACTCTTAATAAAAACAATTATCAATAAAACAAAATAACAATAATTACTAAAATAGCCTCCCGAATGGTGGCGAACCCGTCTTGATCCAAACATGTTTTCGGGAAAACGAGGCATTATGACAAATACACAATATGAAAAGAAATAAATAATACATTGTCAACTCACAGTCATTTTTAAGGTTAATAACCTTTAGTATCGCTGCTAGTTGGCAGAACTATAGTCAATGTATTGCTAATTTTCTCTTAAAATTTTCTTTAATTTATTTATACAATTTATTTTTAATTGTGAATACAGGTGAAAAAAATACGTTTGCTGAAGTCAACCCTCAGTTGTACAAATATTATAGGTACAATTAAATCTACTACACTACAACAGTTGAATTATTTCATTATATTATAATTATATTGAAATGCTTCATTATGCATATATATACATATATACATATATATATATATATATATATATATATATATATATATATATATATATATATATATATATATATATATTTATATATTTATATTATGCATGCAATAACAATACAATTTAATACATATTCATGCATTAAATTGTATTGTTATTTAGTATGTAATGCTGTAACTTTGATGATTTACTTTTAATTATACTTTATTATTTTTTATTTAATGCTGACAATTTAAAAATCGAAATTATATAGCTCTATTTTATAACAGTTTATATAATGCTTACTCAGATGACACTGTTATTTTTCATTTCGGACACATTTAGAAGAAAAATTGTGGGAAAGCACAAGGTGACGCGAATTTCTCAACTATTAATCATGTACTATATCCGTGTAAGAAATAACAGGGTTTTGAAACTTACAAAAGTTACAATGGTGATATCTGAATTTCACTACTATCAGCTTTATTTAAAATTAATTTAATCTTTGCGTATTTTCTCAATCAAAGAAAAAATACAAATAGCGAACGACATTGAAATACTTAAAAATATCAAAAAATTGTTACTATTTGGAAATAATTGGTCAATGAAAAGAAAAAACCGGCCAAAGACCTGTTCGAATAGACAGGGATTCTTTACAATTAGAATGACATTTTTGTAATGAAGTTCTCAACACGACTGTAATATGTTTTGTATGTATGTTATGTGTTATAGCTATGTCAAATATTTGAATGATTCTTTTTACATTAAATAGCTTATACTTCAATTGTAGTCACATAAATTTAGATGAAATGTTCTATCCCTAATGGTGGAAAAAAGGGGATGAAGTTTTTATTGTAAATATTACGACTTTATTCTAATTGTTACCTTGAGATTATTACATTTACTTATTCTACTCAAAAAGGGCCAAAATTTATTTTTTTCATTGAAAGTAAAGGCCGACTTAAAAGGGCTATATGGAATAGAAGATTTATCAAATAATAACTTCCGAAATCGTATAATGTTTACAATTGACTATAAATTTGCACTGATTTCGGAAGATATTATAGTGAATTTATTTTATTCCATTTATGTTTTTAAAGTCGGCTTCTGCTTTAAATAAAGGTTTAATTTTAGCTGTTCTATGTAAGTTTAGGTATGTAGACTACATCGTCGCTTGATATTTTGGTAAACAAGCTTAATTGCTAAGTTGTTCATAAAGCTTTATTTTATATGTGGTGTTTAATACGAATTATGTTGTTGTGTAATTATTGCACAGAATATATAATTCTGCTTAAATATTACAGGAAATACATAGAAATCTTTAGTTACACATATTTTTTCATCTTAGAAATATGCCTTTCATCCAAATCTGTTAAAATATTAACATAAATGATCAGGAAGAAATTATGACAGTGAATCCAAAAAAGAAAGTACGTTTATAATTTCGCGGCTTTGCTTACATGTTATAAGTGACAATTAATTTAAATCTAAATCTTCCAACACGAGATAAAATTTTCTTCGGAATCCAAGGTCTAAAAGCGTGAAATAAAATTGTCCTAAACTTTTTGGGGCAATGAAATTGTGTAGATTCCATTAAACATTGCCAGAATTCTTGTCGAAATCCAATCACATTAAGAGTCGTTTCAACTTTTTCTATGAAAGGATTCCCTAATTTATCTTCTTAAAAATAAAAAGATTACGTAAAACGTACGATAGCTATTGCTTTTAATGTTTCATTATTATTCATATAGTTGCTGAAATGTATTATGTAAATGGAAATTTGCAGTGATGAAAGGAATAAAAGAATTAAGTTTAAAAATTCGAATGAACTGATAATAAAATAAATATTTTTACAATTTTTTGTCTGGTTGGGATGAACCGTATGCTCGTTTGTCCACTTTTCTATAAAAAATTTAAAATATTTTGGCAAAATGCAGGCTTAGGTCGGGAAACACCCGCTTAAATTGATTTTGTGTAACGAGAAATTACCCCCATCTAAAACTATCCTGTCATAAATAACAGTCATCCTTTGTCCACAGTAGGATATACAAGTACCTATGCTGTAGCTCTACGTAACTTAAAACCAAACTTAGTCCTAGTAGATACCACTTTAAGCCGAGGAAATATGGTTTGGACCTAATAAAACCTTGAAAGGCAAGTTTTTTTTATAGAACTATGGTGACGAACAAGCACACATTCAAACTGATTGTAAGTGGATGCCGTAGCCCATATAGATTAAGAATCAAAATGCAGATGCGTTGTCACCCCTGAGGACTAAAATGGAACGCCTCGATTCCAGTAAAACGAGTACACTCACCTTACGAAACACAGCAGCATCAAGCTGGTATTTTGTGAGAGTGTGGTCCTTCCCCGGTTGAGCCGACCCTTTCGTGCTACAATCGCCATGTAACTTATTTTTAAAAGGATAGGGTGACAAACGAGCACACAGTCCACCTGATGGTAAGTGGTTGCTGTGGCCCATAGACATCCACATCTATTCTCGATTACGAATCAAAATGCAGATGCGTTGTCACCCGTGAGGACTAAGATGGAATGCCTCGTTCCCAGTAAAAAGGATCTCCGGTTCTCTACACTCACCATACGAAATACAGCAGCATTAAGCTACTATTTCACGCTGGTATTCTGTGAGAGCGTGGTCCCTCCCCGGTCGAGCCGACCCATTCGTGCCACAACTATACTTCTAATATAACTGCAGCATGGCTCTACCACGTATAAACTCAAGTACTGGCAGCACTCTTTATAGTATGTTAATATATTTTATTAAATTAAACGATTTAAAATAGTATAATGACATCCTTAACCCCTCAGTCCCCAGCTAAAATGATTTACACCGCTAGCTCGCTTTGCGTGACGCGGCTACGCTAAAAATAACGTAACCTTGAATTTTTCGTACATTTGTTTTCTATAAAATTCATTATAAATTTCAATATATTACTTGTTTCTGTATATTTATAATGTCATATGACTGGTTTTAGTGTTTTTACTTCACTACAAATATATTTTAATTGTATTTTTGTAGTAAAAATAGTATTTACAGCTCGATTTTCACAATTATTTCTATATATTTTTCTTGTGCTTTTGTCAAGTTTAATTTAAAATAAAAATGTTTAAGCAAAATCTTATCATAAATATACATGGTGATAAAGTTACATTCACCAGCGGTACTGATAATTGTTACTTTTGTTAATTGTTTATAAATTGTACACTCTTATGTCATGAAGACTATCGAACAGTAAATGGAAGAGATGACAACATTGTTCCAGTCAAGCCTTGAAGCTTTTTAACAAGAACTTAACAAAGTTATTTTGTTATCTAGTTAGTTACGTTATCTATCTTATATAAGTAAGACACAGTCTTCGAAAATTTCAAGGTTTTTGTTATATCCGCGGTCTAAAATTTAAAGCGACAAGTTCAATTAGTATCAAAGGACTGTGATCGGTTGGAGACGCATAATCGCCACAAAACCTTGTTGATCCATGGTGTACCCGAATATAAGAGTGAAGATGTTACCGAAACTGTCATTAAGTCACTACAGCAGACCAAAGTGTCCATAGACCAGGAAAATACAAACCGATGCCAAAGATTGAGTAAAATCCAGACCTCTATTAGTGGAGTTTAAAGATTTTGGTCTTCATCACAGGGTCTGGAGTTCAAAAACAAATCTTAAAGGTACTGGAGTGACCTTGTTCGAGTTCTTTACAAAAGTTAGGCATGAAGCTTTTCTAGCAGCTCGCAACCGCTTCGGAGTATCGAAGTGCTGGACGAGGGAAGGCTGTATCTATGTTTTGACAAAAGATGGTGTACGGCATTCAGCGTTCACTATTGCTGATTTACAGTCCATCCCATTATCGTCATCACCAAAGCAGAATTAGGATGATGATAAACCCGCTAAAAAAACCAAGCCAACTAAAACTCAGAGTCGTGTATCGGCCCGTAAGTAATTGCTGTTTACGCGACCTTATTGCTAATTTTGTTAAATATCGCTCCGTCATAATTTTTGTGCAGTGTTCTTGTTATATTTCAATATTTTACTACCCTTTTATTTTTGTTGTTGATGTTTAAGCATCTGACGGAGTGAAGAACTGTCTGAATAGTTTTATTTGTTACCGTCTGTCAGATCACAAAAAATCTATGTCACACATATATTGTATGGGCTGCAGCACGTACATTTTTGTGGCGTCGGCAATTTACGCTATAACGCTACAATAATGCATTTTGCGCCAGTGCGCTAATTGAGCCCAGCAATACCAGTCACGCGTGCTCGCAGTATCATTTCCCATCTATCATTAAATTAGATTTAGTTGGGTCTATCAATAAAATATCGATTATTAACTTCCCGGTATTGACTATCATTTATTATCACATACTATCAATCGATCACGTGAGGGTCCCATCGCAGCCCATACATATTTTTGGTCCTTCGACAAACTCGCGTGTGTGTACAAAAAGTGTGCAACACAAGTGAGCGCAACCAGCAGGAGACGTGAGCTATCATCGGATTGTCAACATCGGGAGTCGGTGAACTGCAAACAGCTGAGCAGATCTGAAGAAGTAAGATCTTTCCTTTTTTTCTATCACTATGTCCAACATGGAGGATATTTTGGCAAATCAACAACAATTGTTCGGGGCAATAGAGCAGACTTTTACCAATTTTAAAAAGGATAGTGCCGATCGAAAGACGGCAGATTATATCAAACGGAGGTTAGATACTCTAGACAAATACTGGGCAGAATTTCAATCTAATCATGGTATATTAAGTGGAATAGAGTATGCAAAGTCTCATTCCTATTTTACGAGTAACCAATTTGAATCGTGTAGAAATAAATACGAGAAAATTAGAACAGCAATCGCTACCTATCAGGTTAGAGAGGGCAGGCCGGCAACTCCAGTGTTGAAACCCGCTACACCGCTAGGGACGCCTGGACCATCTTGGCAGCCGTCGCCGCAGGTTACTCTGTCCCAGTCCCAGGGGACTAATAGCAAGACGGACGAAATGTTACGCAAGCAAACTAGTAATTTTAAGGCATTCGAACACACAGTATCCAATATCAACTTAGATTCGATATCAGAAAAGTGGGAATTCGATCATTTATTACGTGCTATACAATCGCGTTGGTCTTTAATTGATAATACGCATTGGGAGTTAGACAGTGAGCTTGGGTTTTCACATACGAAAGAAAATACAACGAGATTATCAAAGCCATCAACCATAAACTGTGGTCTGTATCATATCGAGAGCAATCGACCCCTCACGTAGAGATACCTACATTTAGTGGTAGCTACCATCAGTGGAGTTCCTTCAAAGACCTATTCACGGAAACTATTCACGGCAACCCGTCATTATCTAACGCACAAAGGATGCAATTCCTTAAAACTAAAGTTAGAGGTGAAGCGGAGAGACTAATTCAACATCTACCAATATCATCTGATAATTATCCAATCTGTTGGGACATACTTAACAACAGATATAATAATAAACGCTTAATTTTCCGCTCGCATATCGATATCTTACTAAATATCCCCATAATGCAACATACGTCATTAAATCATATAAAGCGTATTCACGACACAACCCTAGAAACATTAAACGCTATCAAAAATTTAGGCGTTAACGTTGATTCATGGGATTCATTGATTGTGCATCTCCTTTCGCAAAAACTCGATGCTGACACGCATAATGAATACATGGCGTCAGTCAAGGAGCCCCGCGAGTTACCTAATTTGCATGAATTTCTGTCATTTTTAGAAGGCAAGTTTACAAGCTTAGAATCTTCTCGAAAGAAGTCTGAGACCTCTGCAAAAAATGTACATAGCAACAACAATTATTCGCTGCGACCTTTCAATAATAGGTATCAAAGAAACTTGAATAAACAAGCCTTTCCGTTGCACGGTAAATTCACTTCACAACAATCAAACGCTAATAACAATACTTCTTGGAAATTTTACAAGTGTGCACTTTGCAAAACCAGTGAACATTGTCTTTATTACTGTCGACAGTTTTTAAACATGACACCTTACCCAAAGCTTAAAACTGTATCAAGACTGAATGTATGCGAAAATTGCCTTTATTCACATAATGGTAAGCCATGTATTTCCGAAAAAAGATGTACAGAGTGCAATGAAGCGCATAATTCTATTTTGCATAAATCATTTCAACATAATTATAATAGTTCGCCGAAGGCAGCAACCCGCGTAAGCAACCAGAAACCTGAAACTTCGGGTCAAGTACGAAGCAACTTACACGTGTCGATGCAATGTGACGTGCCTGAAATTCTTTTAGCTACAGCTATACTTAAGGTACAAAAATATGATGGGAGTTTCGTCAGCATGCGTGCTTTAATAGATCAAGGGTCCCAAGCTTCTCTCATCAGTGAACACGCGGCTCAGTTGCTCGGCCAACCTCGACTTCGATGTAGGGGAGTGATATCTGGAGTAGGTACTAAGGAGAGCAATTGTAAAGGCGTCATGACTATCAAATGCAAAGCTATAAATAACGATTTTGAATTTGAAAATCCATAATGAAAAGCCTTATCAAAAATCTACCTAACTTTAGCTTTTCAAAACCGTCCTGGACATATTTAAATAACATCACGCTAGCAGATCCCGAATTTAATATCAGTCGCCCGGTCGACCTTCTGTTAGGAGCAGATGTTTACTCTTTGATTTTATTAGAGGGAATTTGTAGGTTTAATGATAATATACCGATAGCTCAGAATACTCGTTTAGGCTGGATTTTAACCGGTAACGTAAAAACTTTACAATGTAACGTGATCATTAACGACTTAAAGGAGATTCAAAAATTCTGGGAGATGGAAGATATCAGTGAAGAATCTACCCTATCATTTGAGGATCAACTATGCATCGACTATTACAAGTCTACTACTATCAGGCGCGAAGACGGTCGATACGAAGTACGTTTGCCCCTCACCCCAGACTTCCCGGATAAGCTGGAAGAATCAAAATCAAAAGCTATCGCTCAATTTAAATCGTTAGAAAACACATTCAAAAAACACGAAAACATTAAAAATCAATATCAATCATTTATAAAGGAATACCGCGCCCTCGGACACATGATTCCAGCTACCAATAAACCGACTCAGAGACGTCAGCATTGTGTATTAACGCATCATTGTGTGCGTGCTGACGACATCATTAATTCCAAATTTAGAGTGGTATTTAATGCTTCGTGTAAAACATCATCAGGTAATAGCTTGAATGACGTCATGAGATGTGGTCCTAATCTCCAACTGGATCTGCAGTCTCTCATAATCAAGTGGAGACAATATCAGTTTGCGTTCACAGCCGATATTGAAAAAATGTTCAGGCAGATTTGGATCCACCCCGATGATCAACAGTTATTAAGGATCGTTTGGCGTGACTCTCCCTCAGAACCTATCGAAGACTATCAACTAACCACAGTCACATACGGAACGAAAGCAGCGCCGTTCCTAGCGATGATGACTCTCAAGCAACTTGCACGTGATGAACAACCTAACTATCAAAACAGTCAGGCGATCGATGTATTAAACAACTGCTTTTACATGGATGACCTGGTCCATGGGTGTCACGATATAAGAACCGCACGTCAATTACAGCAAGACCTTATCAATTTATTAAAATCAACTGGATTTCATTTGAGGAAATGGAGATCAAACTGCGATGACTTGATCAGAGAGGAAGAGTCAGCTCTATCAAAGGATGACAACTTTGATTTCAAGCAATCAGCGCAAACGAAAACCCTTGGGTTAAGATGGAATCCACAAGAGGATGTTTTCATGTTTCAATCAAATTTAGAACCGACGGAAGTCTCCAACAAGGTCACAAAGAGAAACCTTTTATCAGACATATCAAAACTTTTTGACCCGCTCGGTTGGCTATCACCACTATCAACTAAGTTAAAAATTATTTTTCAACAAGTGTGGACTGCTGATAACATTAACTGGGATGATCCTATACCGAATGAAGTATATGTCGAGTGGAAGAAGGTTAGAGAGGATATGCACAATATTCAAGACCTTCAGTTACCCCGATGGCTGCAGATCCATGAGTGCGACAGTATCGAGCTACATGGGTTCAGTGACTCGTCTGTCAGAGCTTATGCATGTGTGATCTATTGTCGTATCAACCAAGGCAATAAATCGTCTGTAGTGTTGGTGGCCGGCAGAGCCAGGCTTGTGCCAACCAGCAAGACAGTCTCGCTACCGCGGTTGGAACTGAGCGGAGCACTACTCCTATCAAAGCTAATGGGTAAAGTCGCAGAGTGCCTTAGTGGGTACAATATCAAAATATATGGTTGGACTGACTCCATGATAGTACTGGGGTGGCTCAACGGAGAACCATCCAGATGGAAAACGTTTGGGGCAAATAGAGTTCGTACAATAACCAAAAATATGCCACCTGACTGCTGGAGGTACGTTAAGTCGGAAGAAAACCCAGCTGACTGTGCCAGTCGTGGTCTAACTGCATCACAACTCAAAGCCCAGACCTTGTGGTGGCTGGGCCCGACTTGGCTATCAACATATAAATCATAAGATCGCTTATACCACAAACGAAGAATTAAAATTATCAAAAACAATTTTAGTAGCACAACATCAACCTGATTTTATCATTCAAGAAATCCTATTAAAATATAGTACAATTAACAAAGCGGTAAGAATAGTTGCATTGATTCGGAGATTTCTAACTATCAAAAAAGGACAAAATATAAAATATTTAACAGTACGAGAGTTGAAAGAAGCTAAGTTATTAATTATCAAAAATATAAAACAAACGGGATTTTCAAGAGAGTTATCAGATTTAAAACAACGAAATAAAATTAATCGAAAAAGCAACATTTGTGAACTAAATCCGTTTATAGATCAAGATGAAGTATTGAGAGTCGGTGGGAGGTTGCGAAATGCCAATCTGGATCCAGACATGAAAAATCCTATCATTATACCTGGCAACAGTCGTCTTGCGGAGCTTCTTATAGACCAGGCGCATGAAATGACATATCATGGTGGTGCTCGGCTAACGTCAGCCAACCTGAGACAAAAGTACTGGATCGTCGGTGGCAACAGAGCTACAAAGAAGAGATTACGTCATTGTATCAAATGTAGAAGGCACGAACCAACCAAACTATCAAATTATGGGTGACCTTCCAGCAGCTAGAGCAAACCCTTCACGCCCCTTCCATCATGTCGCTGTAGACTACACGGGCCACGTATTCATCAAAGCTAACTCAGGCCGTGGGATCAAAACTACGAAAGGTTATATCGCTGTGTTCACGTGTATGGCAACAAAAGCTGTACATTTGGAGTTGGTGTCTGACCTGACGAGTACTGCATTCTTAGCAGCGTTACGGTAAATGACAGTTCGCCGTGGCAAACCTAATCACATTTATAGCGATAATGGCACGAACTTCATAGGAGCCAACAAGGTCTTACAGCAGGAATACGAAGAGCTCCTCAAAACATTTAGTGATGAGTTCCTCTCAGAAGTGTCCGAGATGGGTATAAATTGGCACTTGAATGCACCTTCATGGCCGTCAGCCAATGGTCTTTGTGAAGGAGCCGTGAAAAGCCTCAAGTATCATCTAAGGAGGGTGGTTGGTGATCAAAAACTCACCTACGAAGAGTACAGCACGCTGCTAGCACAATTAGAAGCTTGCTTAAATTCGAGACCACTATGTCCATTGACGGAGGACGCTGATGATTTAAATTATTTAACCCCTTCACATTTTCTATCAAGCGGTCCGATTCTATCAATTTATGAGACGGAACGAGATCTTAGGACTAGGTGGCATTTAACACAAAAAATATTCCAAGACATTTGGAAAAGGTGGCAACAAGAATATTTAACAAATCTATCAACCCGGAGCAAGTGGCGCCAACCTCAAGAAAATATAAAATTAAATAACATCGTACTCATCAATGATGGCAACCTTCCTCCAGGCAGATGGGCCCTCGGTAGGGTGGTCGAATTGCACCCTGGTAATGATGGCTACGTGCGTGTTGTGACGTTAAAAACAAAAAACGGTTATATGAAAAGACCTGTTATCAAACTATCAATACTCCCTATCATCTCCGAAGAAACACAAGATCAGGAATTAAAGCAAGAGAAACCAATAAAGCGTAAGATAAAAGAAAGGAATAGAGGATACAGTTTCATTACAGTTGCAACTTCTATCTTATTATTTTTTATGACCCTTATAACTAATACTAGAAGACTATATACTATAAATAAACTGCAAAATAATACTAGCCTATTTTTCGACAAGATTGTAAACATGCATTTGATAGCTGACGATTGGAAACTCGTTGTCTATTATGATCTCTACCCGTATTGGGAAGGCACCGCCGCGTCCTCAAAGTACATGGAATACCTAGAAAACATCTGTTCGAAGATAAGAGGGCATTCACACTGCGAGAGTGTCATGTATCAATTGAATCACGAGCGATCGGAACTACGGCGCTACAATATCGTGTTGCAAGATAAGGACGACCTACTCACACGTAAGCGCAGGGGACTCATCAATGGTGTAAGTAATATCGCAAACGCGTTGTTTGGGGTGCTTGACAGCAACTTCGCTGAAAAATATGAAAAAGATATCGACTTAATCAGAAAAAAGGAGGACACCTAGCCCAGCTGTGGAAGAATCAAACTTCAGTCGTAGAAGCAGAGTTCAATGTCATCAAGAGGGTAGAGTCGATCATGGAACAGCATCATAAAACAGTCAACAAAAAGATGATCGAACTTGAACAATCAATGAACGCACTAAAGTCACAAGTCTCAAATAACTCATATATAAACGAATTTACCTTGGCCGCTATAGTTACAAACAACATTTTGAACAAGTTAAAAGAAATACAAACTTATCTTATTGAGACTATCACAGACGTATTTCACGGGAAGTATGATATTCATCTCCTAACCCCCAAGCAACTTCAACACGAATTAAACGCCATCTCTACTCAGATACCTAAAGACCTATCACTACCTACCGATCACGCGAATTATTCAAACATATACAAATTACTTAACGTAAAAGCACGCTTATCGAAGTCCTTTCTTATTTTCGAAATCCGAATACCATTATTAGCACGAGACGCTTACGAAGTCCTTAAAGCAATTCCCATACCTAAACAATCGGGTAGCAACATGATCAGCATTGTCCCTATTAGCGAATATCTTGCTTTAAACTTAAAAAGGGATTCGTTTATATTGCTATCATATGCTGATTTACGTGACTGCATTGATCGCGATTTAAATACTGTGTTGTGTCGATTCAAGAAGCCTATTCATCATATGATCAATGATAAGAGTTTGTGTGAGAAGGATGAAGGACTTGGAAGCTGCAGAACGATCATTAACACCTGCAAAAATATTTTCATTGCAACAAGTAAACTCAATAACTACTTTTATTTCTGTTGTAATAAATGCTACTTCAAGTTGTTATGCGAAGATCAAGTTACGGCTATTCAATTGCGTGACACCGGACTTATTACGCTGGGACAGGACTGCCTTATCAAATCAGCTGATTTCCATTTTTATGCATACAAACCAGATACATCTCAAATCAATTTAAAGCTCGACATTGGTATACCAAAGATCGCTTCGATTAATCATTTAATAAATATCTCGATACCGGAAATGAACGCCAGCACGAGCTTTGAGACTATCAGCCAACAACAACTGCTTGCCATACGAGAACAATTGGATGTCTTGAAACAGACTGAGCCGTTAGCAGCAGGTGTATCCTATCACGACATTCACCATTACACCGTCCTCTACCTGGTGATTATAACGGCTGGAGTGTTCGGAGGATTCTACGACGGAGGCGTGCAGGTCGCGATCGCGTACAAAATAAGTGTAGTGAAGTGCAGTGTAATAGTGAAGTGCAGGGTAATAGTGGAGTGCAATTTGTAGATGTAGAGTTGCAAGCAAGTGCAGTGCAGTGTAACAGTGATGACATTACTAGCGAATTAAATGAAAAATTTAAGAACTCGCGTAAACAAAAACAAAACCGTGGCACCTCACCAGTGCTTCAATCGGTGTTTACTGTCACGGACACGGGTGTCTAAGTACACTGTTATTATTTATTTGTATCAATTATTTGTAACTAGTTTTAAGCCAAAATGTTTATCACCTTGTAATTAGTTTTAAATTCATCTCATCTTCATGACTCTCTATCTTTCAGCCCGGGAGCATGTACGGGCTGCAGCACGTACATTTTTGTGGCGTCGGCAATTTACGCTATAACGCTACAATAATGCATTTTGCGCCAGTGCGCTAATTGAGCCCAGCAATACCGGTCACGCGTGCTCGCAGTATCATTTCCCATCTATCATTAAATTAGATTTAGTTGGGTCTATCAATAAAATATCGATTATCAACTTCCCGGTATTGACTATCATTTATTATCACATACTATCAATCGACCACGTGAGGGTCCCATCGCAGCCCATACATGTATGTCACCTTAGCTTAAACATGTCTTTTAACTTTTATTGTAAACTTCCTTTACGGCTCTGGGTTCTAGCTGTTTTTAAACATTCCGTCTGATGAACCACAGAATGCTTTTAGCTTGAACTTAGATGTACATAGTTGCCAGTCATAATTTATATTTATTTCAACTTTATTAATTAAATATTAGTCATATTTTTGCGTTACTGGTTTGTCGGCATAAGTATTAGTATAAGTTTAAGTAGGTAAATTTGCTGTATTCCATTGATATATATGTGTTAATTAACTATCATTATATTTGTATCATAAGTACTGCTGGTGGGTGAACTTTGCATTGTTGTACGTAAATTGTTCAAGTAATTATTTAATCTTAATATTATATTTATTTTATAAGTATTGTATTATTTTAAATATATTATGATGTTTACTTCCCTAAACGATATTAACTTAGGCTTTAGTTCTTTTGAGACTTGCTCCTCAGGTACTTCAGATAACGTAGGTGACAGTTTTCACAGTATACTCTCTCTCAATTCTTCCTTAGATTCTTGCTTCTTAGATTGTGCTAATAATATCAATGTAATACACACAAACGCACAGAGCGTTCCCGCACACTATCCTGATATGCTGACAAGTTTAAACAACAAAAACATTCATGCAATTCTTGTCTCTGAAACTTGGCTTAAGCCTTGTTTACCATCCATTTCGTATGCAATCCCAGGTTTTCATATGTTGCTTAATGATCGACTCATCAGAACTGGTGATGAGGTTGCCATATATCTTCGTAAAGATATTCGTTACTCCATAATCAGCATATTGTCCACCTCAATTGTTGAAAGTGCAGCAGAACATATTTTTATTGAAGTCACACTTTCTTCCTTCAAAGTTCTCTTAGGCGTTGTTTATAGTTCCTCTATCTCCGTTAATTATTTTTCTGCCTTTGAAAAAGCTTTGGAAGAATTGATTCCGACATATAAACATGTTATCATTATGGGTGACTGCAATACGTGTCTTCTTAAAAATTACGTCCGCTCAAAGAAATTGAAGTCCGTAGTTGACTCATGTAATCTTTATATTTTGCCTTCTAATCCTATTCACTACTTTCCTAATAGTACTCCGTCTCTTCTAGATTTAATAATTGTTTCCTCTCCCGATTATAAATTCAAACACGGACAGTATAATGCCGATGCTTTTTCTTACCACGACCTGTTGTTTTTGTCTTATAAATTACGATCACCAAAAGTCAAGACCCGTGTTCTTCTGCTACGTAATTTTGCTAAAATGGACGTAGACTGTCTTAAAAATGATACTGCCAGAATAGACTAGTCGATTATTGATGAGAACTCAGACGTTGGTGAAAGAGTGCGACTTTTAAATTCCTTTTTAATGCAACTCTACGACAAGCATGCACCTTTACGACCAATTAAACTTAACACTAGAGTACACGCGCGGCCTACTATAGTAGACCAGGGTAACTTTTTTCAATAACTTTTTACTTAAGAGTGCTAGGAGCTTGTAATTCCAGGTAAGCCTCGTTTGGTATATTCGTCACGACCTCAGTACCCCGCGCGAACCCAGCGCGTACACACGCACAAGCAATTTGGTGCCAAAATCGTGGGCCCACTAAAGTAGTCCGCGCGTGTATTGGTGTACCAAATTCAGGTATGTAACTTTTGGTGTATTATCGATTTATAACGTTATTATAATATTCTTTACTTATTAATAGTATATTTATGTTTATATATGTTTAATTATTATTATTATTTATATTGGTTACAATTTGTAAAATGTATATTTTTTCTTATTTTAGTATTTTTTTACAGAATTATATATCCGATTACATCATGGATGATTCACAAGTGGAAAGGTGGCTGCATGAGCTAGATACTGAAGATGAAGAAGTGATTGAGAGTGAAGATGATGAAATCCAGCCAGAACCAGACTTGCAGGACTTAGTCCGCGACTCAGAACTCCGTGAAAATGAAGAAGAAAGATTGAGTGAATCTGACGAAACATCAGGTTCAGATGAAGTTCCACTCTCGCAACTAGCAACCGGAAGGCGCGGTCTAATCTATAAGTCGACGAACGGAGCTATTTGGCACAAAGATGTTCCACCAGCAACGCGAACTCGACACCAAAACATTAGGATAAGGTCACCAGGCCCAAAAGGAGATGCAGCTAGGAAAGCTAAGGATCCGTTATCCTGTTTCCAACTATTTTACACACAAGATATCTTAGACATCTTGGTAAGGTGCACTAATATATATATAGATAAAATAAAAGTCGATTTTCAAAGAAACAGGGATGCGAAACCCACTGATGTAGTAGAAATGAGAGCATTTCTGGGCATATTATACGTCATGGGAGTGTCGCGAAATGGACGGCGTAACATAAAGGATTTTTGGGATAACTCTCAGGGTACTGGTTTGGAAATTGTATATGCCACAATGGCAATGAATAGATTCCGGTTTTTGATACGTACCCTAAGATTTGACGACGTTATATATATATATATATATATATATATATATATATATATATATATATATATATATATATATATATATATAATATCGCCAACGTCTGAGTTCTCATCAATAATCGACTAGTCTATTCTGGCAGTATCATTTTTAAGACAGTCTACGTCCATTTTAGCAAAATTACGTAGCAGAAGAACACGGGTCTTGACTTTTGGTGATCGTAATTTATAAGACAAAAACAACAGGTCGTGGTAAGAAAAAGCATCGGCATTATACTGTCCGTGTTTGAATTTATAATCGGGAGAGGAAACAATTATTAAATCTAGAAGAGACGGAGTACTATTAGGAAAGTAATGAATAGGATTAGAAGGCAAAATATAAAGATTACATGAGTCAACTACGGACTTCAATTTCTTTGAGCGGACGTAATTTTTAAGAAGACACGTATTGCAGTCACCCATAATGATAACATATTTATATGTCGGAATCAATTCTTCCAAAGCTTTTTCAAAGGCAGAAAAATAATTAACGGAGATAGAGGAACTATAAACAACGCGTAAGAGAACTTTGAAGGAAGAAAGTGTGACTTCAATAAAAATATGTTGAACATGAATTTCATAACTGCAATTTTCGTTCAGTGTGTAGCTTGGTTTTAAATACTTCTTACAGCCTAACTTCATTTTATAATAAATCTTTTACTTCAAAAGCTATATATATATATATATATTAATAATCATTAAATATTGTATGTATATTAATATATTTTTATAAATATTACTTTTTGTAGTATATTTTTTTCTATTTGCTTGATTGCGCGTTGTAGCTATCCGTCAAAACATAAAATTATAATGTCCTTTTATGTTCCGATTGTCAGGCAGAAATCGCTTAAAGCGATATGACCATCGTTTGTAGTCATAAGTTTTCCGTTATTGTAATAACTTTGTTCAAATGCACTAAAGAGTTATCTATCTATCTATCTATATTACTCGAAATTATTTAGGTAAAAAGATAAATTATATTTACACAAAAACTTTTATAACTATTTTATAGTAGAACACTATACTAAACATTAATAAACATTAGAAAAATCCAAAAATTAACACAATAACACGCCACATGAAATAGGCGTACAAAATAAACATAGATTATAAATGAAAAACCATAGACTAACTTCGTTTTATTGCATTAGGGGATAGGAAATTTCTCATTGAGCCTATAATGCCAAACTTCTTCATAGACAAGTAGTATCTACATATAAGTTTTAATGGTTTAAAGTGCTGTGGGTGGATGTGGTCGGATCCAAGCACTTAGAATTTGACGAAATATCGCCGTGGTCGGATCCGTCCGCGTGCATATTGAGAGGTTAACTGTAAAAATGAAATTCTGAATTTGATATTATCTAACCTTGAGGTTGCTAAACCTACAAACAGCACATGTGACCTTAGCGTTATAAACTCATTACATCCAATTTTAGAGTTCTCCCTATCAGTGCAAACTGACACGAAACTTAAAGATAAAAGTAGCGCACCCCGATATAATTTCCGCAAGACATAAGGGAATTGTTTTGAGTCTTATGAATGCTTCATGGGACCATGAATTTCGAGGCTGTTTAGATAAAGATAAGATAGAAGAACAGACTAGAAGACAAAGATAAACGTTTCTATGACGTACTAAGACAGGTTATACCAAACCGAAATACACGAAATATCCTATGTGGTATCCGATAAGTTTAATTAAACTTCTTCGTGAACAAAAATGACAAAAATACCGAATGAAATTAAAAAAAATACATTAACCCTCTCGACCTGTTGTACTTGCAATCCTTGAAGAAGAGGTGTGACTCTTTAATCACGTTGTCATACAAAAAATATTTATGTGATATCAAAAACTCACTATCTAAAAATCCCAATCTGCTCCGGTCGTTCATGAAGTATAAAAAATCTAATAGTGGTAATTTCCCCCATAATGCACTTTGATGGCAAGATAGCTGATTCTGGAAGGGATATAGCTAATCTGTTTGTCACTTGCTTTATGTCAGCTTATAACGTGCCCTCAACTGCTCCTAGATAAGTGGTTCTCCCACCAGTGGTGACTAGCACTTACTGTATTGGGGAAATTTTATTTTCACCGCGAGAAATCGAACTCGCCCTAGAGAAACTTGATCTCGCAAAGGGTGCAGGTTCTGATAGGATACCTCCAGTGTTTCTGATTCGCTGATCTGAGTGTTTGTCATATCCGTTTTCATTAATCTTTAATGAATCATTATGTCGAGGGGAATTTCCTACAGTTTGGAAGAGAGCCCTTATTGTGCCTGGTGATGACAAACTAATAAAAAACTATAGAGCAATTTCACTGCTACAAATTATTGCTAAAGTATTCGAATCACTTTTCTGTCCTATTTTATCCTGGCACATTAAACGTTTTATTACGGTTTGACAGTTTGGGTTCGTAAGTAATCGTTCGACTACTTCGAACATCGCTGAATTTATTTCAGATATTAGTCGGTCTGTAGACAAAAACCATTAAGTTGATACTATTTACACCTACTACATCAAGGCTTTTGACAGAGTGGACCAGAGTATTCTGCTGTCAAAACTGGCAGAGTATGGCTTCGGGGATGGATTGCTTAAGTGGTTTTCTTCGTACTTTTCAGGCCGAGTGGCAAGTGTAGTCGTGGAAGGTTTTAGTACTGACCCACTGCTAGTTCTTTCAGGCATACGCCAAGGCTTTAATCTTATCCTTACTCATTTAAACATCTTCATAAATGATATAGTTTCCATTTTAAAGTACTCACAGGTTTATCTTTTTGCAGACGACTTAAAAATTTGTAGATAAATCAACTTAGCCCATGATGCTGTGCTTCTTTAAGAGAGTGTTGATAATCTGGTTATCTGGGTTGAAAAAATTCGAATGGAACTAAATTTTGATGAATGTAATTTTATTAAACTGTCACGGCACAGATTCCCAGCATCGCCTTCGTACCATATCAGTGAAAAACAAGTTAAAGTGGTAGATTCTATCCAGGATATAAATGTTATTTTAGATAAAAAACTTCGCTTTAATTAACACATTGAGGACATAACATGTCCCTATATGGATATAAGGAACTAAAATCAGCTACAACATTTTTATTATATAACGCATATATTCGTTCAATTTCGGAGTATTGCAGCCCTAGCTAGATCTAGCTAAGCAGTTGCCTTCGTACGTAGATAGACTTTCAAAATTCAAAATAAAAAGTTTCGAAAATAGTAGGCTTATATTAGATCGTTTACATAAACACTCATATACATAAACACTCACGCCTGTCACCCAGAGGGGTAGGCAGAGACTACGGACTTCCATTTGGCACGATCCTGACACACCTCTTTCGCCTCCTTCACATCCATATATCTACGCATACATGCTCGTCGGTTAAGGGTACTTCTAACGTGGCCCATTTTCAAAATATCGCCAATTTGGTCGATAAACTTTTTCCTAGGGCGTCCCTTCCCGACTCGGCCGTTCACATCTGCCATATAAATTTGCTTTGTCACTCTTTCCTCATTCATTCTTTCCACATGACCAAACCACCGAAGCATTCCTTTCTTAATCCTGGTCACAACATCATCTTCCATACCACATTTATCCCTTATCACGCAATTTCTCACCCTGTCATTCAGATTCAACCCTAGCATATTCCTTAAAGACCGCATTTCTACAGCATTTATTCTACTTTCGTGCTTCTTCTGCCACACCCAGCTTTCACTACCATACATTAAAGTAGGGACTAACACAGAATTATGAATCACCATACGTGCCTGTTTTGACACATTCTGGTTCTCCATAATAGAGTGTAGTGCCCCATTCACTCTATTCCCTGCATTTACTCGTCGTTCTATATCCCTATCATATCTCCCATCCCTGCTAAATACACATCCCAAATACACAAACTCATCCACTTGCTCAATTAACTCTCCTTCTATTCTTATTTCACATACCGTTTTGCTTTCTTCTCTTTCAAAAACCATCACTTTCGTCTTACATGTGTTCACTTTCATTCCCCTTTCTTTTAATTCCCAGTTCATTAATGTAACCATCATTTGCAATTCAGACGCCGATGACGCAAATATGACTTGATCATCGGCATACAAAAGGCATTTGATGGTTAACTCGCCCATTCTTAAACCACATTCTTCATCTTTCAAAGTTTGCAAACACCGGTCCATAAATAGGTTGAACAGCCAAGGGGAAGCTACACAGCCCTGTCTGACACCTTTTTGGATGCCAAACCAGTCCAGATCCTGACACAAGCACTAGAGTCCCTATAAAGAGACCTTAATGCCTGTATCAAACCAGCGCTCAACCCATATGAGTTCAGTGTTTGCCATAACACATTCCTGTCCACTCTGTCATAAGCCTTTTCCAAGTCCATGAATGCACAAAAAACTTTCTGGTTTTTGGCCAAAAACTTCTCCGCAATCATGCGCATGGAAAAGACCTGATCTGTACGCCCCATTCCCTTTCTAAAACCCGCTTGCACATCCCAAATTTTTCCATCAGTTCATTTCATAACTCTTTCAATTAACACCTTAGCATACAGTTTACCCACAATACTAAGCAAGCTGATACCGCGGTAGTTTTTGCAGTCCTGCTGTGACCCTTTTCCTTTATATATTGGTACTATTACTGCTTTGCACCAGTCATCCGGTACCCGTTTTAATTCCCAACATAAATTAAACAAGGTGTACAGCAGGCTTGCCACCACTCCCTCTCCAGCCCTTAGCATCTCGATTGATACTCTATCATATCCAGCTGCCTTACCTGCTTTCATGCTTTTCATTGCTTTCATTATTTCATCTACACTTATCTCCATACCCCTTTCCACTTCTTTCGGAATTTCTAGTTCATTTAAATCAGACGACTCTTCACTCATAAATACGCCTTCAAAGTATTCCTTCCATCTGTTTAAATTTGAAACTTCATCATTCAGAATACATCCATTCTCGTCTCTTATAGCATTTATTATAGGCTGTTTTGTATTTCCCCTGGCAGTTCTTACGAGTTTCCAGAACATTTTTATGTTAGCCTGGAAATTATCAGATATCCTTCTATCATTCTTATCCGTTCTTTCTTTCTTTTTCCTTTCAACAACTTCTTTTACTCTCTTATTTAGACGTCTAAATTCTGCCTTTTTTCTTTCAATCTCATCATTCATACCAGAAGAATTACCAGCTTTGGTTGCTAGTAAATCTAACCAAGCTTTCTTCTTTGATTCAACTTCCACCCGTACCTCATCATCCCACCATAACGTATTACTTTTCCTTTCATTTGTTCTCTTACTTACACCACATACTTCGGTGGCGGTATCCACCAAACCTTTCATTATATTATCCCACACAGTATTCAAGTCTAAATCATTCATACACAACTCATTCAAACATCTAATATTTTCTCTCAGTCTACATTTATACTTCTCTTTCACATCTTCATCTTGTAACTTCTCTATTCTTATACGCTGTAACGCAGTGGTAGACACAGATGTCCGATGCCGCCAACGCTTGAAAAGACCATTAATTCGACATAAGACCAGGTAATGATCCGTCCCTACGTTGGACCCCCGGTAAACCCTTGTATCTACGACTGCGCTCCTCATTCTTTCATCCACAATTACGAAATCTATCATGCTTCTATCATCACCTCTTTCCCACGTATACATGTGAATCTTCTTATGACGAAAAAAAGTATTCGTCACAAAAAGATTCTTTTCCGCACATACGGTGAGGAGGTCTTCACCATTCTCATTTATATTTTCATCACCAAACGTTCCCAATATCCTTTCATAACCAGACCTCTTCACCCCAACCCTTCCATTAAAGTCTCCTAACATAATAATATTTTCATTTTCCTTACATTTTGTCAACACCATCCTTACCATGTCCCAAAACTGCTCTCGGATGTAAGTGGGCTTAGACATGTCTGGGGCGTACACCCCTAGCAGGAACAGCTTCTTTAAGCCCACTTTCATTCGTATCCATAGCAGTCTCGGGCTTACACATTCATACTCTTTCACACATTTACCCATTTTTTCTGAAAGGATGAAACCGACTCCCTGGCATGCCCGTTCGGTCTCGCCTACACCAGACCAATACGCGGTATACGAGCCATGTGCAGTGGCATCCTTTCCCTTTCGTTTCGTCTCATTCACACATAATACATCTATTCCTCTGTCATTCATCATTTCGCATACTTCATCCATCTTATCGTTCATTCCTCCACATACATTCAGCGTAGCCAGACGGGTTTCCGCAATCCACTTTTCGCCCCTCCGGGAGACATAACGTGACGGGTGGCGAACCTCGTCGCCGGTTTTTCTCCCGGAGATTCTTCGCACCCCTGCCCCATTTAAGGGGCGCCGGGAACTCGGGGCCATTCCTTTTCTTACCTGAGTCATGGTGCGAACAAGGGGTGGTGGTAGATTTTACGCCGCTACCATACGGCAAGGAGCCGAGTCTATTTTTTTTCGGCTTTGTCGCTCGTTTAGCACCACCCGGGGGACACGTGTAGGGTGGGCCTAAGGTTAGGTGGTCGAAGCCTACGGACGCGAGCGACTCATCCCCCTTATAGATCATTTACTTTTATATAAAATTGTGGGAGGTAGTCTGGATTGCCCTGGACTGCTGGAACAGGCTCGGCTTAATACACCCTCTAAAATCTCGCGAAAAGGGAAATACATACCATTTTCTACCAAGGAATCCAAAAGCAATCTCGGCCATCATGCGATCATGAACAGACTGCAACGACAGTACAATGATCTCCAGAAAATTTTACGTGGTAGAGCCATGCTGCAATTATATTAGTAGTATAGTTGTAGCACGAATGAGTCGGCTCAACCGGGGAGGGACCACGCTCTCACAGAATACCAGCGTGAAATAGTAGCTTAATGCTGCTGTATTTCGTATGGTGAGTGTAGAGAACCGGAGACCCTTTTTACTGGAAATGAGGCATTCCATCTCAGTCCTCACGGGTGACAACGCATCTGCATTTTGATTTGTAATGGAAGATAGATGTAGATGTCTATGGGCCGCAGCAACCACTTAACATCAGGTGGACTGTGTGCTTGTTTGTCACCCTATTCTATAAAAAAAAAAGAAAAAGACGGACGCAGACATTTTGTCAAATAGCCTCTCTAAATTCAGAAAGGTACTTCTAGGTGCAAGTTTGAATATGGTATAATTTTGGAGTTTTCCTTATATTTTATTACTTTTTAAATAAACATTAAACACTCATATTTGCATATCGTGGCAGCCTGTAATTGAATCTGCACTCAGCTTAAATCTTAGATGATAGCTTAAGAATTAAATGTTTTTGGTGTAAGATTTGTTCATCATCATCATTCATCATTACAGCCCTTCACAAGTCCACTGCTGAACATAGGCCTCCCCCAAGTAATGCTACAAAGCACGGTCCCGAGCCACCTGCATCCATCGACTTCCTGCATATCTTACCAGGTCGTCACTCCATCTAGTGGGGGGTCGCCCTACACTACGCCTACCGGTACGAGGCTGCCACTCGAGAACCTTTCTTCCCCATCGGTTATCGGTTCTTCGAGCTATATGGCCGGACCATTGCCACTTCAGCTTACTAATCCGTTGGGCTATGTCGGTCACTCTGGTTTTACTGCGGATATCCTCATTTCTGAGTCTATCACGCAGAGAAACGCCGAGCATAGCCCTCTCCATAGCCCGCTGAGCGACCTTGAGCGTCCTCATACGGCCAGCAGTGAAGGACCACATCTCAGATCCGTAAGTCATCACTGGCAACACGCACTGGTTGTACAATCTAGTTTTTAGAGATTGAGATATACCTGACGAGAAGATATGTCGTAATTTCCCGAACGCTGCCCAGCCGAGTTGAGTCCGTCGATTGACCTCTCGGTCGAAGTTGGACTTACCTAGTCGGACTATTTGTCCCAGGTAAACGTACTTGTCAACAACTTCGAGCATAGTGCTCCCAACAACTGCCGGCATAGGTTTGACATGGACATTAAACATGATCTTTGTTTTGTCCATGTTCATCTTAAGACCTATCCGTTGGGAGGTACTATTGAGGTCATTGAGCATAGTGCTTAAGTCCCCCAGCGATTCTGCCATAAGGACTATATCGTCGGCAAATCGAAGGTGAGTGATGTACTCGCCATTGATGTTAATACCGTATCATTTCCAGTCCAGTAGCTTGAAAACGTCTTCCAAAGCAGCGGTGAAGAGTTTCGGGGATATAACGTCACCCTGTCTTACACCTCTCTGCAGTTGGATAGGTTTCGAGCTCTGGTTCTGTACTCGGATAGCCATCGTAGCCCTACTGTACAAACACTTCAGCACTTCGATATAACGACAGTCAACTTGGCACCGCTGAAGGGACTGCAGCACCGCCCGAATTTCGACGGAATCAAAGGCTTTCTCATAGTCCACATACGCCAGGCAAAGTGGCAAATTGTACTCTTCAGTCTTCTGTACAATCTGCCGCAGGGTATGTATGTGGTCTATGGTACTGAAGCCTTTTCGGAAACCGGCTTGTTCGGGAGGCTGGAAGTCGTCGAGTCTGCGTGCGAGACGATTCGTAATGACTCTCGAAAACAGCACGTAGACGCGGCTCAGAAGGGAAATCAGTGCAGTCCACTGCATTGCAATCTTGTAGGCACTGAAAGCGGTTGTGTAACTCGAGCTGAAAGTTTTCGGGACTCTGGATTAGAGCACGAGATGGACGGAGCGTTAACTTCACTATACGAGACCTCTCCAACTTAACGTTAAGGTTCAGTGTGCCTCTAACTATTCGGTGATCGCTGCCAGTTTTCACCCTTGCGATCACTGAGACATCACTGAACAGTTGGCGTCTGGTCGTCATAATGAAGTCAATCTCATTTTTTGTCGAACCGTCGGGGCTCGACCAGGTCCACTTCCTGTGGGGCCGCTTCTGGAAGAAAGAGTTCATCATAAAGAGTCCCTCTTTCTCCATAAAGTCGGCCAGCTGCTGGCCCCTTCGGTTCCGTTGCCCTACTCCAAATTTCCCTAACTTCAGCTCACCGCTTTCTCTTGTGCCTAGTTTTGCGTTGAAGTCTCCCATCAACACCGTGTAGTGGGTTTTGGAGGAATGCATGGCTTTAGAAATATCCTCATACATTTCCTCCACCTCCTAATCGGGATGTGCCGAGGTTGGTGCGTAAACCTGTATGACCTTCAGCGAATACCGTTTGGTGATTCTGAGTATCAGGTACACGACCCTCGTCGACACACTCCCAATCTTTACAACGTTGTTGACGAGAGACTTGTGGACGATAAATCCGACACCTCCTTGGGACAGATGGTCGCCCTCCCGGTGATAGAACAAATTGCCGGATTCGAGAATCACCATGTCCTCCCCCTCTCTTCGGACCTCGGATAATCCTATAATACTCCAGCGCAACTTGTCTATCTCTTCTTCCAGCTCCAGGGTCTTCTCGTCAGTCCTCAGTGTGCGTGCGTTAAATGTTGCCAGGTCGAGTCGTCGTAGGTGGCAACCGAACCTCCACCGGAGATTCTTAGCACCCCCTGCCCCGCCGTAAGATTTGTTGACTGTCTTTAATAAATATATGCAAGAAATCATCATATTATTTGTAATATAACCCTAGTTCATACAACTTTGCATTTAAAGTTCCTCCACATTTCATTCCGAATTTCTCCAACTAGAAAAATCTCAAACTAATTTTACGGTTCACTGGTAATATGCGCGGGCCACAAACTTCAGCGAGAAGTGATTTCACTCCACTGTAAAAGGAAGTAAATTATGTGTCCTTGTATGATTGCAATGATAATTATAATAGGCACACTGGCATATAAAAATAAACTTATAATGACGTTTTATTTTTTATAAATATATAAGAATAATTTAAAACAAATATCACTTCAATCAATGATATAAAAATTTGTACAAATACCTACCAACAAAAATATAAAAAAATAACATGGTTATTGTATTTTAAAACGTAAAAGTTGATATAGATATGATAGATCTCGTAGTAAAGAGGCTAATTATTATTGTATTTTTGCGTTTTTTATGTTTTTGTTTATTTACTATGTGTTTCGTTATATGGTATCTAGATGATAAGGATAAAAATATTTTATTCAGTTTCGTCGTTAAATATCAATACTCGCCATTGATTGTTAGTACAAAAGTATAAATTGAACCTAATCTATAGATAGAATTGTGGAAGGTAAGAAGATAAGCTCTCGCCATAAAATGTCTGATCTCCATTGAAAACAATGAATTACCTCATGTTTAAACGAGTACATAGTCTATGAACATGAAAGAGTATATAGATGAACGATAAACGAGATAAAAAGTAGGTTCGTTCTACCTTCAGCACTTGTAAAAAAAATCTTTATGGAAAAAGCTTTTACAAAACTTCCTGCTTTTTGAAAATACCGTCTTTTTATAAGCACAAAAAACTTTTAATACCTAATTAATTTCCGGTAAATTACGGCTCTTAAAATTAAATCATAATACGCAAGTAATGGTTTAAGATATTTATCAGAAAAATTTCCATATTAAGTAATTCAAGTTCGCGTATGCTAAAATTATACTTTCATTTTCGAAAATATAATATAGATTTTATTCAACTGGCACTGACAAGGGCTAATTTTCCTTGACAAAATATCTTCCCAAATACCTTTCCTGGTGGGTTGGTAGCTCTAGGGATAATTATTCACCTGAAATTCAAAGCAACATACAGGCTAAACGAATTTGATTCTGCAAGCACTAATTTTATGTGTGCACTAATTTGTTTGTGAAGAAGAACATGGTGAAAAACAGTATGCCTGAGCAAATAAAAAACATTTTGAAGACATAATATGAAGTGCGCCAACACGCATTGGAACAGTGCGGTGACATTTCCTTGATCTAAACCCCTCTCAGTTACGACCTCCCCTCTTAGGCCTGTGCCTAAGTGTGGGACGTATATATATAGAGTGGGAAGTATACAGGCAGAAAAACATCGCAAGAAAACATGCCGATGTGAGAAATTATAAAACAAAAATGACAAACGAACAGACAGTACCCCTGATGGTGGCAGTCCATGGACATGTAAGATGCGATGTCACCACTGAGGATTGAGATGGAAAATGAAATAGCTAAGGAAGAGCTAGTAAGACAGACAAAATCCTAGGTAGAAAGGGAGTCATCATTTAAAATATGTAATTATGTTTAAAAAATTGATTGACCCTGTAGGCCAAACCTGGAACTTCCCGCTAATTTCAAATGAAAAGCACTCGAAGTAATTTAAAAAAAAAATTATTTTCAAAATATTTCGTTAACGATATCTCACGAACAAATCAACGGATTTTGACCGGACTGGAGGCGATCGACGTGGTTATTTAAGGTTAAAGGCTTTAAAAAGTAAAATTTAATGTTTAAAAGTAATTCCAAAAATACAGTTTTTCATAACTTTTATTTTTGAGATTTCTCGAAATCTACTGGTCCAATTGATTTTGATGGAACCATTTGAAAAGCCGCTTAGTTCATTACAATCGGTCAAGTCGTTCAAAGTTATAAGAGGTTTAAACACACACACGCACACGCACACGCAAACGCGCAAACACACACACACACACACACACACACACACACAAACATACACACACATTTCTGAAAATTTTAATTTTCTCAACAGGAAGTTGAATATTGAAAGAAATGAATTCCGCTAACAGGTATCGAGTCAGCGCGGCAGGTTTTTTCCAGTCCTAAAACCCTCTAAGTAATGACAAATGAGGCTTATGTGCTTATGGGAACATATGTAAGATGTTACTTAATTTACTTTCGAGTTTCTTAAGCCATCTTTACAGGGTCGCCTATAGACATTCGAATAAGAATATTATCCTTCTATTTTATTTAATTATCTTCTATGTTCGATTTAAAATGAGTATACATTATAAATACTATAACAATTGTTAATAATCCAAGTCAATTACAACCTTCTAAATAAATAATTATTAAGTATATAATATTATATAGATGTACGGTATTTATATACACGGCTCCGTAGCGTAATGTGTGAGCTTTACTATTTATTAAATAAGTGTAATTATGGCCTACAAATAATAATTATTCCGTTCATTTTTTTTAGAAGAGGGGGCAAACGAGCATGCGTCTCACCTGATGTTAAGTGACTACCGCCGCCCGTGATCAACCGCAACACCAGGGGAATTGCAGGTGCGTTGCCGGCCCTTCAGTAAGGTTCAGAAAAATCGCCGGTGGTAAACTATTTCACAGAGAGGTAGTACGCGGAAGAAAACTTCTTGTAAAACGTACAGTGGTGAACCGCCAAGCATCCAGATGGATAGTATCGGGACATTTGCCGCGTAGTGCGTTCACGAAATTTGGCGGCTGGGATTAATCCGAAAAGTTCCTCAGACCACTCCCCATGGTATATGCGAAAGAAAATGCAAAGAGATGCAACATCTCTCCGCAGCGCCAGTAAATCGAGCCAATCGGAAAGCACTCGGTCGGTCGGCCGATCTTGGGCTTCACGCATGCAGTTGCTGCCAGCCGCCTTGCGCAGATTAACTATTAAAATATTTCATCAAGCGAGAAAACAACACACCATGGACACCGACGTAGCCTTCCGTACTTGCAGACTGAAGTGGAAATGGGCTGGTGACATATGTTACAGAAACGATAACTGTCGGAGCAGATGTGTAATATAATAGAGACCGCGTTTAGGTCAACGTGGTGTGGGACGCTTCGTGGCTTGATATATCACAATTATTTATATTTAGAAGCAAAAACTGCAAAACATCATCAAATGGAAGATTTGGCTTATTATATTCCGTGGTACTTCAAATACAAAGCGCTTGTTGTAAATTTCGCAACCCGAGATCGATTCTCAACGACGTCAATGAATTTGTTGCGGTGACCATCATCAAGAAATCTGCATGTTTGAGCAATAAAATATGAAGTCCGCCAACATGAATGGTAGCAGACATGGTGGACCAATTACTCGATAAATCTCTCAGAAATGAAAGTAGACCCGTGTTCAGTCAGCCACACCTATGCTAATCTTTCCCCACTCACTTCTCTGAATGTGTTTTTTTTTTCATTTTTAGCTTTAGTTAATGTATGTCCATCCGTGAAGTCAATATTAGTTTCTATTTGAAAAAAAAAAAAACGCTGCTCAACTCAACTGAACTTCACACAAGTCCTTTGTGACATCAACTAAAATTTTCCTCCTTTCTTTTTCCTTTACATGTCTCACTGACGTATGTCTGTAACTTTACTTTTACTTTTAAAGTTTTTGACTGTTAGTTCACATTCAAATTATCCGATACAAGCTTCTTCAAAATAATAAAATATTCCAATAAATTATCCGCAACATGCATGGTCGAAATCATTATTTATTAATTAATGCACGAGCTCACCACGAACACTGCATCCGTTTGCCATCGGGTGAACCGCGTAGTCGTTCATCACCTTTGTTCTATAAAAAATATCAGTGATAAATTAATATAAGCTTTTAGGCATTGTTTAAAAACTTGAAATTTTGATTTATTAATTAAACTTATTTCTCGTTAAAGTAAAAACGAGTTTGTCATAGACCAGAAGCACAGAAGTGACTTCCATTAGTAATCTTCTATCTAGGTCAGTTCTTACGTAGCGGCACAATTTCTATGTACGAAAACCTTGATGTTTCCCTAATATTATTTAATATTTTGATTTCTAATTTATTTATTATAATTTTTTATAAAAATTCATTCTAGAGAATATATCACATTTTTTATTCAATATTATTAAGCTAGCGTAATTTATACTGCAAGTCCCTTTGTCTCACGGCAGGTTAAAATTTATGGGTTTTAGTTAATGTTTTTGTGAATAGTTAGAGCACTCCCTAGAGAATTTTAAATTTCATAAAGTCAGATAAAGTAATATGTGAAGGCTTGTGATAAGCAAGAAGAGAAAAGTTTGTAAGCCTTACTAAAATATATAAATATATAAAGGTAAGAAATCTACTATTTAATTACGAGTAGATCAGAATAGAGAGTTATTTTTCAAAGTTTAGCCAAATTTTAAACTTAAGTTCAAATATATAAGTAATGTTATATCGTTATTGCAGTTTTCATAAATACAAGTGAATAAGGCTTCTAATTTTAAGTGAAATTATCCCAAATTTAATGTGATTTACGGGCAAATATGTTTTTGCCCACCGATCAACCCTTGTGAATATGTGCGTACGCAGTAAGATCAGTTAATGCATTACCACGCATTTTAAATTTAAAAGATATAAAGGACAAAATGTTTGAAATTTTCTAATTAATTGTTCTTCACCATTTGTCTATATTACTTTTTCTGAACCTTCTCTGCAAATTTGGCCCGGTATTGCAAAATAACACTGTATATGATGAGATGTTGTGTTTATTAATTCATAAGGATGAAAAATAGGACGTGTTTATGTAACAGTTTAAAAACAATACATACCTTAGATATTCCGATTATTATGCGAGTGGTTTAAGAAATACACTAATAGACATTAATTTGATCAATTTTGAGGCACTTCATCTAAGTCCTCAAAGGTGCTGGATTACATCATATAATCGGCGGTTAAAGGGAGTCAGGAATGTATGAGAAATAAAAAAACGAGGACATGTGTGTGTGTGTGTGGCATGGGAATACTCAAAAATCGCTCATCTTTCAATGGACATCATAATTCGATGAGTTTCCTTCACCGCTAAGCACGTAGTAAAACATCACGTAAAATTGCAAATAATAAATTGGACTGGTTACTCGTGTACTGTGAAATTTGCGACGAGTACAGTAATTCAACACGGCAATATTTTTTACCATTTTATACGGCTTCAGATAGCTCTGGCAATCATTTGTTCCTTTCCTTTTGTTTAATTTCAATCATAAACTTAACGTTTCTGCTTCCATTCAACTCACCATCTTTGTTTTCTGGAAAGAGATTCCAAAGAAGTTTTGAATTAAATACAGAAACAAATTGATATTTGTTGGGAAACAAAACATTTTCTCAGGTCTCGGTATTCAGCTTTTAACATAATCGTTTCAATTGGGTACTCAACAAGCTATGTAATATTTATTGTTTTAACAGTTGCTTAAACTGTGAAAATACAATATATAAAATTAATTTAATGTTTCGAAACAATACAAAGCTTATTTTTTATTACTAAGTTATTAACTACATATTGTCCACTTAAAACAATATTTCGAGAATATAAAATTTAGATTAAAAAAAATACAAAAAAATAATTTATTCAGCAATGCCCAAATGTAAAATATACTCATACAGATACGGTTGCCTTAAAAATCACCGTTGATTGAGAAACTTGTTTCACCAAAACTCTCTCTCACGTTCTTTACTTCCATCGCTTTTCTGGATCTCAGAAAAATCGGACGTCATGCAGCGATGGAGTGAATTTTATAGAGAATTGTATGCGTGTCATGATCTTAGTGAAGGATCCGGGGGTGACGCCGTGACTGGCACGCCAGACACGGACCTCGATGACACTGAGGTCATCAACATGAAAGAGATTGAACGTGCGATTCGAAGTTTGAAATGTGGTAAGGCTGCGGGACTAGACAGAGTTACTGCTGAAATGGTCAAGTACGGTGGGCCTCGCGTCTGGGACAGCTTTCATCTGCTGTGCAATTTGTGCTGGCGGACGGGAGATGTCCCGGATGATTGGCGATCCGCGGTCATTGTGCCTTTATATAAAGGTAAAGGTTCACATTTTGACTGCGGGTGCTATCGGGCGATCAGCTTGACCAGTTTAGCAAGTAAAGTTTATTCGAAGGTTTTGACACGCAGTATGCAAGAGAAATCGGAAAGATTCTTATGGGAGGCACAATGCGGATTTAGACCTGGAAGAGGATGCACGGATCAAATGTTTTCTCTCCGCATGATCACGGAGAAGCTTCTGAGTGTTAACCAGAGGATTTTCTGTGCTTTTGTGGATCTGGAGAAAGCATTTGATAAGGTTATAAGGAAGAAAATGTGGGAACTGTTGCCGGGATATGGTGTGGATGGTCGATTTTTAAGGGCTGTGCAGTCACTTTACTATGACTGTAAAGCCTGTGTGCGGGTAGGGCATGACCTGTCACCCATGTTTAGCGTCCAAGCGGGCGTAAAACAGGGTTGTGTCATGTCTTCCTGGCTGTTCATACTGTATCTCGACAGCTGTTTACAGAAGCTGAAAGATAGCTGTTTGGGTGTGAAATTGGGTGACATAAAAGTTAATTGTCTGCTGTATGCTGATGATGCAGTGCTTATTGCACCATCAGAATCAGAACTGCAGGCATTAGTCACGTGTATGAAAGAGGAATGTGAAATTAAAGGTCTCCGTTTGAATGCTAATAAAACTAAGGTTCTGGTATTTGAAAAGGACGAAGAGAGAACGAAATGTGAAATATGGGTAAATCAGGAATGTCTAGAACAGGTAAATGAAATTGTATACTTGGGAAGTGCTTTCAGCCGGGATGGAAGATGTGATTTAGATGTGGATAGGCGTGTCGCTGCCGGAAACAAAGTCAATGGTGCCCTGAATGCATTAGTAAAAAGGCAAGGCGTGGTGAAGAGTGCACGCCTTGCAATACATAACGCAGTGTTGGTACCGACTTTGTTATATGGCAGCGAAACCTGGGTATGCCAGAAGAAGCATAAAAGCAAGTTGAATGCAGTGGAGATGTGATCTCTTTGTAAAATGTGTGGCGTTACCATAGCCGACCGAAAGCGAAACGAAGAGATTCGCAATATGGCAGGATTGAAAGATGACCTTATCACAAAAATTGATAGGGGCGTACTCCAATGGTTTGGGCACGTTGAACGAATGAGTGAAGACCGAATGGTGAAGAAAATATATAGAGCGAAAGTAAATATTAAAAGGTGTCGAGGTAGACCGAGACTAACTTTCGAAGACCATGTGAGCAAATTGCTCGAAGAGGGGAGGGTCAAGAATACTCGGATACCTAGACGTGCATGTATGAAGAAGTTAATGTACCTGAAAGAAGCGAAAGAGGTATGTAAGGATCGTGACACTTGGCGATCTGTTCTCTCTGGCTACCCCGTTAGGGATTGTGTTGACGATAAGTAAGTAAGTAAGTAAGCTTTTCTGGATAAGAGGGCGCTAAAGAAGTGTCAGGAGCTACCTCCGTATCCATATGGTGGCAAATCTATTGGCTACTTTACGGTTTCACACTGACTTATTCTTTCTAATTATTACTCGCGGATGCTAGTGGAGACCAGAACCAAAATAGCCGCAGAGACATTTATGTGGAAGCATGATCAAGGTTCAAACAAACTGCTACGAGTAAAACTTTGCAAGAAGGATCCATGTACGAGTTCGCATGTAAAACGGGTGAAAGAAAATGTACTCTCATAACATGATGCAGATGTAATTTTAACATTTATTTATGGACGTTTTTCTGTCACAAATATTTTTTTTTTTGTATAGAAGAGGGGGCAAACGAACATACGGTTCACCTGATGCTAAGTGACTACCACCGCTCATGAACAATCGCAACACCAGGGGAATTGCAGTTGCATTGCCGACCCTTTAGAAAGGAATAAGCTCTTTACTTGAAGGTCCTTAGGTCGTATCGGTCCAGACTGTTTCATAGAGCGTCGTACGTGGAAGAAAACTCCTAGTGAAACGTACAGTGGTGGACCGCCAAGCATCCAGATTGTGTGGATGATATAGGGAGGTTTGCCACGTAGTGCCTTCATGAAATTTGGCGGCTGGGATTAATCCGAACAATTCCTCAGAGCACTTCCCTTGGTACATGCGAAATAAAATGCAAAGAGATGCAACATCTCATATATATGACATCTGTGCGTGCCATCCTGCCTGCGGATCGTATGTGCGTGCATTTCGTTTTCTGTAAAGATGCATGTAAAAACAGTATAGATGACTTCATTTATGATGATTCAAAAACATAGGGTGACTTAAAGTGAAAACAAAAAACTAAAACGGTGCTTAAAATGAAATTAATTCAACTGGTATTTCGTTTTCAAAAAGGTGTTTTTACATGCACTTCATTAACTGCAAAATGTCTCGTAAAACAAAACAAAGCGTTTTTATATTAAAAATCGGTGTTAGATACCAAAACTAAACTACAGGAAGTTAAAAATTAACTTTTTATATATAATATGAAATAGTTTTGTATTTTATGCTCACTTCAAAAAGGAAGAGGTTCTTAATTCGACGGAATGCGTTTATTTTATGTATGTTATGCAATATTTATGGGTGGTAAAAAGAAAAACAAGATTTTATTGTAACTATTAGGACGATATTCCGGTCATTACTTTGCTCTTATGAGAGTAAAAAGGAATATTAATTACCCTCAAAAGTGTAAAAAAATAAACTTTTAATCAAAAGTATAATTTAATTTCAATAAACTTCAGCACTTCAGAGCACCGACTTCAGAAGTCTTTGGAAGCAATTACGTGGAAATTATTTCATTCTTTTTAGGTCCTTTAAGTCGGATTTGACATTTCATTAAAATATTAATTCTATCAGTAAAATCAAAAAGAAGTATTATAATTTTAGGTAATATAATACATTTTAAAAGCTTAATAACTTAGTTATTGGCTTAAGACCATTAATATTTTATAATAATCTTGAACCGATAAGTCTAAAGTTAATTTTGGCGTCTCCTTTACGTCAAAATTAACTTTTAAGTATTTCTGAAAGGTATTATTACCATTTATAAATCAGCCTTTGATATTCATTAAGTGTTATTTATCTTAAAAATAAAAGAACATCTAAAAAACTTGATGGAAATGCTACACAACACACGTACATCTGTCTCTTTTTTACACATCACACGTACATCTGCACCTTGACAACACCACTGCTGATCATAGGACTTTTCCAAAGAATGCGATGTGACATGGTCATCTTATTGCGTATCATATCACGTCGTTACCCCATCTAGTTAAGGGCCGCCTCACATTTCGCTTATCGGTTTAAAGCTGCCACTCGAGAACGTTTCTTTCCCATTGGTTCTTGGTTATTTGAGCTATGTGGACGGTCCATTGTCAAGTATTTAATCTTATATCATGCCTTACATTTTGTTAAAATATATTTTTATTTAAATAATATACTTTTCGAAATAGTAGCATAAAACTTTGCATTCCGTATACATAAGACCAATTAGCGGACTTCTATCTGGGTCAGCTCTCACGGAGCACATAAATTTTTAACAGAAGGCGTAACTTCGATCTTTGTAACTGAGAAACAGACATAACTGCTGTCCAGATTTGTTTATTTGTATCACCGGTCAATCAGGAAACAGGTAAGGTGTGTCTAGTACAATTAAGATGAGTTTCACAAACATATTAACTTGATAATTTGTGATGTAACAAATATTAGTCATATAACACATACAAGGAAATATATTAAATATTTGTTTTATGACACTAAAAGCTATTTTAATACGTTTTATCTCCATTATACTAATTAGCATATTCAAAATATTGCCTATAGAAATTTATGAGTAGAAAAATTGACATATTATTTAATTATTTTTGATAAAAGTCTCTGCTATTTTCCTTAGAGATTATGATTTTTAATAGTTTAAGTTTTAAAAGTAAAAAGTAAAGAAACATGTTATATTTATATCGTTGCCAGCAAAGATCTACACTCATATCCGAGAGGGAACGGGAAAATTCGGCCGCGCTATCATTATTTCGTTTAGGTGGACTTCATAATACAACCTCCAAATGTTTTGAATTTCTGACATATGCAGGCTTAGTCACGATGTTTTTTTTTATCGCAGAGTAGTATATCGTTAGTAAATATTGCAACTTACAATTTAGTCGCTGTTGGATGCGTAATAATACGTACTGGCGAGGATTGAAGTTGGCTTACTCGCATTGTACGGAATTTCGAAGCTAGGGCTAATCGCCCAAGCTTAGACCACTCATAAGATATTAGTAAGACAATATTATTAATCCCTAATCGTCTAAATCTATCAGGGTGTTATTTCTATATTTAATAAAACAATAAATGTATTGTTGAATAAAACGTAATATGGACAACAAAATATTATTTATTACAAGCGATGACAGCTTACGATGGCGTCCATGAATATTGTATTAGACCACAATTGGGTTCGAACTTCAATTCATTGTGGCAAATTGACTGGTGAAATGTTTAAATATGTATACGTCACAGCATTCACTTCCCATCAAGTATACCGTGTGCTAGTTTGTCATCGATACTCTATAAAAAATTACACAAATAGTATGTTACTGCCTCTTTTAAACTTAAATATTTCTGACAACATTATTAGTTTATTAGGGTTCCGTAGTCAATTAGGAACCCTTATAGTTTCGCCATGTCTGTCTGTCCGTCTGTCCGTCCTCGCTTAATCTCTGTGACCGTTAGCACTAGAAAGCTGAAATTTGGTACCAATATGTGTATCAATCACGCCGACAAAGTGGTAAAATAAAAATTGGAAAAAAATGTTTTATTAGGGTAGCTCCCCTATATGTAAAGTGGGAAGTGATTTTTTTTTAATTTCAACCCTTACGTCTGATATATTGTTGGAAAGGTATTTAAAAATGAATAGGGGTTTACTAAAATCATTTTTTGATAATGTCAATAATTTCAGAAATAATCGCTCCAAAAGTAAAAAACAATGTGTCCCCCCCCCCTCTAACTTTTAAACCATAGGTTTAGAAAATATGAAAAAAATCTGAAAGGTAGAACTTTATAAGGACTTTCTAGGAAAATTATTTTGAACCTGGATGGAAACAGTTTTTGTACAAAAAAGACAAAAAGTTGTACAAAATAATTTCTGGACTAAGTTTGTAGTATAATCGTTTAAGCAGGCATTTTTTTAACTTCGTTTACATGTTTTATTATCCTGAACGTATCTTTTTTCAAACAAAAAAAGAATTATTAAAATCGGTTCTCGCAATCCAAAATTACCACCGAAAACTTCTGGCACGTCTATGTATTAATTAGTAACCCAATTCCCCGAGAGATGGCGCTGTAGGTACTTATTACATTGGGTCGGGTATTATCGAATTGTTCAGTTGGTCTCTCCTTGGCATCGCCTGTCGCGGAGCGTGCAATGTTGCACGCTCCATGTTCGCGCACGTACCCACTACCGGGAGCAGTTGCAGGAGCGCGGAGCGCTGCTGGAGCGCGAACATAATGGATACCCACCTTTAAACTCATAAGTGGGAACACTTATTGTGACGGACGGGAAACTACGGAACCCTACACTGAGCATGGCCCGACACGCTCTTGGCCGGTTTTTATACGTTATTATTTAATTCAATTTCACGATAAAATATTAAGACAAAATTAAAATCTTACTTCCTAATTAACACTGATCTGGACACCTAGCCCGATTTTAAAACTATTTGCAACACAATGTGTTATTACATGTTTTATTTTTCTTTAATAAACCCCTATCGAAATATTGATGTAACATTATTTACAACTATTTAAACCTTTGTGTTTTATAGATGCCATTTTACTTATGCTTTTGTACTAATCTTGTAAACCATAATGATGTAATTCTTTATTGAATTGTTGGTAATGAACAATTTATGAAGATATTCGCGGATGAGCAAGAATTATTGACATAGCTGAACGGGTCAGCAACACATAAATTAGAAAGGTTATCAAGTAGCAGCCTCGTACCGTATGTTAATGGCGCAAAACGCATACGCTCAGCCGATGACTTGTGAAGGGTTGTAGTTAAGACCATCATAGTCAAATAATTACTTTCAGTAAGAAAGTTTTATCTTAATTATTAAGTTTTATCTTAATAATTTTACCTTAAGAAAGTTTTATCATAATATGTCAAATTTGTTTCTCTCTGAATATTATCCCAGTCTTAATGTGAGCAATAAATTTGGATCGAACTGAATTAGAATGACGAATTTAAAAGGTTTCTTGTACTTCTTTTCTTCCCCACTTCTGAACTTCCCGGTAAATAATACAGACCACAAAAAGACGAAGTGCAATTTTTTATTACACTACTTGCAATAAATTTGTTGATCTACGCAGTTAAAACACTGTTTTGCAACCTTGTGCTTTGCGCCTCATATACTTTGTACTCTTTCTTTTCGTCTAACTTTTAAAAATTATTTTCTTAAAAACTCGCAATGTTTAATTAATTGTTTGCAAATGTAACCGTTTTCAATTCAAGAAACATCTCTATGCAGTAAATTAGGCTTTGCTAAAATACGGCATTTCCCTTAGATAAGAAATTAGACTGACTACACTCAATTTTCGAAAGAGAAATATTAAAATTATCAGAAATTTGTTAAAAAAACACCAGTTTCTTAAAATAACCATTCTTGATCTCCACCATAAGTTAAGTGGTTGCTGAGGCCTATAGAGATCTACATCTATCCTCGATTGCTAATGAAAATGCAGATGTGTTGTCATCCGTGAGGACTAAGATGGGATGCCTTGTTTTGAGTAAAAAGGGTCTCTGTATCTGTACACTCACTATACGAAACACATTCGCTTTAAAATGAACTGGTATACTGTGCGTAGTCCTTTCTTGTTCAAGTCGACCCATTTGTGCTACAATTATACCAGTAACATAACTGCAGCATGGCTCTACCACGTATTAATTTTTATTTATTGTCATTTTTGTAAATTACGTATTATCCAATTACCTTCGTAATATAAACAAATGAATACAATTAACGAATATTTACATTTTTGACTAAAAGAAAATTTATATTCCATAAATTATAAATTTTGTTTTTAATATGTTGCTTACCAGAATTTGGTCAAATAGTCATTTTATTTAAAATAAATTATGCAATCAATAAATGAACATTGAATTAAAAATGTGAATATGAAAAAAAATGTGCTGAGTAGTATTGTATACATCTGAAGTAAACGGGAGGTATATCTCTGTCTTTGTATCTTACAAAAGTGATAATGCTTGTTGTAGAAATTAAGGCAAATAAAGTATTCATTGAATATGATCAAGAAAACCAGGGCAACGCATTTTCAATATGGCTATTATTTGACACATAATTGATTACCCAAACGAATATTGCCCAAAATATAAGAATTAACCCAATTATATTTTTATGTACATTTATTTATATAACACAAATATACAATATTAATTATAACAATAAAAAACGAAAAATATCGTAGTTCTACCTAGGACTATACTAAGAAAATTGTCGTTGTACTAAGCTTTTGAGCGAGAAAGGAACCAAACCGTACTCAATACGTTTTTACTGTAATTATTGTACTGTATTTAGCCGACGTCGGTTTCCAACTGCAGAAAAAAATCATCTTGATCAATAAAATAGATTAAGATCTTCCGTCTATAAAAAATAAGTAAAGAAGATTTATACTAATTGATTCGTTGAATCTTTCATTACAGGTTTAGCACTTGTTACGCAGGGATAGTAGTTAGCCGGCCATTGGCAAAATTTGGATACGAATTACTCTACTCGAATTACGAAATACTCTACTAAAAAGTATGGAGTATTTTTCATTTTGAACCCAGTTTATGTATGTTATATTTATCTTTCTTGGATATAAACTATTTCATGCTTTATTCATAAAAAATCCTTTTTCACTAATAACTAGGCATTTCATCTTAGTCCTCAGGTTTGACAGTGCATCTAAATTTTTATACTTGATTGAGAATATTGTGTACGGGCTACATCATCCGCTTGCCAGCAGATGTACTGAGTGCTCGTTTGTCATCCTTATTGTATATTTTAAAAAATGTTAATATGAACATGGAAATTAATAAATATGCGTACAAAAAGTAACAATACTATTTAATAGTAAAAGAAAAAAATTGATAAAATGAGCTACAATGGCGATTGCATTAAAATTTCTTACACAATGTTTTCAGCACTTATATTATTTTAAACTTAAAACTTTGGTCAAAAATATTAAAAAGTATTAATAGTTTATAAATTTGAAAGAAATATGATGCCACAAGTAACCATGAAAAAGCTATGTACCTCTACTGCTGTCTTCCGCTCTGTATGGTATCGAGGGATAACATATTTACGTGCTTATCCTATAAAAGAATTAAAGAAGGCTACACTTCTTTAATTTTTTTTATAGGATAAGGGTGACAAACGAGCACACATATCTATCCTCGATTAAGAATCAATATTATTCTGAGGTCTAAGACGGAATGCCTAGTTTCCAGTAAAAAGTGTCTCCGGTTCTTTATTCTCATCATACGATACACAATAGCGTAAAGCTACTATTTCACTCTGGTATTCTGTGAGAAGGTGGTGTTTACTCGGTCAAACCGACTTATTCGCGCTAAAATCATTATATAGTTGCAGCATGGATGGCTACCAATTTTGAATTTGGCTCAAGTGTCCATGGTTTACAGTAGCCACTACCAGTACCATCCGGTAGCCTGTAAGTTTTTTTTTAACTTCGGTTTAATATAATGAAAATATAATAAAATAAAAACATAAATAAAAAAATAATATAACATTAATGCAACAATATATTTTAGTTCATAGTTTTGGCCATTTAATGGCGGGGTAAGAGAATCAATCACTCCATTTAATCGCGTTGGTACCGTAGGAGATTCTATAAAAATACCAGATAAATGTTCAGCTCGACCGAGGTAAGACCACGCTCTCACAAAATACCACCGTAAAATAGCAGCTCAATGTTGATGTGTTCCATGTGGTGATGTCGAAAACAGGATACCCTTTTTAGTGGACACGAGGCATTCCGTCCATTTTCATTAAATCCTACCAAATAAGAAAGGCAATTTGATGTGTAAAGAACCGAGTTCTACTGCTAGCTTCTTACCTCAACTTGATTCAAATGGCCTTGCAAAGGGATGTTGCTATAACACTATTATTTCATATACCATGAGAAGTGCTACTGATTAAATCCATTTGATTATTTTGAACTGTAAATACCATACACCTTAACTCCACCGTGTCTCAAACTGAACTGTCTGAACTGGACAGTATTTCCTAACGCTTGCATTATTCATACCGCTTGCAATTTTACAAGGCGCAAGTTTGGCCTCGCCCTAGTGCCAGCTCCTCCCACTTTTCTTTCGCACTTTACTCATCCATCAAAAAGCAACCTCAATTTCGACGATCAAGTATCCATAACATCCAGATGATTGACGATCTACCAGTGTGCAATTTACCAGAAGTTTCTTCCTCTTTCAACTTCTTTATGGAATCGGCTACTGTCATTGATTTTTTCTGACCAATACGACTTAGGGACCTTCAAGAAAAGAGTTTTCTTTTTTAAAATAGCTGTAACACATAAGCGACAGTAGCCTAATGGCATGGCGCGGACCGCGATCTCAAAAAGGTCGTGGGTTCGAATCCGCCATTCGACTACTGGCATGAACCACTTGTAACACAAGCAATTTAAGCTTACCACGAGTGGTTAAGAGGAATACTAGTAATGTTTATAGCATTGTTAATATTCTTTAAAAAAACACACCTGCCGTTGTTCCCCAAATGTTGCAGTTGTTCATTGACGACGTCAGTCACTTACCATCCAGTGAGACGCATGCTTTTCGGTCCCATCTTATATAAAAATATTAAAGAATAGAAAGATAAAAAATATGTTTTAGTTGTATTAAGAACTAGAAAGTTTTCTCTGAATCATGCAAATATTTGAGATATCGTATGATCCACCTTTTGCTCTAAAATTTCTTGCGTACTGTACCAGCGTAAACTTGCGTTGCCGTCTCACAAGTTGAAGGGCGCTGAACTCATCCCAATTTCTAAAACTTTTGCTACAGCTGGTGTGATAGATACGGGTCTATACGCATTCACGTACGACCTTTTTCTTTTACCTTCGTAAGTAATTTATACTTTACTTAGCTTTAGATATTCTGGAAATATTCCACTTTTTAATATGACATTTAATAATAGTGGTATTTAAAAGTTTATCATTCTAACTATTTAAAAAAAATCGTAAGATGCGAAATTGTTGAACGATTTAAACTGTTTAGTAATGAATGTTAGCTTTTTCTCCTTGAATCACCAATTTTGAATTAAAAGTTATTTATTCGAAAAAAAAATTATATTACGTACAATTCCCCTTCGTAACTTCCCGATTCAAAAATTTTTAGGATGCAATGTAAAATATTCTCAGCGTAAAATTTGTGAATATAGGACAGAATACTTTTTATAGATTAATAAAAATATCCTTTCATTATCCAAAATTATACCTATTGATTGTACAATCTGTGCTACGAGTAATAATCTAAAATGTAGCCGCGGATTGTAGCACACGCGTAGCCAGTGCCGCGGCAGCGTCGTAGCGAAACGGTTGTCCCGAGAACGATGCACGATCGTTCGAAAGCTATCCTTTTTCACAAATCGTAGCGAGACGTTGTGCCTACGGACTTGAGCGTAGAATAAATTGCTAACTTTGAATGATTTTCTGTGATGTGATTAACAAATAATGTGTGTTGCTAAAAAAAACAACGCTTGTTTCTAAATTGTGTGTTTGTGGGTAAAAACTTAGATGGTCACAAATTATTTATTACCTGTAAATAATGTTTGCTGGATTAAATTATTTCATACAGCAAAAACTTGTTTAATCGTTTAATGGTCTGATATAACATCAGCCGTATTACGCGTAGAATATTTTAGAGCGTCAATAATTATTTCTTAATTTACTAAGGTAGATAATTGTATATCATGCATAATGTGCATTACTCATACCCGAAATCTAGTTATGAGTATTAGTTTAATACGTCAAAGAATAGCATCTAAACGTAAATTAAAAAAAAAGATTACATTTTTAATTTAAGTAAATCACTGGTACACTTATAATCATTGAAATTTCAAAAACCATTTAAATATATTTATGTAGCTCTCGAAAAATTAATTTCGTAATAAATTCATAATAAAATGAAATAAAAGTAATTTTTTACGAATGTTCATTGTGTTATTTTATGTTATTTTGAAATCCGTGATATTTATTTTGTGTAGAGTATCTATGTATTCACTGATATGAGTAATCATAAATAGTAATGTTAATGCAGTTATATATTATATACATTGTATCATAAATATAACATATATACATATGATATATTATTATTATGTATTTAAACTTCATTTTGAGTCTAAGTGCAGTACAAGTCCAGGAAGATTGTTGAAAAAGTCATGTGCAATTTTAGATGAAATAACCAGTCTTTAAATTATCATTATAAATCCAAATATTTATAATAATAATAATTTAAATTGGTACAAATAAATCTGTTTTATATTAATGAAACACTTTAAATACCTAATTAAATTATAATCTAAATAGGTCTCCAAGATTTCATAAAGTAGATGAATTTTAATTCTAAGTTAATAAGGCCGTAAAAAGGCATCTGCTAACATGAGTCTCTTTATAGTTGGGAGTAAAAAAAGAAAAATAGGTATCTACATTTAGGTGTGCGCCTATTTCACGTTTTGTTAAATTAAATCGATGAGTTTCATAACGGTTTAACAAAAAAAATTGTCTCATGTCAATTGCTCATCATGGCATCCCACCATGAGTCCACTTCAGCTATCGTTAATTTTTTCACCATAAGCCTCACATTCCTGACGCCCCTGCGTCAATTTTCCCATGCATTCTTAATAACTCTACACAATGTCGCTGTCGTACACTTTGATTGTCAGCACAAGAACACTTTCCTCCGAGTTTGATCTTAAAGTTGTTTTGAAAACATCACAGTCTTTTTTATAATCAATTTGAATAATGCCTAATTGTTTAATAGCCGAGCTCAAAACAGAAGGAGTTTCTATATGCGATGCGTATATTTTTTTAATCGTCACTCAATGATTTCCCGTAAATGGTACGGTCGATTTAAATGTTATTTTATATTAAAATATTATTTAAAGATGGAAAATAGGAAATTAAAACTTTTAGTTAGACGACATTGTAGTTAACTTGAACTTGTGATATTCTTTAGTCCACTTGAGTGGGAAAAATTTAATCTTTTGAAAAAAGTAACCTACTTTAAAACTAAGAAGATAATAAAATTAATAATAAAAAATAAGAAAATATAAAAAGATTTTATAATTCTTCTTTAGATTCTGAATTCGAAGCTTAAAATCTACGATACCCTATCTTAACACCGACTTCAGAAGCTATATGTTCTATATTATTTGGAAGTTATTATTTTGTTCTTATTGTTTACTTGTTATCGAATGTTTTTTTTCGACCGCTTCAATGATTCAGCTTAAAACCAGTCATCTTTCAGGTAGCTCTTACGATATCTATCTTTTGGATTTGATCTCCTTTTACACCTTATTCGTGTACCTAGTAGTTTGTTATTGGAGGTGGTTTGCAATAAACGGGAATATATACGTACGTCGTCACTTTATTGTTTTTGTTTTTCTAGTTTTACACTTTTCGTTGATATGCCTTATATACCTTTTGTATAAGCTGTATAGGCTTTTGATATACCTAACCAAACTTACCTACGATACCTATTAATATGCGATGTATCGCACAAAATGTACGAGGCTTTATAGACGGACTGATAGCAAAAATTTGTCAAAATCTGCTGAGTCTTAATTTCACAGATTTATGATGGATAATAGAATAGAATATTTTTATTCAGTACAAACGACAAGTAATTTTTATCGATAGTATTTTGAGAAATAATATAACACCCATAGGTTTCAAAATCCTCTGATGTGGAAAAAAACCTATCATATAAATATGTTTTTATACGTGATAGAGCCATGATACAGCTATGTTAGAATTAAATCATAAGTGGGTCATCTTGATCAGGGAAGGACCACGCTCTCAGCATAAAATGGTTGCTTTCGTATAGTGAGTGTAGAGAACTAGAGACTATTTTTATTTAAAATGAGCCATTCCATTATAGTTCTTAAGAGGTGTTAATGCATCTAATTTTTGATTCCTAATCGAGGATAGATGTGGATGTCTTGGGCCACAGCATTAATTTACCATCAGGTGGACTGTTGTTCTCGTTTATCACTCTCATTCTATAAAAATGTCGGTGCAAGAATATTGACTTTACAACGTGGTAAATGTAACATACCCTACAAGTAATGATACAAGTGAATTTACAATATAGGACTTTAAATAATCGATTCGCGCTCTCATAAAATTCAAGCGTTGTGCTTTTATGTTTCGTTTGATGAGGGACGAGAACCGAAATGGTTTTTTGTTGGTTTTCACAATAGCAACGGATCGTCTGCGTTATCAGTAGTTCAGTTTAAATGTCAATTTGTATTAAAAATTGTACGCACTTACCGTACATCATTTACTTCCCACATTTTTTTATTGTGTGCATATTAATTAGAAACATTGTTCATTTTAAATTATTGATTATGCATAATTTTTTTTTTATTCGATAGGATGACAAACTAGTACACGGTCCACCTGATGGTAAGTGGTTGCGGCGGCCCGTAGACATCTACATCTATCCTCGATTACAAATTAAAATGCAGATGCGTTGTCACCCGTGAGTAATAAGATGGAATTCCTCGTTTCTAGTAAAAAGGATCTCCGGTTCTCTACACTCACCATACGAAACACAGTAGCATTAAGGCATTAAGCTACTATTATATATATATATATATATATATTATACTGTTATATTGTATTATATATAACATTTTGTTATGAATTTGAAGCTGGATAATTTTCAATAACGAGAAATAGATTTACCTATTTCAATATGTTCGACCTTCTATCAGGAAATGGAAATAAAATATACTTTTGGTTTTACAAAAGGCTACTTATAAATGCTTCAATTGACACAAAATATAAGGACTTCCGTCAATAAATAGATCGAACTTAATGCTATGTTTATTCACCACTTTTATGTTTACGGAATAGATATGATATTAAGGTACTTAGTACTGTATATTACGTTTAATATAATAATTATTTTATACATACATCCTTGATAGCTCAGAGGATAAGCGCTTGCTGTAAATTTCACAATACGAAAGCATCCCGGGTTCAATCCCCGCCGGCACCAATAAAATAGTTAATTGTAGCTTATCACGTGCAAAAAAATATATCATGAGGACACCTGCGTGTCTGAGAAATAATATCTTTCGAGGCCGATGTAAAGCTACGGAATAACTGCTCCATAAACGCAGTTAGAAATGTTGTGGAGCCTTGTACTCAGCAGTGGGATGTACAAAAGCAGTTACTTTATATTAAACATCATTTATGTAAATAAACATATGAAAGAGAATTAGATATTACAAAACAAAATCAGCTGATGATCTTCTGGTTTACCTGACTCATAAATGGGTGGAGGCAGTAGAGTCCAAGGGAGAGACGTTGGCCATTAGTTTTGAAATAGTGAAGGCTTTCGATCGGGTTTAGCACAACTTTTTCGAACTACCTTGCTGTGGCTTTCCCGTGAAATTGTGATTTGGATCATCTGAAATTGGATCACCAGCTTTCTTGCAGGTTGGAGCTGCAAGGTCATACTAGATGCTCCGATCATAAGCCTATTAACGCTGTTGTTTCACAAGGCTGCTTGCTATTACCAACGTTTCTTTTGCATATCAATAACATTTTGCAAACTGGTAACATTCATTGCTATGTGGATGTTGTCATTCATTGGTATGCGGGTGTTGCTGTATACAACAGCCGTGCCAGTAATTCTCAGGAAAACGTCGAGTACCGGAAGAAACTTGTATATAAAATCGAGTCTTTGCTGAACAAAGTCTCGGATTGGGGGCAACTAAATCTGGTTTAGTTCAATCCTTAGAAGACACAAGTTTGTGAGTTTACCCCCAAAAAGAACCACTTTGTCGTATCCCCTCAGTTTCAAGGCACTTCTTTTGTTGCCTCAGCCAGTATCGAAATCTCCATGTTGGTGTCGAATGATGTGCAGTTTCGTGATCACTTGAAAGAGAAGGCCAAATTGGCATCTAAAAAGCTTAGCATGCTCAGCAAAGCGTGATAGTATTTGATGACGGTACATCCCTACAACTTAACAAATCGCAGGTTCGGCCACACGTGGAATACTGTTTCCATCTCTGGGCCGGGGCTCCCCAGTTCCAGCTCCTTCTACTTGGCCGCATCCAGCGTAGAGCGGCTCGAATAATTGACGACTGAGTTCTCTCCGATCGGTTCTTTTCACTGGCACTGCGAAGAGATGTTACATCCCTTTGCATTTTCTATCTCATCTATCACGGGGAGTGATTCGAGGAAATGTTCGGATTGATTTCAGCCGCCAAGTTTCACGAACGTACATCGCAACATAACTCACGATTCTGTGCACACCACCTTGATGTTTAACGTTTTACTAGGAGTGTTCTTCCTCGAATGACTCATGTGTGAAATCGTTTAACAACGGCAATTTTTCTGGACCTATACTACTTCAACCTTCAAGAAAAAAACTTACTCCTTTCTAAAAGGCCAGCAACGCACTTGCGTGTGTTGAAATGTTTCATGGGCGGCGGTAGTCTCAAACCATAGCATAGCCGCATGTTCGTTTGCCCCCTCTTTTGTAAAAAAAATATTTCATAGCACTGAGATTCATATAGTTTTTTATTGTTTTTTTTTTAAATAAATTATATGCATGATTAAAACTACTTTTACGGATTTTATCGCGTTTATTTTTACTTTTTATTTTTAATTCCCGACGTTTCGGGCGCTTTCCAGCACCCGTGACCATGGGTGTTTAGTTTTAATCATGTGTAGTGTTCGCGTAAATATAAGAAATCATTAAATTATATGCGTTATTAAATAAACTCCTTCAAATTACTAATTCTTTTTTAAGCGAATTTCAGTTCTAAAGAAAATTCCATAATGTCGTTGATTTAACACAAAAAAAGGAATGAAAAAAAGGTTGTAAGTAATCGTAAAATCAGGTTATCAGCTATTATAGACTGATCTTTATATGCGCCTACGTGCTCAATTTTTTTTTATGTTACCATGGTGTTTTCATTTCACATAGTGAATATTGCTTCGATGTCTAATAGGGTGCCACTTGAGCTTAGTGCGAAACTCGGAAATACGATTATTTTTGCGAATGCCAAATATGACCATTGTTTTGTCTTATTATTTCTCAGTTAGGTTAAAATAGCATGCATCGGCATGATCAAGTATAATAAAAAGGACTGTGCTAGTAAAATTCTAGTGTTAATAGTAAACGTATTGTGCAAACTTCGTAATGAAGATGTTGCCATAAACATCTTCTTGTTGAACTCCTTACTAAACAAGAAGCTAAAAAGATTTTAGTAAAATTGTAATTCTGATTCTGTCACGATCCATCCCTTGGTGATAAATTATTCATTTTTTATAGAATAAAGTTGATTAACCTGCACATAGTCCACCCGATCGTAAACGGATGCTGTGGCCCATGGACATCTACAAAGCATCTGAGGACAAAGATGGAATGCCTTGCTTCCAGTTAAAAGGTTTTCCAGTTTTCCATACGAAATACAGCAGAATTAAGCTGCCAGTTTTCGATGCTATTCTGTGCGGTCGTGGTCCTACCACGGTCGAGGAGACCCATTCGAACTACAGCCATAATATGGATACAGCGTATCCACCAGCTATCACGTATCTATTATTCTAGAGATCAGTTAGGTATTTCTAACAATAATGTTATGAGTCTTATTGGGATGTAATTAAAGCCTGAAAGACTTCATTATTCATATATAACAGCAAAATTCTTAATGGTTTCATTGATTATATTGGATAATTTCTAAAGTGATGTGTGGTGGTGAATTTTTACTTTTTATTCGTCTTGTACATCAGTCCGCATGGCTGGATATGGACCTCACCTGTTATAGGGCAGAATTGCCGATATCTTCACGCTTGATAGGCGTATTGGCGTATCGAAGTAAGAAACTCCCCGCACTTGTAAGATTTGTTTGGCCTTTCCTAATAGCCGTCTCTTACGATACCCACGCAATAAATGGATGCTGGCTTTTCTTAGGCTGCACACACACAACAATGAAATGATTGGATTAAAGATTAGTTACTTTTGCCAGCAATTAAAAAAATTAAAATAATATACCAGGTAATTTAATTAATCGTTAAGAGTATTATTCTCTAATCTATTCTTGGGGTTTTATCACAGAATTTTCGTATGTTGGTAAATTGTAATATGCAATGTAGAAAATCAAGTTCCGTTTTTACTTTGTTCATAAGCACTGTATCCCTATCGACATACATATTATTATATTATCTTTCTGTTGACCTTCATAATAGGCGTCACAGTAATAACTGTACGGCAATGTTTTGAAGTTAAAATATTGCGGTAGTATCTCCGTCAGATATTAATTAACAAGCTATTATAATAAAATGATAAATGTGGAACAGTTTATAACACTTCTTTTTTATATTTATAAGAAGGTAAACGAGCATGTGGCTAACCCAATAATGAGTAACCATCGCCGCCCAGGAACAACTGCAACACCAGGGAAATAACAAATGCGTTGCCCATCTTTTAAAAAGAGTAGGCTCTTTTCTTAATGATTTATGTATGTGTATATTTTGTGTAACATCTTAAATATAATAAATTAAATTATATCATATGTATTATTATTACTTATATATAACTAATTTTATTCCTAAAATTAATTACAGGATCTTATCTATAAACTTTAGCTATGAAGCATAGAAGTATTAAAGTGAGTGAAAAAAATTACGATATTGAACTAGGTACTGAACTTGTATCCCAGTCATTGTCTTCTTTAGAAATGCTTCCTTTATTTTTGTGAATGAATTAAAAATTAAAAATGGAAATTCATATTAATTGAAAAATGGTGCAGTGGTGATAAGTCACAGTAACAATGGCGATGGTAATATCTCAAGCAACAAAAGCTGCAATCGGTGGCTTCCTGGCCCTGATGATCCTAGGCGCTGTTTTGGTAGTAGGAACGGCATTTGGATGGTTTGATCCAAAAAGGGAAGACGAAGACACTCCGGCTAAAATTAGTGCAAGACTTCAAGGACGGACTTCGTTTGTCACTCATCGTGCTGTAAGTAAATGGATTAAATGTTTAAATTTTAGCAGTAGTACTATTAGAAAATTTGTACTTTTTCGCGTCCGGCCTTAATTCTTCCGTTTGATTAGTAAAACTCTTTTGTACGGGAGAATCATGTGTGTTTATTTTTACTTTAATACCTGTCTTAGGGTTACATACACAAAATCATTTAATAAAAATAAATTCGGAATGATATGAGTTTCATTCCCCTTATTTTATAATAAATAATAACATGGCGAAACTATAAGGGTTCCTAGTTGACTACGGAACCCTAAAAACGAATAAAAACATTCAAAGTTTATATTAATATACTCGTGTACCTTTATGTTAATTCATGAATAATATAAGTATGTATACCAAACAAACTGAAATACAGTTCGTTAAATAATGGTAAATACTTAGAAAAAAAACATTATTTAGGAAGATTAAAAAAGAAGTTTTGAAATGTCCCGTAATATGAATATCATTATTAATAGAAACAAGGATAATGATATATTATATTACTTTTTCTAACCGAGTTCTACAAACGAGACGGTTTGTTCACTCGTTCGTCTTTTTTGTATGTTTACCAATTTCTTGAAATCAGCTGAACCAAATTTAATGATTCATCTTTTATTAAATAAGTTATATGCGTGGTCCTACATAAATTTTAAGAAAACTTTTTTCATATTTCTCTACTGAAAAAGTAACTTAAGAGATTTTTAAATTACTAATACTCAACCCTTGTCATTTAACAAGATAAGAATACAAATTATCCTAATTTAAATGTTTCTAGGAAGCTAACTTATGAAATAAAGGATAATAGCTGTTAGCCGCTTACTTTGCTGGACTTACAAAACTTTAGTCATAATTGTTATTAAAATTATTCTATGTTCTACTCTACGACTTAATCGACTTCTGTACCAAATTTTATTAGATTCTGTCAAGCCGTGTAGCATGATTAAAAAAGAACACTAATTATTTAATTTAAATTGTATTCATAAAAACACTCGAGTCAGTATTATTAAGTCTGTGTGTGTGTGTGTGTGTGTGTGTGTGTGTGTGTGTGTGTGTGTATGTGTGTGTGTGTGTGTGTGTGTGTGTGTGTGTGTGTGTGTGTATGTGTGTGTGTGTGTGTGTGTGTGTGTGTGTTTTTTTTTCTAAATATGGCAACTGTATCAAGACTACTTTCTAAATATTTCTACAAAAGAACCCGTTTAACCATTAAATGTTCTCGGTTCATTAATTATCAATTAATGAACCGAGAACTACTATTGCTACTGCTAAACTTACAAATAACCGTAGGAATCCAACTAGTTGATGCAATAACAAACCGATATCATTAAAATGCTTTTGATGTCATAAAATGGGAACACCGTCATACGTATTTACGTCTGGCGTAACGAGTCGTCATATATTAGAAGCAAATTATTATTACTAGTATAGACGTAAGATAATATCATTTTTAACTTAAGCACATGCATATTATTACGACATTTAGGGGAAGCATAAATACATATTGATTTTATAACGTCAGCAAATGGTGTTGAACTAGTTCCTTCTAATTGTGATCGATAAGAAGAGATAACATTGTTTGTTCAAGTGACAAACATACTTACAATCCACCGGATGCTAAGTAGCTACTGCAACCCATGGATATATGCAACCAACTTTAAACAAAGAAGTCTACAGATTCATTGTCACACCTGAGGGTTAAGATGCAGGCTCCATAGCCTATAATGTACACTGCTCGTACTGAAGTGTTCTTTATTGGAAGAGCTAACCTAGTGCACATAAAACAAAATTACTCAACTCTTGGTTGAAAAGCCACAAAAAGCGCAACATTTTTGTTAAAATTATGACACACTGTGTTACTTGTTTAAACGGTTATTAGAAATGTTTATTTATAAAAAGAAGAAAATGTCTGTGATCTAAAGTCATTAGAAAGGTAATTATTAAAATCTTTGAAAAGCTACACAATACTACACCTACCACTGACAAAAAATTTAAAATTTGATTACTTACTTTAGTGCGATTAGCGATTAGTTTTTTTTTTAATACAAAGTTACAGAAATATTATTTCTTAAAAGATATATTCTACGGGTGGCCACATCCCCTGCCCCAAAGTAACATCAAGGTCAAAATAGAATTGGTATAATTAATCATGCATTTAACATAATTGGGAATATTATTAAAACATAATATTTTAGAAATTCGTGAATATCTAGTATACTTTTACAGGCATTACAAATTTATATCACACAGTCTCTACTTTATTTACCAACGTTTATTTAAATATTTCAAAAAACAAATTTTAATTTATGCCACATAAGTGCTTAAAATGTAACTTCGTTTATAATTATTGTATTGTGATTATTTTTTCTGATGCAGTAATAAAAATAATAAAAAATCAATTGAGTCGTAAATTACCTACATAACTTTAAAGAAATTATAATAGCAGAACAAACTGGCAAAAAACCTCAACTATTAAAGTTGTAAATAAAAAGAATCGCACAGGTGCGAAGTTACCTCTTAATTTCATTCTTTTTTTTTTGTTTGATCTTTTCGGCTAATGGTCGCTGGGCTGCAACTTCTTCCGTTTTTTTAAATTCATGTGATTAATTTTCTCTCGCAGTTATGTTTCGTAGAATACTTTTGTCTTCAAATCCTCGTTGTTTTTTTTAATCTTCAAAATTTTAACTTTATTGGTTCATGTATTATCTTCTATAAAATATGTAATACCTCCCTCTTCCTACGTTTGTTATACGTCTTCAGTGAACTTTTTGTCATATCCGGGTTAAAATCTAATCCATTATTATAATATTATATTTACATTAAGGTAGTTTACAGTTTATATTTACATTAAGTTACAGTTAAGTTGGAGAGGTCTCGTCTAATGAAGTCAACGCTCCGTCCCCCTCGTGCTCTAATCCAGAATCCCGAAACCTTTCAGCTCGAGTTACGTAACCGTTTTAAGTGCCTAGAAAATTGCAATGCAGTGGACGATTTGAATGACAAGCTCGTGGAAACTGTCCATGCGGTCGGAGCTAAGTTCTGCAAGACCCGCCGCAGAAGAACACAAAAACTCTCCGATCACACTCTTAATCTCATGGCTGTTAAACTGGAGATGAGGCTGCAATCGTCAACAGATTTGACAGCATACAGGCAACTGAACAGACAGATCTCCAAATGCATGCGGCGAGACTTACGCAACTTTAATAATGCTCGTATTAAGGAAGCAATCGAGCGGAACCAGGGCTCCAAAGTCTTTGCCAGAGATCTGTCTGCCAGTAAGAGCCAACTATCAAAGCTGAAGACTGAGTGTGGCAGCATCGTTTCCGGGACACCTGAGATTTTGAGTGAGATTGAGAGGTTCTATGGGCAGCTGTACACATCATCGTTGGAGCCACGCAAATGTGAGTAACGATCCAAGAGCAATTCTTACCCGACACTATTCCAATTAAATACCGGACGTTAGTCTGAGCGAGATTAGAATGGCTCTCCAGCACCTTAAAAACGGCAGGGTCCCAGGCGAGGATGGAATTACAGCGGAGCTTCTGAAAGCGGGTGGAACACCGGTATTTGAAGTCCTTCAGAAGCTCTTCAATTTCGTCCTCCATGGTGGCACTACTCCGGAGGCGTGGAGCAGAAGTGCGATGGTTTTATTCTTTAAGAAAGGCGACAACGCTCTCTTGAAGAACTACAGACCGATTTCTCTTCTGAGCCGCGTCTACGTGCTGTTTTCGAGAGTCATTACGAATCGTCTCGCACGCAGACTCGACGACTTCCAGCCTCCCGAACAAGCCGGTTTCCGAAAAGGCTTCAGTACCATAGACCACATACATACCCTGCAGCAGATTGTACAGAAGACTGAAGAATACAATCTGCCACTTTGCCTGGCGTATGTGGACTATGAGAAAGCCTTTGATTCCATCGAAATTTGGGCGGTGGTACAGTCCCTTCAGCGGTGCTAAGTTGACTATCGGTATATCGAAGTGCTGAAGTGTTTGTACAGTAGGGCTACGATACAATACAATACAATACTCTTTATTGTACACCAACAAAACATAAATATAACAAATAATGAGGGATAAACAAAAGGCGGTCTTATTGCTACATAGCAATCTCTTCCAGACAACCCAGAAAAGGAAATTAATAAAAAATAAAAATAAGATTAATGGGTAGGGTGCACTAAATTAGACAAAAAAAATACAACTTATATGCTATAAAATGACAACATACTTAAGGTATATTAGCGACCATAACTAAGAGGAGAAAGAGAGAGGAGTTAAAGAGACAAATAGTGTTCCTTAATTTGTTTCTTGAACACATTTAAAGATTGAGCACTTTTAATGGACTGGGGTAAGGAGTTCCATAGTCTTACTCCAAGAACAGCAAAAGATTTATCATAAAATGTCGAGGAGTGTACAGGACATTGGAGCGAAAGGTTTTCTTTGGACCGTAAGGAAAAATCGTGACAAGAGCTAAGAAATTTAAAACGTTCTTTCAGATAGGGAGGACTTGATACATTAAATAAGACGCAGTAGAGCGCAGAAAGTATATGAGTATTCCGACGAAGACGGATTGGGAGCCACTTGAGTTTAGTGCGGTATTCCGAGACATGGTCATATTTACGAAGCCCAAATATGAACCGTATACAGAGATTTTGGAGTCGCTTAAGTTTATTAAGTTGCTCCTCGGTGATATCAAGGTAACAAATGTCAGCATAGTCGAGGATAGGGAGTAGCAAAGATTGTGCAAGCGTAATTTTGGTGGAAATGGGTAAAATGTAGTTAAGCCTTTGAAGTGAAGCATAAGCCGCAAACATTTTTCGGCTCACTGCGTTAATTTGGGGTGTCCAAGACAGACTGGAATCCAAAAGGATACCTAAATTTTAACTACTTCATTACATGAAATAAGAATACCATTAAATACAACGGGTTGAATTTGACATTTTTTAATTTTGGAAATAGTTCTTGAACTCCCAATAATTATACACACGACAAAACAAAGATCATGTTTAATGTCCATGTCACACCTATGCCGGTAGTTGTTGGGAGCACTATGCTTGAAGTTGTTGACGAGTACGTTTATCTGGGACAAATAGTCCGACTAGGTAAGTCCAACTTCGACCAAGAGGTCAATCGACGGATTCAACTAGGCTGGGCAGCGTTCGGGAAATTACGACACATGTTCTCGTCAGGTATACCTCAATCTCTGAAAACTAAAGTGTACAACCAATGCGTGTTGCCAGTGATGACTTAAGGATCTGAGACGTGGTCCTTCACTGCTGGCCGCATGAGGACGCTCAAGGTCACTCAACGAGCTATGGAGAGGGCTGCTCGGAGTTTCTCTGCGTGATAGGCTCAGAAATGAGGATATTCGCAGTAAAACCAGAGTGACCGACATAGCCCAACGGATTAGTAAGCTGAAGTGGCAATGGGCCGGCCATATAGCTCGAAGAACCGATAACCGTTGGGGAAGAAAGGTTTTTGAGTAGCAGCCTCGTACCGGTAGGCGTAGTGTAGGGCGATGCACCACTAGATGGAGTGACGACCTGGTAAGATATGCAGGAAGTCGATGGATGCAGGTGGCTCAGGACCGTGCTTTGTGGCATTGCTTGGGGGAGGCCTACGTTCAGCAGTGGACTTGTGAAGGACTGTAATGATGATGATGATGATATTTACATTGATAATTTCTTTCTCTTAATTTATTTTTGTTCTTTTATGTAGGCCCCGGCGGTACGCATGCATTATAGCAGCGCACGGCCTGTCAGGGTCGCCGATTAATGTAGGAAGAGTGTCAATAAAAGGAGACGTGTTGTTGGTACTAAAACTTTAATTTTACTGTTCACTTATTCTACCTTAGAACTATTATATTATTTGGTCGTGTGGGTTACATGACACTTCTCTGTTATTTTTATACAAGACTCTTTAAAGTTATAAATAACTCTAAGCCGCAAATTACATAATGAATAAGATAATGAAAACTTTTAAGTTTATGACCCCCTGTTATATGACAGTTATGTATGTGAAATTATTTCGGGGAATAACATCCGTGACCAAAATCATAACCTTACCCGTATTTTTTATAATAAAGTAACGGCGTATAATTAAAGCGCATTAATTTGTTGACAATATTCCAACTAAGTGAACATTTTACAGTTTAACGACTTTCAGGGCAAAGGGACATCGTTCGGAAGTACTTCACCGTCGCCGCTTTTGTAAACAATCTCCAAGTAATGCATATTAATCTTTTGATTTATAAGACTTTTAATGTTATGGTTTGGTTTTGGAATCAACAATGATAAATCAGTATCGCTTTCTTCAAAAATATGCTTTAAATTTTCTACTTTGGTTGTGGTTCGATTTGAACCACATTTCAATTGTTAAAATAAATTTGATACAATTTTATTTTACAAAAGTGATAGAATGCGGACTATTTCAGCACCGTCTCAACTGTCTCAAGTCTACCCGATTGTATGAATTATTTATTTGTATTGCAAGAAGTCTTTTCTACGTTTTACCGGGCGAAAAGGGCGTGACTCGACTGTATCAACCTAGTTCAATACCTTTTTGTTATTTTTATAAATAATATATTTTTGTTTTGCTACGAAAAACAGTAATAGCGGGATACCTTTCCTTTTACTTATTTTTTACATCGCAATACATTCATAATATTTTTTTTACTATCGTTATGTAGTATATTGACTTAATTACCAACATAACTGTTAACCTTATTGGAAGAACAGGTAGCTAGTAATATAGTATAGGTTTTCTTTTATCGATGCGATAATTACCCTTGATGAAAAATATTACTTGATATTGCTTTTACGTCCGCTATAATTATTATCATTTCATAGACGAATCAATAAGCAGAAACGCGTTAAGAATATTAAGCTCATTCACATTAGATTCACGTGAAATTTTAGAAAAAAGAAAGATGTAAGCTCGCTTTATAACATTTCATGTGAATTGTGTTTTTATTTTGCTCGGTGTTAATTCAATTTCAATGTTTGTCTAATTGATTATGTGACTTATCGACATACATTCACCTTACAGGTTTTACTTTTGCAATAATTTTCAGCGCATTATTTTTTTTTCACATTTAATAAAAGAAATATAGGGACCGTCAAAAAATTTCACATTTCTTAACAAAATGTCATGTAAATTTCGTTAAAAATATAAGGGCTTATAAAACCAGATACGTTATGCCCTGCCCTGTTGAAACCGTGCTTAGTGGCATTCCTTCCTATGTTCAGCAGTGGACATCTGAAATGATGTATTTTACAAATAAATGAATTAAAGCTTATCATATCATAAATCATAAACACTTCCATTTGGCAAGATCCACACACCTCTCTCGCCTTCTCCACATCCATATACCTACTCATACATAATGGTTGGTTAAGGGTACTCTTAATTCGTCCCATATTCAATATATCGCCAATTTGGTCGATAAACTTTAACTTTATAGGGAGCAGAGCCATGCTGCAGCTATATTTGTATGTTTGTGGCAGGAATGGGTAAACTACTTATGGGACTACGCTCTCACAGAATATCCTATTTTTATAAAATAGCATTTAAAAGTTGTTGTGTTTTGTATGATGAGTGTAGAGAACCGGAGACCCTTTTTACTGGAAACGAGGTATTTCATCTTACTCCACAGGGGTGGCAGCACATCTACATCTTGATTCTTAATCGAAGATAAATGAAGATGTTTTCGGGCCACAGCATCCACTTACCTTCAGGTGTTCTCGTTTCTCACATTCTTTTTAATAAAACCAAGGACGTCCCTTTTCCACTCTGTCGTTCACTTCTGCAACATAAATTTGCAACATAATTTGCTTTTTCTACATAACCAAATAACCGAGTCTCCTATATTAATCCTAGTCACAACATCTTCTTGGAAACCAAACTCTTCTCCTATCACACAATTTCTCACCCTGTCACTCAGATTCGGCCCTATCATACTCCTTAACGACCGTGTTTCTACTGCGTTAATTCTATATTCGTGCTTTTTTTGTCACCCCCAACTTTCACTACCATACGTTAAAGTAGGGACTAACTTTTTAAGAATTGCCATACGTGCTTTTTTTGACACATTATGACTTTCCACAATAAAGTATAAAGCCCCATTTACTCTATTTCCTGCTTTCACCCGTTGTTCCATATCCTTATCAAAGGTATAGATATAGCTTAACAATTTATATAATTAATCAACACTTAATAAATTATGACAAAGGAATTAAAAGTGCATTCCGTATTTAAATCTAAAAGTTAATAAAGATTTAAGGGAGCTATATTTACAAGAATATTAAAAGGGGAATATTATGGTCTCTAAACTGAAATAGTACCAATGGAAAAAATGTCAACTAAAATTGAACGTAATATTTTTTCGTTTGTATAATACGTAAATTTTATACATATATTAATATCTCATATTCAAATTTGAAAATCATCAATTAGTTTTTAGCATTACTACAATATTCCTTTCAAAAACTTGATCAAAATGAAATGTTCCTTTGCCAGCTCTGTTATACCGGGAGTTCTGCGATTTTTATTTATTTTATTAACTCAAGTATTACGAAATCGCAAGAATGAAAATACACTTGAAAAGTGTTTCTCAAAAGTAATGCAATGATAAAAATGAAACTATGAAATATTAAATTATTTCTCCGAAATAAATGCATAAACTCTTAGGCCTTTTAACCAAATGTGTAGGCAGAGACTACGGACTTCAATTTGGTATGACCCCGACTTACCTCTCCCTTTTTTCACTACTACGGTACTATTATGGATAATCTTAATTTGCCCCATGTTCAATATATTGCGAATTTTATGGTAAATCAGCACTTAAACTTGCAATTCATTTAATTGGTGCCGGCGGGGATCGAACCCGGGTTACTCGCATTCTATTATATTTCCAGCGAGCGTTAACCATCTGAACTACCACGAATCTGAGTTTACAGTTGCTCTGAGTTGAGTCTCATGTTGTTCTGGGACTTCATAAATCCCATCGTTATGTGGGATTTATAACAAAAACTATGCAGTCTGCGTTAAAGTTACAGCCTATATGCATCCCACTGCTGGCACTGCCCTCCTCTTATTCCTGATAGGGTTTTAGGGCAACGAAGTGTCCGCCGCGCTGCCTCAATGCGAGTTGGCGAAATTCACATGTTTTCGAAATATTTTTTTTCATGTTTCTCAGATATGCAGGCTTCCTCACGATGTTTACCTTATTCGCCAAGCACGTGGCAAATCAGCACTTAAATTTGTAATTAACAATTTCATTGGTACCGGCGGGGATCGAACCCGGATTGCTCGCGTACTGTGCGTTCAGGGAGCGCTAACCATCTGAGCTACCACGGCTTCCATCTGTGTTACTTGCCTAAAATGTCATAAAAGACGACTAATGAGATATTGGGTATATGATGGTTTAATCGACGGGCTAGCCACCTATCACGTCTATCACAATTTTTCAACTAAGCTCATATTTTATGGATAAACGAGGCCTAAGTAGCTCGCTGCTCTTAGGACTCTGCTTCTCCGTCCGGGATTACAGGCGTGATATTACGTATGTATGTATATATGTATTGTATACAACCCCGGTTAGGCTTTTTATGGTTAACTTGTTGATTGGCCCGTGGGTGTAAGAGTTCCGTGCATCACGCCACCTTAATATCGTAGGTAAATGGTGTCAGTTACATGTTGCTGGTGTATCGGAAATTCTGGTGAGTTTTTAGCTATTTACACAATGGTAAGTGACACCGTACGACGGCTGTGCCAGATTTAATGCAAGGGTCTACGGGGTAAATCTATATTTAATCGAGGTCAAAACAAGTTTATACATACACACACATATTATAGAAAATAGTAGGTGGAAATAGGGGAGATCTCCCGTTGGGCAATATGTTTAGCCCGGGAAGCAGGCGAAGCTCCAAGTAGCACGAACATGTGTATATTTAATTAATTAAAGATTAGTTGAGAAACTTCGAGAGTGTAATTTCTGTTTCGTTTGTAGATCGGTCCAGATGCGTAGTTGCAGCGTGTTGACGGCGCCGCTATTAAAGATTATTTCTATTTATATTCTACATCTTATTCAGTATAAATTACTAGTAGACAACCAAGCTACAGTCGGTAATTCATTCTTAGGACGATATGTACACGTTTTTACCAAAACCAAGTCTATATACACCGAAAGGTTTAAAAAATTTGAAAAAATAAAACTACTTTTACGGATTTTATCGCGTTTAATATATATGATTTTTAAATCCTGACGTTTTTAATACTTTCCAGTACCCGTGGTCACGGGGGACTGAAATAACTGATGTTGAAATTAGGATGTTCTCTTTTTAGTTTCAATAGGCTCACGTATGATACTTGGTAGGAATCGACGTTCTTTCGCGAGGATTTGCAGTCTATCATACCTTATTTTTATAGGTTTTAATTGACCACTAGGGCAAAAATACCTCCAATAAACCACCAAAAGAACCAGCAATAAAATCCAGGGGAAATTTTATAATAAGAAAAAGAAACATCGAGTAAAACTACTATTTACGGATTTTATCGCGTTTAATTACTATTTTACTTATTTTTATTATCGCAACGTTTCGGGTACTTTACTGCCCCAAGGTCACGGGGGGGGGGGGGGGGGACTGTGATGTTTGACGTCCCAATGACATAGCTAGTTGGTCTACCTTCAGTTTTTGAATATCACGTAAATTTACGCAATCATTATTAGAAAATGAACAGTTTAGAATCACGTATTATTCTGTACAATTAACTATATTTATATTTATACGTGGTAGAGCCATGCTGCAGTTATATTTAGTATTAGAGTTGTAGCACGAATGGGTCGGCTCGACAGGGGAAGAACCACGCTCTCAGAGAATGCCCGTATAAAATAGTAGCTTAATGCTGCTGTGTTTCGTATGGTTAGTGTAGAGAACCGTAGACCCTTTTTACTAGAAACAAAGCATTCCATCTTAGTCCTCACGGGCGATAACGCATCTGCATTTTGATTTGTAATCGAGGATAGATGTAGATGTCTATGGGCCGCAGCAACCACTAACCATCAGGTAGACTGAGTGCTCGTTTGTCACCCTATCCTATTAAAAAAAACTACACAAATCATATTATAAATAAAATTAAAGTAACACCCTGTATACAACCCACTGCTGGGCACAGGCTTCCCCTCCTTTCTGATAGGGTTTTAGGGCAAGGAAGCGTCCGCCGATGCTCTAATGCGCGTTGGCGAACTTCACATCTTCCCGGAACGTTGATGCTTCACATTTCGTTCCAGGAAGTCTGCAGTTTGCGATCCTATCCTAGACGGCCCCAACCATTACATCAGATTTGATAGACCACAAATCCTCGCGAAAGAACACTGATTCCTACCAAGGATGATACGTGAGGCTATTGAAATTAAAAAAAACATCCTAATTTCAATAGATAAGGAGGCTGGGTACTACCACCTGCTTGGGATCCTATGATCAATAAAATTAAAACTAAACCCTAGCATACCACTGCAAGACCCCAGGACATAGTCAGTTCATTTTGCATAGATCGGACCATAAACAATAATTGAAAAAGCTGAAGGTACTCCGGGTTTAACAATGACATCGGGACGTCAGTCATCTCAGTCCCCCGTGACCATGGGTGCTGGAAAGCGCCCGAAACGTCGGGAATTAAAAATAAAAGTAATTAAAAGTAAAATAAACGCGATAAAATCCATAAAAGTAGTTTTAATCAATGTGTAGTGTTCGCGTAAATATAAGAAATCATTACTGTTGATGCTCATCAAATAATCGTAATGAAATTTTATTGTTACAGGTAAATCCAGAAGAAAACAGACTTCCGGTTATATCTCACTCGTCTCCGTGTAAGTGTCATTTTTATTTTGATATAAAATTGCATTGTTTCGATCGTAAATTATTATGATAACTGTTGAAGACCTATTGCCTATGTACACATATTATTAAAGTAATTTGCCTAATAGGGAACTCATTTAGGACCTATTAGACGCACGATTGGTAGTACTGATTTCCCGCCTTAGAAGCCATGTAGATATTAAATTATTGCTTTACTTGCACAAAATCGCGTGCAAAGGGTGAACTTTGTGCTGGTATTTTTCTCCGTCTACCTGCGAACGGTCCACGTTCAAACAGTAAAAAAAAATATATATACATAGGTTACACGGTGCAGATATAAGATGTTTTTAAGCACTGCGAATATAATTAAATATTTTTCAGCCCTTGATTCGAAAATATAATAATGATCGAACATCACTTAGAGAAGTTTGTTTCATTATATATTATAATGATATTTTAGTACAAGTATATTAACTATATGTTCAAGCCTTTAGTCATTTTTTTAAAACTTTAGTAATTATAAATACACAAGGACACCGAAGGAACCTTTACAAGAATGAAACATACCGTTACCTCTGTATGTCACTAAATATAGGTTTCGATGAAGAGTACTTTAGCTTTTTTCCACACTTGCTGCACGGAAGATTCTACAAGGCTTTACATGATCATTTTGTAGACTCAGTTGCCTCCTTACGTTTTGGTGACATCCTCAGGGAAACGGATGATTTTGTCTGCAATATAAGTGCTATCTAGATAATTTAAACCAACATCTGTTGGAGACGCATTCTAAGGAACGGCATTAACGAGCTTGTCGTCATTCCGATGAATCACTTAGAAATGTCATCTCCAGTTGTTTGACGCTTTCTAACTATGTGTAGTTGCACCGATAAAACCTAGTAGCCAGAATTCTAAACCAGGAGCTCGCCTTAAAATACGGTCTCATGGATTGGAAACTGTCTTATTATAAGTACTTGCCGGATGGCGTAGGCAAAAATGACAATGTCAGGCTCTACTAGGATCAGGCCATCATGACAGACAGGACTATTCTTGGGAATAAGTCTAATATTGTATAGATGGACTTGACACAGTCAAGGATATTTTTGATCGACATTACCATTCCATATGATGAGAACCTCGTGAAAGGCAAAATAGATAAGCAAATAAAATATCTGGACCTAGCTTACTAGGTGACCAACATGTGGGGTGCTCTGTCAACCAAAATTATTCCTGTAGGCGACTCTGCGAACGGACTAATCACGGTCAGCCTTTTGAGTTATCTGAGGTGACTATGACACCGTGACGGATGGCTCCGAGCACAAATGCATAAGGTGGTGCTCTTACCACCCGCATCTTCTTCCGGTTTCTTTCCCTTTCCCCTAACCCACGCTGTTACTTCTGAATATCAATGACATGTTGCAAACCGGTAACATTTATTGCTAAGCAGATGACAGTACTAGTGATGCTTTATACACCAGCCGTGCCGAAATTTCCCGGGAAAACTTCACCGAGTACAAGAATAAACTTGTGTCTGTAGTTTCGACATTGTTGAACAAAGTCTCGGATTAGAGGCGACTAAATCTAGTCCAATTCAATCCAAAGAAGACACAATTTTGCGTGGTTATCACCAAAAAGAACCCTCTTGTCGTATCTTCTCAGTTTTAAGACACTCCCCTTGTTGACTCAGCCAGTATCGGAATCCAAATCATTGACGTATCAAAGGGTGTGCAGTTTTTTGGTCACCTAGAAGAGAAGGCCAAATCGGCCTCTAAATTTCTTGGTATCCTCAGCAGAGTGGGATAGTATTTCATACCATCGTCTGCAATTTTACAAGGCGCAGGTTGAGCCACACATGGAATACTGTTCCCATTTCTGGGTCTTGGCTCCCCAGTGTCAGCTCCTTCCATTTGACTGTATCCAGCGAAGGATGACTCAAATCGCCAACAACCGTATCCTCTCCGATTGGCTCGATACACTAGCACTGCGAAGAGATATTGCATCTCTTTGCATTTTCTATCGCGTCTACCATGGAGAGTGTTCTGAGGAATTGTTCGGATTAATGTCAGCCGCCAAATTTCATGATCATACATCGCGACAAAACTCACGATACCATCCACACCATCTGGATGCTTGGCGGTCCATCACTGTAAGTTTTACTAGGAGTTTTCTGCCTCGTATGATCCCTGTGTGAAATCGGTTACCACTGGCATTTTTTTGGACTGACACGACTTAGTTATCTTAAAGAAAAGAGCTTAATCCTTTCATAAAGCAAGCTGTCACTTTCCATCAGGTGAGCCGCATGCTCGTTTGCACCCACTTCTATACAAAATCTGTAATTGTTTAAAATGACTTCTATTTACTACAGCAGTGTTTGGTAGTGATTCCATAGCACGCATTGAAACGAAATATTTGGCTAGCTCTCCTTAGTAAAAAGTTACAGCCTATATACCTCCCACTGCCGGGCTCAGGCCTCCCCTCATTTCTGAGAGGGTTTAGGGCAAGGAAGTGTCCGCCGCGCTGCCCAAATGCGTGTTGACGAACTTCACATGTCTTCGAAATATTTTTTTTCTTATTCCTCAGACATGCAGGTTTCCTCACGATGTTTTCCTTCACCGCCGAGCACGTGGTAAATCAGCACTTAAAATTGCAATTAACAATTTCATTGGTGCCGGCGGGGATCGAACCCGGGTTACTCGCATTCTGTTATATTTACAGCGAACTTAAATTTGGTCTAATTACATTTTTTTTATTTGTTTGTAGTTTGTTGTTGAAGTTGTTAAAGAAGGCAGTGTAACAGGTGCAAAAATAGTTTGTAGGATTGCTTTTGAAGCGTGCGATTATGTATGTAGGACGGAAACCACCCACCTACGTTTTTTCTGATTGAAGGTAGATGATTCGAAGGAGGAAGCAGTATAATTTTAAGCTATGTAGTATTCCATTTTAGTAATAAAATGTGCCCGTACAACATTTTTTATTTATTTGCGACTTTCTGTTCTACGTTGGACTGTTACTTGCTTCTTAACTAAGTGTCATAAAAACTCCACAAGTTTTACGGCGATATTTTTTTTAATTATTCTAAGCCAGCACTTAGCTACAATCCCACCTGATGGTAAGTGGTGATGTAGCTTAAGGTGTTAAAGCGGACTGACTTAACAAAAACCTAATCACTCTTGCCTTGAAGATACCCCCATTGTAATCGAATGGAAAGACAGATGCTGGCAACTTATTCCACTCTTTTGCTGTACGCATGACTAACGACGTAGCAAACCATTTGGTTCGAATGCGAGGTAAGTCAACAACGAAAGGGCGGAGACTGGTCGAAAGTCTAGTTGTCTGAAGGTCGAAGGGAGAGGGAAGAATTAAATTATGCAATTCCTGCGCACACTCTCTGAAATGCATCCTGTGGAAGTCCGAAAGGCTGAATAATTTGCGCCTGTGTTCGAGGCTGGTAAGATTGGTTTTAACCAAATTCTGGTCACCAATAAGCCTCTCAGTATGCCCTTCCATTGATCAGCTGCTAGGTGGCATTTTGCAGCACCAGCCCATATGTGGCAGCAGTACTCCATGCATGACTGGTCTTGCACTTTATATAAAATAAGCACCTGTCCCGGCGTGAAGTAATAGCATACCACAGGTGGACTGTGTGTTCGTTGGTCACCCTTATTCTATAAAAATAAAACTTAAATATAAACTATAGCCATTGAATATTGTTTACTTTACTTAAATTTTAACTATCTTTATACCTGTCTTTGTGAAGAGGGGAGGGGGGGGGGGAGCGATATTTACCATTTAATAAATTGACATATTTTTTTATTAATAAAGCCATAAAATAATATATAATCAAAAGCTTTTTTTATAGCATGTGCATTTGGTTAAACTTTTTTTTAATTTCTGTATATTTATCCATCTTTCAATGACTTACTATCTTTCATCGATTTTCTCCGGTTTTCAATTACAGATTTCATTGGACAGAAAGGACAAAAAGATGAAAATGTAAGTATATTAAGGTAATCATCATAGTTATTTTGATCCTTATGTATTTTAGTTGCGGTGAATAATACAGACATGTTCTGTTATGTGATGCAACAATAAATTATACACATAGTCATTATTTATTATTTGCCTTACAAATGATTGTGTTGTTTATACAGGGGTCGACTAATGAAACTATGAATAGGGATTCCGGAACATCCGGAACGCTGGACAAACTGAAAGAACCCACAGACGTTAATGTTAGTCCCAATTTTAATTTTTGATAAACACCTAAAAAATTTATAACATTTTTTACGATTTTAAAAATGTAATACTAACAAATTTTTCTTTTGTATTAGATGCCGCTCTCAGAATATTGTCAATGCAGCGTTAACGATATATCTCGAATCTTGGAATCATTGCCTGAATTAAAGGGTCCACCAGGTCCCCCAGGGCAAACTGGAATAGACGGAACTACAGGGGCACCAGGAAAAACGGTATTTGTTACAGGCACATACATAGTCTCTAGATTTAATAAACTTTATCCAACTAAATTTCTGTCAACATTCACTTTAATACACCTGATCAAACTCATAAGAACATTATATTTGCTTATTATGAATACATGCACAGTAATAAATGAAATTGCTGGTATGTAACCTAAAACGTAGTTATAAATTTATAACATAATTGCAATGAACCATTGATACCTTTAAAATTTTAAATCTTTATGAGTGGGGAGGTAATAGTTATGAGAACATTACATTAAACTAAAAATATTGCATTCCATTTATATAAATATTACAGAATTGGCTTAGTAAAGCTGACCACAAACAGCAACTACAGCTTTCTTAGAGGTTTTGCCAGATTGGGAACCCAGAGTTTCAACTTTCACAACATCCATGCTTTCGACTACATTTCCGCAGACCACTTGTCTTCCATCCACCCAAATTGTCTTCACAGTTGTAATAAAGAACTGAGAGCCATCAGTCTTAGGACCAGCATTAGCCATAGAGGGCACACATGAGCCAGTATGCTTCAAAACAAAGTTCATCACCGAACTTCTCACTAAAGATAGGCTTGCCACCAGTGTCATTATGGTGTGTAAAGTCACCTTCTTGCAACGTAAAATTAGGGATTATTTTATGTTTTAGTTATGTTCATTAAAGTATCTACATAATCATCAATTTCTATTATATATGAAAAACTAGAATTTAACACTTTGTGTTTCAATTTTAAGGGTCAAATGGGAGATCCGGGTCCCCCTGGACCCCCTGGTGTCAAGGGCGAGCAAGGTGAAAGAGGTGAGTCGGGCTCACCTGGCAAAGAGGGCGAAGCTGGTCCTAAAGGAGAACCTGGAGCGGATGGTACACCTGGACTACAAGGACTTCCTGGACCACCAGGACCCCCAGGAGCAGTCGTTTCAGCTTTAGTGGTAAATTTAGTATGAAATCTTATCAATGAATGTTTATTTTAAATACTGCAATTTTTTTATAAAAAAATATATTATTTAATTCACATAAGAAAAAAAATCTTAATTTTTAATTCATTTTTATATTGACATACATTGATTTTTTATTTACTCAGAAAACCGTAGATAATTTGGGAAAGTTACCAAATATAAATTCAAGCTTATGGTTACTTGTAATGTACCTATATGATTTAAAATAATTGAAAACTATTTTATATTAATATATATTTGTATGCTGTTGTATGTATTCATTTATATACATTTTACTTTTAAAATATAAACAGCTATCTTACACATATTTATTTTAAAACTTTTCCCTTACCTATTATTAATTCTTCACATTTACCTGTGCAGGAGTCAACAGGATTATACGGGTCTAGTAATCATGGAAATCCCGGGACGCCGGGAGAAAGAGGCCCAATGGGCTTACCTGGTCCTCAAGGCGAAAGAGGTTATCCAGGCAATAAGGGTGAAAAGGGCTTGCATGGATCTAAAGGAGATAAAGGCGATAGGGTAAGTAAAAAATGTTCAAGTCTGCTTTTATTTATATGCTCACTTAGGGAAAACTATTAAAAAAAACGTTTATGTTGTAAATATTTCATAATAAGATGGTGAAAAGTTCCTTATTAAATTATAATATATATTATACAATGTGTTATACGTTTTTAATACTTCAGTATGACTAATAGTTGGTGTTTTAATAGGCTTATTATACTCGTCCTCTTAATTTACTTACTTACTTACTTACTTACTTATCGTCACGCACAATCCCTAACGGGGTAGCCAGAGAGAACAGATCGCCAAGTGTCACGATCCTTACATACCTCTTTCGCTTCTTTCAGGTTCATTAACTTCTTCATACATGCACGTCTAGGTATCCGAGTACTCTTGACCCTCCCCTCTTCGAGCAATTTGCTCACATGGTCTTCGAAAGTTAGTCTCGGTCTACCTCGACACCTTTTAATATTTACTTTCGCTCTATATATTTTCTTCACCATTCGGTCTTCACTCATTCGTTCAACGTGTCCAAACCATTGGAGTACGCCCCTATCAATTTTTGTGATAAGGTCATCTTTCAATCCTGCCATATTGCGAATCTCTTCGTTTCGCTTTCGGTCGGCTATGGTAACGCCACACATTTTACGAAGAGATCGCATCTCCACTGCATTCAACTTGCTTTTATGCTTCTTCTGGCATACCCAGGTTTCGCTGCCATATAACAAAGTCGGTACCAACACTGCGTTATGTATTGCAAGGCGTGCACTCTTCACCACGCCTTGCCTTTTTATTAATGCATTCAGGGCACCATTGACTTTGTTTCCGGCAGCGACACGCCTATCCACATCTAAATCACATCTTCCATCCCGGCTGAAAGCACTCCCCAAGTATACAATTTCATTTACCTGTTCTAGACATTCCTGATTTACCCATATTTCACATTTCGTTCTCTCTTCGTCCTTTTCAAATACCAGAACCTTAGTTTTATTAGCATTCAAACGGAGACCTTTAATTTCACATTCCTCTTTCATACACGTGACTAATGCCTGCAGTTCTGCTTCTGATGGTGCAATAAGCACTGCATCATCAGCATACAGCAGACAATTAACTTTTATGTCACCCAATTTCACACCCAAACAGCTATCTTTCAGCTTCTGTAAACAGCTGTCGAGATACAGTATGAACAGCCAGGAAGACATGACACAACCCTGTTTTACGCCCGCTTGGACGCTAAACATGGGTGACAGGTCATGCCCTACCCGCACACAGGCTTTACAGTCATAGTAGAGTGACTGCACAGCCCTTAACAATCGACCATCCACACCACATCCCGGCAACAGTTCCCACATTTTCTTCCTTATAACCTTATCAAATGCTTTCTCCAGATCCACAAAAGCACAGAAAATCCTCTGGTTAACACTCAGAAGCTTCTCCGTGATCATGCGGAGAGAAAACAACCTCTTAATTTAATTCAAATTTGTTTTGATTTTTATTTCAATTGAATGAATGAAAATAAATTTTAGTGAATTTTTGTTGTTCACAATCAAGTGTTCCTTTCATCAATTTTATATAAAGAAATACTTACATTTTATCACTTAAGAAACGGAAAGCGATTATTTTAAAAATAAAGAATTCTACAGTTCGAACAATCATCAATAAAACTTTCTTTGACAGTTTCTAGTCTTATTAATGTAAGAATTACAGGGCTACGTGGGTATTAGAGGGCCATATGGTGCCAAAGGGGAACGAGGTCAACCTGGTCGCGATGGATTGCCGGGTCTTCCGGGGCCACACGGCCGGCCGGCGGAAAAGGGCGAGAAAGGTAACTCGACCATCAAATTTTATGGCACATTATGACTTTTATTTATGCTTCAGAAAATGTGTGTAGTATTTTGGACGTTTCGGTTGCTTTAACGTTTTTAGTTTTTTTTTTAAGTAGATTTTTCGAAGTGTTCCTAATTATTGTCAAAGTTGTTTGCTATTACTGTCTTAATATAATATATGTAATATGTATGTAGGTATGCAATGTAATATGTATGCGACTTTGTGTCTTTGTCTCTACCCTTACACTGGTTTTGGTTTTATAGAGCGGCAAAGCTTTAGGTGACCATATTACCCTCTCGACAGTAGCGAACATTACTTTATATTATGTTTCAATTCTTAGAAAGTTAATTTATAAGGCATTTCTTATTTGTATTTATGCGTTTTAGTTTCTCATTATGAAATAATAATCTTAATAATTTTCGTACCTTATATTCTAATGCAGGTAATTTTAAGCATTACAAAAGCAAATTGCAAATAAAAAAGATAATTCGATATAACAAACACATTTAATCATATTATTGAAATGAATTATCCAGGTGCACGTGGTCTACCGGGTCCACCGGGTATTTTGAATCCAGGATTGCTAGAAAATTCCGTGGGGAGCAGTTTAGAACGCTCCGGTAATTATGTATTATATTTCATTAGTTATTTTTTGTTCATACGTTCATAGTAAGTTACTTATAATGAAGTTTTATACGTGGTACAGCCATGCTGCAGTTATGTTAGTAGTATAGTTGTAGCACAAATGGGTGGGCTCGACCGGTGAAGGACCACGCTCTCACAGAATAACAGCGTGAAATAGTAGCTTAATGCTGCTGTGTTTCGTATGGTGAGTGTAGAGAACCGGAGACCCTTTTTACTGGAAACGAGGTATTCCATCTTAGTCTTCACGGGTGACAACGCATCTGAATTTTGATTTGTAATCGAGGATAGATGTAGATGTCTATGGGCCGCAGCAACCACTTACCATCAGGTGGACTGTGTGCTCCATGTTTGTCACCCCATCCTATAAAAAAAGTATTTAGAGCAAAACATTATTGAGTCGTAGAAATATGATTAGCTATTTTAATTAAACATGCTTTTGTAAACGAATAATGTTCATTAACAACATTTCCGTTGTGGAAGTGAAGTTTCTATAATATTTTCCAACAAACTTTCCACTTTGACTTACACTCATTACAATACAATTTCGTTTTTGGAATTGCTTCAACCATTATGACTTACGGCATACATAATAACATATCCGCTTACCATGAAACCTCGACTAATAACTTGACGTGTGTTTTATGTTTATATGTTTTCCATAACGTTAACTGAATATAAATGACTTACGGTTCGCTATTTACTGTCGTACCACACTGAAAATTGTAAGGTTTGTGCTTTATGAAAACGCTTTAAAGCTATTTGAGTATCATTAAATGAAACTAATTATACGGATTCTACTTTATCGAGTTTAATTTAAATTAAGTAAATGCGATAAAATTCGTAAAATTGGTTTCTTATAATGTGTAATGTTCACGTGTATATAAGAAATCATACTTGTTAATATAAGAAATCACTGCTAAAGCATCTTTCATATGGACACATGAAAGATACTATAGGAGTTATTTCATATGGACTTATTTATCTGTAACAATAATATTATGTATACTGACATTTACATAGGGCTGCGAGACGTTTCCCTCCATTCAAAGGGTGCTAAAGGAGATAAAGGAGAACAAGGAGAAAAGGTATTACATATTTTTTAATAAAAAATATAAAATTAGATGTAGTGGCAGTGTATCATCCCAGGTGGGTGTCGTAAGAAGCGACAGAAATAATTTACAACGGGAAATGGATCGTAGCGACTTCTTGATAACAATCCAATAATTATAAAAACCTGCGGGTACCAACCCAGGGTGATAACATTAGCAAATTGGGCAGATCTATGACCCGTGGTAGCTCATATGGCTACCACGGGTCAGCTAGCGCTCGCTGTAAATTTCACAGTACGCGAACAAACCGGGTTCGATCCCCACCGGCACCAATGAAATTGTTAATTGCAACATCGTGAGGAAAGCTGCATGTCTGAGGAATAGGGGAAAAATATTTCTAAGACATGTGAAGTTCGCCAACACGAATTAGGGCAGCGCGGTGGACACTTCCTTGCCCCAAAACCCTCTCTGAAATGAGGGGAGGCCTGTGCCCAGCCGTGAGACGTATATAGGATGTAAGTTTACTTTACTTTTATGAGGCAATCTATAGAAAAGACCCATTTTCATCGGTAAACATGTATTGGGTTGTAATGAATAAATAAATAAAAAATAATTTTAGCCTTTTTTAAATAGTTTAAAGTTTTTATACTTTTAGCTAAAGTATCCTAGTTAACTGTATGTTGTGTTTTAAGAGAAGAAACTTTAATTAATTGACTTATTATATTATATTTTTCTTTGCGAAGATGAAATTTTTTGAATTACTCCATGTTCATTATAGGGTGAAAAGGGAGTAAGAGGTATAGAAGGACCTCAAGGATTTCCGGGAAATGATGGGAAACCTGGAGAGCGTGGAGAAATTGGACCATCTGGGGTCTCTGGTCCTCAAGGTGTGCCAGGTCTTAACGGATCCAAAGGAGATAAAGGCGAAGCAGGTGCGCCTGGGCCAGTAGCTATTTCCAAAGATGAAGCAGTTATAATAACAAAGGTAACAAAAATTATTAATTTAAAACAACTGCTACTACTGATTATTTGAAAATAAACCAATTTAACTAGCATAATATATTATAGGGAGACAAAGGTGAACCTGGTCCTAGGGGTAAGCGCGGTCATCCTGGACCTCCGGGATTAAAAGGTTCACCTGGATTACCTGGTCCTCCAGGCATACCTGGCACTAATGGAATTTCTGGCGACATCGGACTGCCGGGATGGACAGTAAGTAATTAATGTCTTCCTTATTTAGTTGTTGCAAATGAAGTAGTTTTCCTTTATTTAGTAGTAGTTTTTTTTTTTGCTCGGTATGGTATGATACTACAAGCTCGAAGTCCGAAGAGAAGTCGCTCTCGCTATGTATGTGTTGAAAGTAATGAGGGGTAGAATACACAACCCGAGTGCTCGAGATGTTGCGACTCAATGCGCTAGACGGGTGCGCGGGGCGTCGGAGGCGGCCGTCGTTACTCGCGGTGTCGCGGGAGCGCTCCGCACTGATGCAGCAAACGCCGTTCACGCGCGCGCTGCGTATGATCAACTCCATGCCGGAGCTAACTGATTTGATTTTATGTTCGCTGAGTGAGCTCAGTGAGGTGACATGTAGCATTATATCGTTGACTACACTGTCTAATTTGGGTCTTATTAGTGTAGTTAGAGTCTCATCCGGTAATGTTTGTGTGTGAATAAATAAAATAAAAAATATTCATTTTAGTTGAGAAATCTTTAATTTTATCCATCTATTTAGGGTCCGCCAGGGGCTACGGGACAGCCTGGCGCGCCAGGACCAAAGGGTGATAAAGGCGATTCCGGAATTGCTCCCTTTGATTTTGGAAAGGTAGTTCATCTTTTTCTACATAAAGTGCAATTTAAACAAACATTATTTGCTAAAATCTGCATCCTGTGGAAGTGAACGGTTTGTATAATCTAGTTTTAACATCTTCCTTTGCTTTTTCACAAGACGCATGCAGATTTTTGCAAATTGATAGCACTAACGATCTTTTTTTGCGAAATAGTGTCCGATTTTATTAAATATGTGTCTTTAATTAAAATATTACTGCACAGATTAAAGGGGAGAAAGGAGACCGGGGAGACGATGGTTCGCCTGGCTTACCTGGCAGGGATGGGCCAAGAGGTCCACCAGGTCCACCTGGTACTCCAGCTACGAACATTCAATACGTCTCAGCTCCGGGACCTCCAGGACCACCAGGTCCTCCCGGACCTCCCGGGTCATTTAATGTCAACGAATTGTCCGAGGATTCATTAACAGACAGTCCAGGAGTTAATCGTCGTGGGCCAAGTGTTGGTATGAAAGTGCACTTTCTACTTTATTTAATAACACATTTCTAAAACATTATTTATTTCGTTTTAGTCTGTCAAAATGGATAAGTAATTTCCTTCGTGCAATTGTTTTCTAGCTCGTTAATGTTTTCTGCAAATTGCTTCAACTCAAAGTGCTATTGCATGTATAGCACGTTGATTATTGGTCGCTCTTTAATCATGCCCAAAATTATTTATATTATTTTATTCCCTCCTTTATGTGCGTTAGATCAGCGTGGCGAATAAATCCTTTCCCTAAAACTATCTCCTCAGAAATGAGAGGATGCCTATGCCCCGCAGTGAGGCTTATTTAGGCTGAATTTAGCTTTATTATTTAGGAATATAAAACTGTGGTTTAATATCGTAAAAGCATTTAAAACATTTCATGTTATTTTGTTATTAAGGGAAACAACGCGACGCTCTTCAAATTCTTAGAAGCTTAAATCACCTCATGCAAAACCGTCAAGAGATTTATGGTAAGCCAAAATGTATTATTTTTCTGTATTTTCACCTAAATTTATATTGACAGTTTTAGAAGCTATATCAGTAGTTTAAACTTGCTTGTCCATCGCATGTACGATTCTCACTGGTATAAACCACATGGTGTTCAACGTTAGCCACGATCATGAAAACGATTGTACATCCGCGTCACTATAGATTCAGTTACTAACAGTAGTCAATTGTGGTATCACTTTTGATAGTCAATCGTTTTATATTTTTTTATATTCCCAAAAATTGCTTATTTTAATAAAATTGAAACCTTGGAAGATTAAATTGAGAGATTATCTTTCTGGATCTAGATACAGGAAATTTCTAAAATGCACCAACTGTTGCTGGTTTATATAACTTAAAAAAAAACCTAAACGAGCTGATTGGTGAAGATGTAGTTGACACTCTCACAATGACGATAATACTCCTCATCACCATTCCGGAGGAGTTCAGTACGGCATTTTCGATACCGCCTTTAGTCAGTCGCCAGAAATTCGTGCTTTAATTAACAGGCTTCACAAATACAACAGTGCAGTAAAGTTGGATTTTAGCGAAATTTTTATACGAGTTTACATATGCTGTACACAAGATTTAGGATAATATGCTTAAAAGATGCGCTTAATTTGTCAGGTTTCCGAGATCCTTCAGATACTCTGGAAGACGATACAGATTTCGATGATGAAGAAGAAGGCAAAGCAATAGTTGGAACGATTTTGTTCAAAACTACAGAATCTTTATTAAAAGTAAGTAATTATTTGTATACATATACAATATCTAATGCCAGTTTACACTAAACCTGTGCATAATATTGTTACTAGCTAATATTAACATGTGTTAAGTTATAAGTCTTTAAATCATCCACTAGTTGACAGTTTCGGAGCCGATAGAGGCATTTATTAGGCTATTTGAAGTAAATAATTTTGATTATAATAAAATTTTGATTGTAATAAAATTTTAAAAAATTTAGAATTATTCAGAATTCATCTGAATTCTAAACGTTAAGTGAGTAGGTAATGTATGCAAATAAGTCCAGAATATCATGTTTCTAGCTTGGCACACCCTGTCCTCGAGGTACTTTGGCGTATATCATACGAGAGCAAGCATTGCTTGTTCGTGTCAACAATGGCTGGCAATATGTCGCGGTAAGCAATGTAACATGTCTTAAGTTAGTATGGTGTAAAGTTAGTACACCTTCCATCCCAACAGTGTTTTTAACAATAAATAACTTTGTCTTTAACTTCATTATGCAACATGTGAATGTATTTTTTATGGTTTCAACTTACAATACTGTACTTACTTTTACTTATATATTATACTTTTTATTATATTATACATTTCGTCTGTCACTGTTATGATCGCGTCTTTAATTACTTAATTATTTAAATATTTTCGAAGTACCGAAATACTCATGCATACATAAAAAACTTAATCTATATGCCACAAAAAACATAACTTGTAAAAAAACCAAGTCTCGCTACTCCTTAGTTCTTCCACCGTAAAAAGTTGCGAAATCCATGCAATACCAAGTCGGTTAATTTATTCAGTCCCGGCTTAAGGGTCTTCTGTGTTCTGTCTCAAGTTATTACGTAATTAGCTAACCTAACAACATCTTATTGTGACCACATCAATATCAAAAATCTTTTATGCTTTAAATAAATAGATTGACTCCGGCCATCGAATGAAAACATAATCACAAGAAATACATATGATAATTAATTAGAAGGTGCTAGAAGTGCCTTAGAGTTTTGATGATCGGTTAGTCAATCAGTGAATGACAAAATTAAGAAACTTTGACTAGTTATAATTCTTAAGCTACTCGTTAAAATTGAATGAAATCTGAAATATAATATGTTTATACAATGCCTGCTTAATACTGAAAATTCAGGCTTCTATTTTTATCCAAAATGAAGTTATAGGGGGGTCGAAAATGGCTTGAATTGTTTTGGGAAAAAGATAGTACGGCCGTACCGCTTTTTTGCTCGACATGGCGGGGGCACTACCATACCCCCAGATAATATATTGGCTTACAACGGTCCATATTTAATTATTTTTATTAGACCATACTTAATATTTGTTTGCCAGCATCTATAAATGCGCGTCAGATCATAGAATCAGATGAAAGTTCCAATTTCACGTATCTCATTGAACTTATAATTGCAATAAGCGGTAACTTGCGTTGGAAATTAATACAGTATTAAAAATTGTAATCATAATATAGAAACTACTAGCAATACAACATGTTTTACTTAAAATGATGTTTAAATGAAATAATGCTTTCATTTTATATTATATTATAGATGGGATCACTTTTGGCAATACAAACATCACCAAATGGTGAACCAACAAGAACTCCTCTTCAAAATGTTTTGGAAACATCTAGTTTAATTCATCACAAGAATCCTGCAGGAGAAGGGCCGGTGGTAAGAAATCAAGTACTTTTATTTATAATGAACTCTTTTGGATCTAGCCTCTTCCATTATACTGCATTCCTTTTGATTGTAAGATATTCCATAATGTCCATTGTTCTCAATTGTGTTACAAGAATTAATAGCACATTATGACAGGTAGGTTAGATGTCGCCAAAGTAAAATTCTCGCATTCTCATTTTTACCACTCGATAATTTACATTTGTCAAATACGAGATGGTTGTTACACTATTTATACCGTGATAATAATTGCGATGATTCACTAATACTACTAAAATAGGGCAAAACATTATGGTTTCAACGTTAAATTTCTTACCCGCAAAAAACAGGGTATTGTTTTACACGTTAATATGTTTATGTATTTCGTGGGCTCACTCTCTAGCTAAAACAGCTTGATGAATTTAATATATTCTTAATATATTTTTAAATAGGTGTCAAGTAAGGTAATTAACTTCACGATAAGTGTCATGTAACCAAATTTAAACAAAATAGGTAGATCCATTATTCCTGAGCACAAATTTGTAATGCCATCTGGTTTTCTTCTTCTTCAAACCGGAATACAACGGTTTGTTCACTGCTGTAAGAAATAGATAAAAAGGTATGAGTCAAACAATATGGAGCCTTAGACAAAAAAGTATCCATTTATATAGAAAATTGTTATATTAAATTGCATCATGTTTTAATAGTTACGTCTATCCGCTTTAAATGAACCGCATACGGGAGACATGCATGGTGTAAGCAGTACCAACTATGAGTGTCGTAGGCAAGCGCAAAGAGCCGGGCTTGAAGGCACTTTTCGAGCCTTTATATCTTCAAGGTTAGTGCTATATTTTAGATACTGTACTTTAGAAAATAAGTATAATTTTGCACATGAATATATTATATTCACATTTGGAACGCTCTTATTACAAAAGTAAAATATGTTGCATTGATTTTATATATTAATGAATTTGTAGCGTTACCTTTTTAACCAGATTTAGAAGCACATTTTTTGAGAAACAAATAGAAATACTAGACAAATGTACATATAATATTTAAAATATAATTTGAAATATTTTAAACAAATCTATTTGTAAATCGATTTTTTCAGAGTTCAAACCATTGACTCCATAGTGAATTGGGTTGACCGAGAGATTCCAGTAGTGAATACAAGAGGAGATGTATTATTTAACTCATGGGGAGAAATGTTTGATGGGTCTGGAGCCCTTTTTGCTCATGCTCCTAGAATTTTCAGCTTCAGCGGAAAGAATGTTTTAGTCGATGCAAACTGGTAAGATTATACATAAATAAGATTCATTATCTAAAATATTAATTATCTCTATATTATTTATATTATTATTACAATGAATAAATTTCATAGGCCAACAAAAGCTGTTTGGCACGGTGCTAGTCCCAATGGTGAGCCAGCAATGGACGCTTACTGCGACGCATGGCATAGTAGCAGTGCTGACAAATTTGGGCTTGCATCTTCATTGCATTCTAACAAGCTTTTAGATCAGCAAACGTAAGTATAATCAAGTGTTATTTAGTTGTACCTATCTTCTTATTCGTAATGTTTGAATTATTTAAACTAACAACACACATATATATATATATATATATATATATATATATATATATATATATATATATATATATATATATATATAATGACTATATATATGTATAATAATGACTGTATTATATAACATATCATTTTGTAATTTTTAGATACTCTTGCAGTACAAGGCTGATTGTACTCTGTGTTGAGGCAACACCAGCAGATACAGTTCGAAGAAAAAAGCGATCAAAGAGAGTCGCGTAATTAAACTTTTTTGTTATTTAACATTATCAATATTTTTAATAATAAAAAATGTTTTAAGTTTAATATTTAACTTTTAACAGATTTCAAGTTGGTGACAAGTCAGAACTGTTCAAAGATGATGAAGAAAAGAATCGTACTAGACAAATTTTATAGATGATCAATTCCAAAATAATTTTACTATAAGAAACTTTGTGAAGACTGTAAATATTTTAAATGTAGGTTATACAGAAAAACTTCAAAGCAATTATTCCCGTGGAGCATATCGACAATATTTAATTGATCACATCATAAAAAAGTAAAAGTTATTTTAAAGAGCGGTTTCCAAATATCAATATTATGTAAAAATATCTAGTTGTATTAATGTTAAACAAGTTTAATATTTTAATACTCATAATTATAAGAAGAATGTCGCGTATAAAGTTAAAAATTATCCATGACATCCTAATTACTTTATATGTCTCTTGTTTTAAGCTCCACATTAAATTGTGTACCCATTTTGTATTTTTTTACTAAAATCATCATTGAATATTTAAATATAACAAGATCTGATTATAGTTAACTTTTTAGTTCTTCGTTAAATTATATAGCCTGCAATACCCAATCAATTGTATTATCAATTGTGTTATCGATTTGTTAAGTAAGAATAATATTTATAAACGTCTGCGTCGGTGGTTTAGTAATAAAAAACGTGACTGCTGATCACGTGGTCCCAGGTTTGAATCCAGATCGGGCCAAAATCAGATGAAGTCACTAAATTCACAGTAGCAGCCCAGCATCAGGATGTTGGATTTGTTTCACCCCGTGAGTAGTAATGCACAATAATCCATCGGTCTTGCGCCAAATCTATATCGTGACTGCTGATCATGTGGTCCCGGGTTCGAATCCAGATCGGGCCAAAATCAGATGAAGTCACGAAATTCTCAGTAGCAGCCCAGCATCAGGATGTTGGATTTGTTTCACCCCGTGAGTAGTAATGCACGTTAAGCCATCGGTCTTGCGCCAAATCTATATCGTGACTGCTGATCATGTGTTCCCGGGTTCGAATCCAGATCGGGCCAAAATCAGATGAAGTCACGAAATTCTCAGTAGCAGCCCAGCATCAGGATGTTGGATTTGTTTCACCCCGTGAGTAGTAGTGCACGTAAAGCCGTCATTCTTGCGTCAAATCTCCCACAGGTAGTGTTAGATTGCCCATTGGATTTTAACTGTGAGGGAAATAGACCTATACTTGAGCACACACTTCGTCTTCGTCAAGACTGGTTGCCGTGACCGGAATTCGGCCGGGAGGATATTATGGATAAAATAATATTATTGTTTTCGTCTCTATGCTTAAGTTTTAGATCTATTTATTTTTCTTAAGTCTTATGAATTACATTCGAAATTTAGTTTTGTTTTTGTTATGACGTACTATTGGAATCCGCCCTTTACACTAATCATTTATTTTAGTACATAGTAATTTTGTATATAATATAGATGGCTTTTGGATAAAATATTATAATACTTAAAAATATATTGACGTCATTCCAGATTATCGAGAAATAAAATAAATTTCAATAATAACGAATCTTACAATTTACAAGGTTTTGCGTCATCTTAAAAATGTACTGTCATTTTTAGTAAGCAGTTGTTTGTTAAAGTAACACATTAAGCATTTTTATTATTATGCCACTAACGCCAATTTCGACGCCAGAATTTAAGTATTTTATTTCTGAGCATAATAATTTTATTTTGTTATTTGTTACTTTAGGTTACTTGTTACGTTAAGCAAAATAAATAAAAAGTCAGCTTTCGATATTTTGTTTAGTGGCATACGTTATTTTATTGTTAATTGCATAATAGTAGTTTTGTATTTGAAGTCACAGTTTTGTGCTATAATCTGTGATATTACGTTATTTTGCTATTCTAAGAAATCTTGATATTATAATTCAAAAATTCCATAAGGTGTTTCTGTTTCACAATAAAATATTATAGAAAAGCTTTTATTTTGTTTCATGCTAATTGACGTTTATTGTATGTGATAAGTACAGCTGTTTTGAAATAAAATATATGATTTATTCGTAGTTTTATTTTTTATACGGTCTAAGGATATATTGAAACTGTTAAATCATTGAGATATAGTTTTAAAAATTATATTCTACCACTTTGAGAAGAAACTCCAGTCGATATTCGTATAAGAATAGAAATTACCGAATTAATGAATTCAGGATTTGTTATTAAATTCTAACAACATAGAAAAATTATGCACAAGATCAAATTATGAGTTTTTAATCCGATTGCTTTGTTGTTACGTAGTATTGAGCGTAAGACCGGTACCGCCAGAGCATTGAAGGGCAAGCACCACGAGATGCAGTGACAACCTAATGAATCATGCATGAATCCGATGTATGCGGGTAGTACAAAATAGGGTATTTACATCATGTTGTGGCGGCGCTGTTGTCGCGCCGTAAGCGAAACATACCGAAGCCTAAATCACGCTATCAACATTCCGAATCATAAACAACATATATAGAACATCTCCGAACTATCACACGGAGTGTTGGCCGCTCCCCGGGCAGAAGACCTTGCCTGGCGGAAGATCTCCCCTTTTCCTTCTACGGCCACATGTTAAATAATTAAAGTATATATATATATATATATATATATATATATATATATATATATATATATATATATATATATATATATATATATATATATATATATATTATATATATAAATATAAATTTTATATTACAATTTTTAGAATATTTTTCTTGTCTGTGCCTTAATCTGCAAAAATAATGTCCGCTGTCTGCCAATTTAGATATTGTCGTGACGTCACTGATCCCGCCTAAGGGTATTAGTATTCTGTGTCACTGATTAAGAGAACTAGCTAACGTAACGTTATTTCGAAAATTTTCAAGTTATCATTACGATAACTGAGTTTTATTCCAAATTTTATTGAAAGGGCATCATGGAAGACGCATTCGTAAAGACAGAAACTAATAACCTACCAAGGATAAATAAATTGATGGCGGTAATTTTTTTTGCATGCAATCCCAATTTTTGATCCCGAGTTGAGGAATGTTAAAACATCAATATAAGTATCTATTACCAACTTTTGTTTATACAAAAACACCATACCAAGTCAGTAGTATTATTATTACAAGACAGTATAGTTTATCTGTAATAACAACAATTAGCAATCATTAGTTATAATACCTAAGTTAACGTAATTAATTACATAATTTGACTTGCGAAACCCTTTACCTCATGATGTTTTGTTTTGTACAAACGATAGTAAAATATATCATACTTACATTAAAATGATCTTCACAGAAGAGTAGTCTAGTTTTTCTGGACAATGTATTCGGGTATCTTCTTGCCAGTTTTAACTAAGTATTTCTTATATTTAAATCAGTTGACACTTGAATCCATAACATTCCCGGCGTTCTTATGGTCGTATTTCTGCATTCGGGCACAACACAACAATGATATAAATAGTGAGTCACTATTGAACATTAAAAAAGTACTTTATGCTTTGCAACATCGGCTTAATTCTAGAACAGTGACGTCACGAGAACAGCATGAACATTGAACAGAACGGCGGCTAGCGTTTTCACGTGAACATTTAAAACGATAGATTAAAAGTAATCACTCTAGGATTAATTTAAAACACTTTTTGAAAATGGATGTAATATCTTTTTGTGCTTTGTGATAAAAAACGATAAAGGCAAATGTTTAGGACGAGTTGTTATTGTGATGACACAGTACTAAATTATCGCGCTAATACGGGAAGTATCGTACATATTATGACATCGATACATAATGAATTCGTGGTAATTTAATTCTATTAGGTTTTCACCTATGAAATTAATAAATTAATTATTAATTACCGTTGAAACATTTTAACATAATTTTTTTATAAATTTTATTTCTGTTAATCAAAGTACATATCATCCATGCAATCGATGCATCTTTGCCAAAACCAAAACAATTATATTTTCGGAGACAATTATAGAACTGGAGGTAAATAATTCTATTTAAGTATATTTCATTAAAACAACATTATTTAAAGCACTAAGTACTTATTTATGAAATGTTGTCGCTTTATGTGAAAATTAATAAGTTGTTCAGGAATTAAAACATAATTTTTTCGTCTCTGCGTCCAAAATAACACTGGTGACCGAAACAAACGCACCTCGCGTACTTGTGGCCTATGAGTCACATGTGAGGCGACATGGTCACGCGTTTTTATGACTTCTGTTGCCTTATTATTTAGATTTCTTTGGGAAAAAGGGTTCTAGAGCAGAAGCCTCGTACCATTAATCGAACTGTAGGTTGGCTCCCCGCTATATGAAGTGATAAACTGGTAGGACATGCGGGAAGTCGATGGATACAGGTGGCTCAGGACTATGCTTTGTAGCATTCCTTGGGAATTGCCTAAGTTCAGCAGTGGACTAATGAAGGCTTTCGTGATGATGATGGCGATGAATAACTAAAATAGTATGTTCAAAACCACCTACTCAAAAGATGTTATAATATGAAAATTGACGGAAATAAATCTAAATATATATAAATTACGTGTCACGTTGTTTGTCCGCGATAGACTCCTAAACTACTTAACTAATTTTTATTAAATTTGCACACCGTGTGCAGTTTGGCCCAACTTGAGAGATAGGATAGTTAGTTTTCTTGCCCATGAGTGACCTACAATTTTTTTGCGAAAACAAGGATTTTTTAAAAGGGTGTGACAAAGTGTCGTCGAAAAGAGCAGAACAACGTCTGCCTGGCAGCTGGAAGCTAGTATTGTATTAAAAAACAAACATTTTTAGTTATTATTATCTTTACTTTAGCTTTATTACTAAGTAAAAATACAGTATTATAATATGTATGTTATCTATTAACTTTACTTTTGGAGATTCTTGTAATTGGTATAATTAAAAGTCCAAATTTTAAGATTTATCCTCGTTTAAAAGTTCATAGATCGCGATAATTATATCTTCAAAAGAATGTTCGTGTCTATGCGTACTTTAATTGTACGTTAATGAACTGTTTTCGCTGGGCCTATGTCAAGAAAAATGATAATATATTCTGCACACCAATTTCATTTAATTTTTGGGCGTCGTAAGAGGCGACAGACGGAAACTAACATTTCTGGTAAAAAGCGACAGTAATAGTCGTGGTAGGGTGCGAACCGCGAATTCTAAAGGCCGTGGTTTCAAATCCGTCATTCGGATACTGTCGTGAACCAATCCTAAACAAGCGTTTGGGATTATTAGTAATGGTTAAGGGGAATATTAGAAATAATAATAGCATCATCATCATCACCATTACATCCCTTCACAATTTCAGTGCTGAACATAGGCCAACCCCATGGAATGCCACAAATCACAGTTCTAAACTACCTGCACAGATCGTCGGCTGCCACTCGAGAATCTTTTTTCTCAACCGGTTGTCGGACCTTAGAGCTATATTATGTTCGGCCCATTGCCAATTCAACTTACTAATTTGTTGGGTTATGTCCGTTATTCTGGTACTACTGCGAATATTCTCATTTTTAGGTTTATCACGCAGAAAAACCCCGAGCATAACCCACTCCTCAGCTCGCTGAGCGACCTTGAGCGGTCAGCAGTGAAGGACCACGTCTTATATCCATGAGTTATCACTGGCAATACGCACTGGTTGTAAAATCTTGTTTTAAGGTTTTGAGGTATACCTGACGAGATGTGTCGTAACTTCCCGAAGACTGTCCAGCCGAAATGAATCTGTCGATTAACCTCTCGGTCGAAGTTGGACTTACCTTGTCGGACTATTTTTCCAGGTAAACGTACTCATCAACAACTTCGAGTTTAGTGTTCCCAACAACTACCGTCATAGATTACGTGGACATTAAATATGATCTTTCTTTTGTCCATATTCATCTTAAGACCTATCCGTTGGGAGACACTATTTAGGTTATTAAGCATAGTGCTTAGGTACCCCAGCGATTTTGCCATAAGGAATATATCGTCGGCAAATCGAAGGTAAGTTAATAGCATCATTCGCATTTAAACAAATGAATAATAACATTATCAGTAGCGTCTTCCTAATAACAAACCAAAAAAACCTTCGGTTACCAAGCCGAATGCCACGCTAGACTATAGAAAACCCTCTTATTAGTCAAAAAAAAGTTCTGCAGTAGACTTTGATAGGTTGTAATGATGTAGTTCTACGTAGAATAGTTCACAAGTGGCTCCTTCGTACGAACTAGATCATTGAGATATCCCCACTTCTGCTGGGTGAAGTGATCTAGCTAAAGAAGGCTAAAATTATCATATCTCAGGGTAATGATTTCTTAAATTTACGCGAACACTACACATTGAATAAAACTATTATTTACGGATTTTATCGCGTTTAATTACTTTAATTTATTTTTATTATTATCAGTTTTTTAATATTAATTTTTGGTCTGACGGACCAAAAATTAACTACTAAAAAACTGAAGGTAGCCGGACTAACTATGACATTGGGACGTCAAACATCTCAGTCCCCCCCGTGACCATGGGCGCTGTAAAGCACCCGAAACGTCGCGATAATAATAAAAATAAATTAAAGTGATTAAACGCGATAAAATCCGTAAATAATAGTTTTATTCAATATCTCAGGGTATTAACTTCATTACCTTACTTGATGAAATATTTCTTTACATATTTTATGACTTAATTTATGACCTATTTTACCGTACTAGTGACTTAATTTAAGCGCTTTTGGAGCGCTTTCAATAATCATCATCATCATACACAGCCCTTCACAAGTCCACTGCTGAACATAGGCCTCCCCCAAGTAATGTCACAAAGCACGGTCCTGAGCCACCTGCATCCATCGACTTCCCGCATGTCTTACCAGGTCGTCACTCCATCTAGTGGGGGTCGCCCTACACTACGCCTACCGGTACGAGGCTGCCACTCGTGAACCTTTCTTTCCCATCGGTTATCGGTTCTTCGAGCTATATGGCCAGCCCATTGCCACTTCAGCTTACTAATCCGTTGGGCCATGTCGGTCACTCTGGTTTTACTGCGGATATCCTCATTTCTGAGTCTATCACGCAGTGAAACTCCGAGCATAGCCCTCTCCATAGCTCGCTAAGCGACTTTGAGCGCTTTCAATAACAATTTTAAAAATACGTAATTTCATATAACGGTATCGAATATTAAAAATTTCATACTCGATGATTTTTATATATATTACGAGTATACGTGTTGTGTAATCGTTTCGTTTCATCATGGGTTTATAAACACGGCTCTGGGATTAAATACTCGCCGAAAACTTTGCAGCACGCGAGAAACTGTTGTACGATACCCGCCAGCACCAATAAAACTTAAGTACCGTGAGCTTGGCGCTGGAGGAAAAGATAGTGAAGAAACCTGCAAAAATGAGAATCAAAAAAAATTAAAAAGCGTGCCAACATGCATTAAAGGCAGCATGGCGGACACGTTTTTGCGTCCGGTTGGGTTAGTTCCACCCTCTTGAATATTTGTGTCACTAAATGCTGATGCCTGCACTGCTGTAATTTAGTCTGAAGAAGAGAGAGAATAGAGAGAGTCGGTATAATTACAGGATGTAAAAAAAAACGACGAACCTACAGTGTGTATATTTACACGAACTATACATTCTTCTCATACCTCAAAATCTATTAAACCATTAACACACTTATATAATTTTGCATGTCTATTAAGGCCGTTTGAATAAAAAGAATCCCATACATTGGATGAAATACTGAATAATTGGGTATGAAATACGTTACGGTACGGTCTTAATACCGCCCACTGCGTATTAAGTTATATGAGAAATAAAAAAAACTGTTTGTAAGAATTTATTTGTTTTTCCATTTATTTCATTTAAAATTTAGAAACTACACCTTGATATATCGACCACCTGAAAAAATATACTTCATATTTTTGTATATATATTAATGTATATCACTGGTCTAATAGTATATTTTTTTTATATAAATAGATAACATTTACGTGGTAGAGCCACGCAGCAGTTATCGATAGCCGCGGCACAAATGGGTCGGCTCGGTCGGGGCAGAACCACGCTTTCATAGAATACCATTACGTATCAGCAAACAGAATAATGCTGTTCTGTTTCGAATTCACAAATACGAGTATATAAAAATTAGTATTTTAAATATTTATTAATCTCCTAATTCGATCAAAGTATCATTATGTTAATAAGCAAGTTGCAGAAATGTATAAATATGTAATTTTTTTCTTTAATTATATTCTCACTTCATTCATATCTTGTGAAAATGTGTTCTAGATTTTGATTTAACGGTTATAATATATAACCGTTAAATTAAATCAAAATTTGGTTATAAAAATATAATTAAATTTTTATAACCGAATTAAATAATTTCAAACGTTGAAACAAAGAATAAGTAGGTAAAATTAGTACGTTTTTAAACCCAATAATTTATATTTAATTCAATTGAAAAACGTTGTACATTCCTATAGTTATGAGATAACTGCTACGAAACTCTGCGCTAAAAACTCGGACCGCCCTTTGTTCGATACAAAGGGCGTTTAGTAATTTTCATATTTATGTTTTGGTGAGGTAATTATTTAATGGAACAGACATCTTTAAGATTAAAAGAGATTAAACTTTTAATATTATAAATTAAAAGCCGACTTCAAAGAACTAAAAAGAAAATAATATTCATTTAGGAGCTTAAAAAGTCGGTGCAGAATATAGTTTATAAAAGAGTAAAAGACTCAACTCGTTATGTGGAGATTATTTTTGTTATTTGAGGTTGACTTTAAATTTTCATAAAAAATTATATTTTTGACTCTTTGAGTGAAATAAATAATATCACAAGATCAAGGTAAAAACTAAGATATCGCTTACATAGTTACATTAATACTTCATCTTATATTTTCCACCTGGAATTTTTCTCCAAATTTACATTGAACTATCACTCCTGAAAAATATCCTGTTAAATAAAACGGATCATTAAAATCGGATCACAATTTTTAGTGAAGATATTGTATAACCATACATACAAAAAATATCATAACAGTCGAATTAAGAACCTCTTACTTTTTTTAGTCAGTTGAAAATGGCGTTAGAATCACCAATAAGTATTTATCAACAATGATATTTTTTGGCCAGGAAAAATCGCTTAGGTCATCTACGCCCCAATATAACTGTATCCGAAATAACTACTATACGATAAGACTGAAAGAGTAGCTGAGTAGATATTAAAAAAAAATTAGGGAAACGAAGACACCCGGAACATATTACAGACCTGAAAAAAACCAAAGTTATTTCTTACAAATAATGTTGATTCCACCTCGAATTTGAATTTAACAAGTGAAAGTTAAGTTAAAAACAGTATACTAATTCATAAAATGTTTAACAGTAATCTATCTTTTTTATAATAAAACTAACTCGATGTTTCTTTTATTATAAAAATTTCCTGTACATTGAATATTTTTTTGACATTGGAATTGGTGTGTACTACATATATTGTCGATACAGATTCCAAAACTATTTTTTTGGAAACGGTGTCTGTCTGTCTGGCTTCACATCACGCAATAACCTGTAAACAGATTTGTATGGGACTTTCACTATAATTTAACAAAAGGGTTTGAACCGTTAGAATAAATATATATAACCACGCTACTATCGTAGGAGCTCGGCAAATGTTCCCTTTCGTAGCCACAAAAAGTTTTAAAATTGACATTGGTTGCACGGAAAACCATTCGTATTATTATATTTGACGATAAGAGAAGGTTACGTATCACTTGTGGCTTCGAAATTAGATAACTACGAAGACACACCGTCGTATTTCATACCACACCACGGGGTCATTAGGGAGGACAAACTTACATCTAAGTTACGTGTAGTGCTCGACGCTAGTGCTAAAACTAGCACTCACCTGTCGCTTAACGATATCCCCTATAGTGGGCAAAATTTACAGGGCAGTTTATTTAATATAATAGCCAATTTTCGTTTGTTTGGTATAGCACTATCCGCCGATATTCGCCAAATGTTTCTTTGCATAGGGGTCCGTGAATGCTACCGTAGATTCCAACGTATTTTATATCGTTTCAACCCAAAGGAACCTCTAATGGTGTTTGAATTTAACTGCGTTTGTTTTGGTTTAAAGTCGAGCCCATTTCATGCGTTACGCACGGTGAGACAGCTTGCTCACGATGAAGGTCCCTCTTATCCTAAAGCTAAGAGGGCAATTGAGAGCGGATTATATATGGATGATTTTGTGTACTCGGTCGATAGCGTGGAGGAGGCAACCCTAACCACCGCCGAGGTTATAAGGCTCATAAAATCGGGTCAATTTGATCTTGTGAAGTGGACTAGTAATTCGCGTCCGGTTTTAGATACAATCCCACTATCACACCGTCTTTCGGCGATAAAGGAATTCGATGATTCCGATACACACAAGGTGCTCGGTCTGTGTTGGTCACCAGAGTCCGACGTGTTTAGCCTTAAGGTAAATCCGCCCGTAGAAAAATGCACAAAGCGCACAATACTGTCATGCGTTGCTAGATTATGGGACGTCATGGGTTTCGTAGCTCCGGTGGTATTATACGCTAAGCTTTTGATTAAACAACTTTGGTTATTTGAATGCGACTGGGATGACTCGTCGCCTGACAGCATTGTTCGGTTGTGGCAGCGTTTTAGAGAGGAACTTCCTTTATTAAGAGAAATTAAAATACCGCGTCATATAAACGTCGATAGAAATAGCGTCATAACGGTCGTTGGGTTTGCAGACGCCAGCGAGAAGGCTTACGGGGGCGTTGTATATTTCGACGTCCAGAATAATGGTAGAAATTCGATTAGCTATATAGATTAGTTCTAAGTCGAGAGTCTCCCCCCGTAAGGTTGTCTCTCTGGCGCGCTTAGAGCTTTGCGCAATATTAGTACTCACCAAGCTTATTACCGCAGTTATCAACGCATGTAGGGATAGAGTTCACATAGAAAGGATACTTGCCTTTTCCGACTCCACCGTCGCCTTATGCTGGGTTCACTCTTCACCCCAACGTTGGGATACGTTTGTCGCGAACCGAGTGGCCAAGATACAAGACGAGTTAGAAACGCGGAACTTTTATCACGTGACCGGTACGGAAAACCCCGCCGATTGTCTATCCCGTGGACTCACCCCGATGCAAATAATGGACCACCCGCTTTGGTTCCACGGACCTGCTTGGGTTCACTTGGATCCCTCGCAATGGCCAATAACCGATTTCGAACCTTCGTCAGTGTCACAACCGCCGGAAGAGAAGAGACACGCTCTAGTGGCGAACGTTTCGAACGAGGTTTCTCCAATCATTGCCTTGGCGAACCGCTCGTCCTCTTGGTCGAAATTATTGCGTAGCGTAATTTACGTTTGTCGATTTGCGAAGCTTTTACCGCGACGTTCGTATGTCTTAGCATCCAATTACAACTATGCCGAGTCGCTAGTATTACGTGAACTTCAACGTGCGCACTTCTCTGAAGAAATTAGAAGATTACAATCGAATAGAGCTTGTAGTCGCGCCTTTCAACGCCTTAAGCCATTTTTACAGGATGGGATTGTAAGGGTAGGTGGACGCTTGTCCAACTCGCAATTGAGTTTCGACCAACGGCACCCTATTGTTTTAGCGCGTAAAGACCATATCATGAACTTATTAGTCGATTACCATCATAAATTGAACTCGCACGCTGGCCCCGACTTGTTAATGTCGATTTTGCGTCAGAATTATTGGATTCTTTCTGCACGTAGTTTAATACGCAATCGGGTGCACAGATGTATAGCTTGCTTTCGGGCACGCCCCAAGCCGTCATTTCCGGAAATGGCGGAACTTAGATCTTGTAAAGTAATACAATCGGTAAAGCCCTTCACGCACACCGGGTCTGATTTCGCTGGTCCGTTTAAGGTCACGCTCACTCGCGGGCGTGGTATAAGATCCACAAAGGCTTACGTCTGCATTTTCGTATGTCTAACTACTCGAGCGTAGCATATAGAACTCGTTGGTGATCTAAGCACAGCAGGCTTTATGGGTGCATTTAAAAGATTTCTTTCCCGCCGTGACCCTGTAAGTAAATTATATTCGGATAACGGTACGAACTACGTCGGTGCAAAACGTATTTTATCAGAACTACATGAGCTCTTAGCTAGCAAGTATTATAATTCGGAGTTCGCTCACATTCTAGCCGAGAACCGCATTGAGTAGTCTCTGAACGTCCCAGCCGCGAGTCATTTTGGAGGCAATTGGGAGACTAATATTAAGAGTCTAAAGAGTCACTTATACCGAGTAATAGGAGATCAAATTTTGTCCTTCGAAGAGCTAAGTACGGTGCTCGCTCAAATTGAATGCGTAATGAATAGTCGCCCACTTTGTCATACGTTGTCTAGTGACCCCTCGGAACCGCTGGCTCTAACTCCAGCATATTTTTTGAATTTAACGCCTTTAAAGTATTTGCCCGCCGCAGATATGGATGAGAACAGACTTAGCATTTCCGCACGCCACAAATTATTAGATCGGTTAGTGCTATCGTTTTGGAAACGATGGAGGATGGAATACTTGCATACTTTGCAGTCTCGACAAAAATGAAACACAGCAACTGAGCCTTTAGCTGTAGGAACTGTAGTTGTGCTCAACAAAGAGAATACGCCGCCTCCCCACTGACCGTTAGGAATTGTCGAAGAGGTCTTTCCCGGTTCCGACGGAGTAATTAGGATAGCTCGCATTAAGACCACGGTTGGGTCTTACCTGCGTCCTGTTGTCCGTTTGTGCCCCTTGCCTCTTCCATAATTTAAATTAGCTTTCTAGATTAAAATTGTAGTTGAATTTAGGTAATCTTAGCGTTAGTTAGTTATTTTGTTAGTTGATCTTAGCTCTAGTTATTTCAGTTAATTTTGAAGGAAATCCTTCAAGGGCGGGGGAGATGGTTGCGCGGAAAACCATTCGTATTATTATATTTGACGGTAGGTGCCAAGTCGTTTATTCCTTTCCAAAACGATATCACTCATACCCTTCTATAGACACATCGGGGTGGTGGGGTGGGAGGGGAAAGAAGATGATTCTAGAATGTCACGTAATCATCGGAACCGAAGATATATAAGGCACGCGCGACCGACGCGCAGGCCTCTTCCCGCCGCGCTCGTTGTTGGAACCACAACGCTAGTAGAAACCGCTTTAGCCTGGAAGCAGTCGAGCTCCAGGAAACCCGCCTCACCTCGTGTGAGAAATAGTCGCGCACCGCCTCTCTCCGGAGTGTTCCAGAAGTCGCAGCTATAGTGCTCAACAGAAGAAACCCCGGTGAGTCAATATTCTGAATAATATTGCCTGCCTGATATAATTGTTTTAACCCGCTCCAATTTTGTTTTTCTTCTAATCAGGCAGGATTCCTTTTCATCGATTTAGCAAATTAATAGTTTAGTTTTAGGAAAGAGCGAGTGCATTGTACCGCATGCTATAGTAGTCGCTTTTACGTTAGCGTAGAAGCAATCGCATATACAGTACACTTTAGTTAATATCTCGCGTAATAGGTTTAAGGTTCGACCGGGGAACTAGACTTCGGCAGCCTTAGACACGTGGCTCCACCAGACATTGCCGTGAGATTAAAGAAATTCATTTATTTGCTAAATATCATATTTTTTATTTTAGTGCATTAATTAACTAATTACTTGAATTTTACCTAGATAGCGCTATAGATTTTTAAATATTTTAATTTCTAAATTATTTTAATTTTTCGCGGTATGGTTTCATTATACGCGAGTTATGATAAAAACACATGTGTATTTGATGCTGCTTTCAACCCAATGTTTCTAATAGATCAGTCAATATATTATATATAATTTACTTATATTTATTCTACAAAGCCGACAAATAATCGAGTCGTTTTTGCTATTTATGTTTAGTAATATTTCATTACTCATTACTAATACGCCAAATAGCTCATATACCAATGTTACCGTTACAGCGTATTAAAGTTCACTGAAACATGTCTATGACCCCCTCCATAGACTCCTTCATATGGGGGATATTTGCCATAGGTGCCACCCTTGGCAAGCGAGTTGGCAACCGCAGTTTTTTTTTATTTTTAATCCTTTTTAGAACACGTTTCCCGATTTGTTACCGACTGTCGCCTCTAACGACACCTACGGGATGATATGGGGTAGTGGATATTTTGTCGCAGTCACTACACGGTAACTTAAGTATGTTTACTGATATAGTTTGTTATATAGCACCCATCTGGTAAATTGCAAACATAGTAAAAAGTTCCATTAACCTCTCAACCCCTTAGTGGTCTCATGAGACCGTGCCCGTATTCCGTCAAATCCCTAGCGGTCTCATGAGGTCGCACTCACCCACAGCATTTTAACCCATAAAAACTTATATATAGAGACTACTTTTCTATGAAGAAATTTGGTATTATCTTTTAGCATTAGCTTTATTTAGTTTTTTTTTGTTTTAGCATTATCTATTATATAAATCTATATAAAATTCTCTATCTTGTGGTCTTAACAAAATTCAGGTTCTAAATATAAGTTTTAACAGTTTTAAGTGCTGTGGGTGCGTGCGTTCGCATGCGATCGCTCGGGATTTGCCAGGCGCATGTGACTGCATAGGATTTTACGACGCTTGAAGGGTTAAAAAGTAAAGTAACAGCTTATATATGGCCCACAGCTGAGTATAGATAGGTTTTCGTTTACAAATAATGTTTACGAAATTTCATTTTCAATGGGAATAGTTAAATTTGAAGCCTGTCTCAGCGGAGACTAGCTATTTATGCTGGACATTGAGGTATTATGTATGAACCTTTCGGTAAAAATTTGTTCCATAAAAGGTACGTAAGTATAAAGGGAGTACATTATACATAAATGACACATGTAAGGATTATGTATCACGAGCGTGCTTGCGCACAAGCACAGGTGCACTTTCTATTCCCTCATTCTCATAGTCTGATGGGACGGTGATGAAAAATTTATGAAAAATAAATGAAATATTAACGATAATAAATGAAATATCAATAAATTAAAAACCGCTAAAATCCGTGCTTTGAGCTGCTGACTTAGGATTTCTTGATAGAAAACGCAACTGATTTTGGGTCTGACCACACCTATTATTTAAAGGTGAAAGGACTTTCCTCGGTTAACTTTAGTTTTTTTTATTTGTTTGCAGGATGAGACATAATATAGATACATAATTTCATACATTTTCTTAATGATTTAGTTGTAACTTTAGCTACTTTATTTTAAATACGCATTGGATTTTAGTTTTTCTTAAATATTATAAGTATTAATGGCAATATGGCGCCTCATAACATAGTACCAATAATTGATAATGGAGCTTGCTTATTTGGGGCAATCTCTTATCTGTTATATGGGCACAAAGATTTGGCTATAAAAATTCAGTATCATATTGTAGATTAACTTATTGTGGTCATTTTGTTGTTTATTTTCAATACGAAAAAAGCGTACAATTTGCTCAATTTGTTTCTTGGTTCATTTGTGAGTCCGTCCATGAGTTCGTTGTTCTGTTACTCTTCGTCAATTATTATTTGTTCGTTCGTTGGTCAGTCTGATTAATTAAGTTACTAATTGAATGTTTTTAAAAGTACACATAAATCATCATCAATTATTGTAAAAAAAACATTAATTCAACGAGAGCAATTTCCCGGGCACAGGTAGTATAATCTAATTTGTCAGGAGATTACAATAAAAATTAGGCTTTAAATTATAATTTGACCAATGAATTCCCCAGCGAAGGCAAGTAAAGGAAAACGTGCCGCTTGTGAAAATTAAGGGGATAGTGAATCTAATCGAGTGTTAGAATTCATTACAATATTAATTTTTAATGAGATATAATGCAATAAGGAACGTAAAATCTAAAAAGCATTACATACACAACCACCATTTACAAATACCATGCTTTATGATTACTCTAGAATAAATATATACGCGTACGTGGTAGAGCCACGCTGCAGGTATGTTATGGTTGTAGCACGATTATTATGTTACGGTTGTAGATTACCAGCGTAAAAGAGAATAACGCTGCTGTGTTTCGTACAGTGAGTGTAGATAACCGGAGATCCTGTTTACTTGAAACGAGGCATTTATTCTCAGTCGTCAAGGGCGATAACGCATCTGTATTTTAATACTTAATCGAGGATAAATGTAGATGTTTTTTGCCACAGCATCCACTTACCGTGGACAGCGTTCTCGTTTGTCACCGTTATTCTATAAACTGTGATGTTGTAGAAAACAAATTAGTGTTTACTATCAAGTTTATTATAAAAATAAAGTATAATATACTAATAAAATAAAAGAATCATCTGAAAGTTTTTCACGTGTTATGTGGTAGCAACGTCAAGGAATCCTTTACCCTACTAAATTATACCGTAAAATACGACTTAAGGGAATACTTACTGGCCTTCTACAAATGGCGGAATAATTGCCACACTAGTGACGGGGAAGAGCATTAAAATTCTTAAGTAACAACAATTATTATTAAATTCAAAGTAAAAGAATAATTTGTTGTTTATTTTGTTTGATATTATTTAATTTGACCCATGATAGAGCCATACTGCAGCTATGTTATGGTTTAGCATGTATGGGTTGGCTCGACCGGGGAACCGGTGTTCGACCTCAACCGGTGTTTCCTACGGTGAGTGTAGAGAACCGGAGACCCTTTTTACTGAAACCGATTTAAGTCTTCACTTGACAACGTATTAGCATTTGACCATTTGATCCTTAATTGAGGATAAATCGTGATGTCTATGGACCATAGCAACTACTTACCATCAGGTGGACTGTGTTCGCGTTTGTCTACATTATCCTATATAAAAAACATACAACTAGAGACATACATAAACATAAAAGAATGTTCTACGAGTTGATGAGTGTTAATCGAGAATAGACTCGCGTGATTCGCCCCACGCGTGCCAGCACACGCAAATTGGATTACACCGAACGGTTGAACGGACTAAAATGTTGCCAACAGACAAATTGTTTGTGTCAAGTTAATGGTCAAACATTGAATCAGATGAAAATCGTTAGCTGGACTCAAATTGCTTTTAGACATGGTTCCGTAATCCAAATTTATAGGCAAATAATTTATCCCTCTATTGTCTCAAGATGAACAATAATCTTGAACAAATTGCTAACAATGAGATAATTTTCATATTACAATAAGTTATCAGTTAATGTCATTAGAGAATTTTCAACCCCCGACGCGAACAAAGGGGTTATATTTATAATTTAGATTTTGTTGTTTTTTTTTTAGTCTGAAAGGATACTTAATCGTGAGTTCCTAGCGATGTATGGTTCAATAAAATATTTTCAGCCGTTTGGTGGATGTAGGATGGATGGAGATCGTCAGCTGTTTTCAAACTTCCGGGACGTTTTTCAAAATAAAATTTTAAAATAATCAAAACATTACACAATTACTCACAAAACTTTTTTTTAGAAATATAATGGAATCCATTAAACCATTCTCAGGAGTTATTATCAAACATCTTTTCAAATACGTTATAATAATCCTTTAAAATAGACCTTATCCTATACTATTAAACGAGCAATTCTTATATATATATATATATATATATATATATATATATATATATATATATATATATATATATATATATATATATATATATGTATATATATATATATATATATATATATATATAATCGGGATCTCGGAAACGGCTCCAACGATTTTCGTAAAATTTAGTGTCCAGAGAGTTTCGGGGATAATAAAACGATCTAGCTAGGATTTATTTTTAGAAAATGTCTTTTTGTCCGTGTTTTTAGGCAATGAAAAACTGCTACATCATCGTTAGAATAAGAAGGTAAATTTTGACGGACTGTTAGTGATTATAAATAGCTTAATTTTTATAATGGTTGGTCACAGAATCGTAAAACCCCGGTTCGAGCCCAGACCGACCGACCGACTTTTTTAACTTTTTTTTCATGTTTCTTTCTTTTTTGAGAGAATCTATTTTTTCGAGCCCTTTTTTTAGTATTTAAAAAAAACACGAAAATTTAAATTAAACAAATTGCACTCATGATTTTTTATTCAAATAATCAGTTCAGTTTTTTCTATTATGTCGCTAAGATCAAAAAATATTATTCGTATTTCATCAGTATGTAATTTGTATCTAAATGTAATTTCCAAAACACACGAATTAAAAAAAAAACCGAGCGAAAAATACCGAGCAAAACTCGGTCAACCGGGTACTTAAATTAAATAAAAACACTTGCTGAAAATTTGTCTTTGGGAGAGAAATTAAACTTGACTTTAAGGAAGACTTTCTGTATTTTCTGGACCTATATAGAAAATCGTATACATTGCCCCATGAATGTTTTTCAGATTTTTATAGAATAAGAGTGGCAAGCGAGCAGTATACCATGGTTATGTTATGCTGTAAACATCAAAACAAAATCACAAACACAAGCAGAATTAACCTGTTATTTTACGATGGGATTTTGTCGGAGCGTGGTCCTTCCTCGGCCGAGCCTACCCTTTCGTCCTGATCCTTTATTTTCTTTAGTACTGGTTCCGATGTTCGTTTCTGTGTGATTTTAATGCAAGGTTCATGAGAGCTCCATAAACATTTATTATTCAGTGAGAAGTTAGAACAATTGTTGATCCGCCTATTTTACGTGTTTACTCAGCTCCTTGTCGCGCAAACTGGTATACTTTGATCCAGCGTGTGTGCGCGTGTGACGTCAGTGGTGGATTTGACCAACATTTATTGATATAATTTCTTACACCCAGAGTATATTCAACCAACATGCAACATTTACTTAGAGTAAATGGATCAGGAGCCAAAATTGACGAATAGGTACATGAATACAAAGCGGCAACGTCGCGTTCTGCGTGTGACAGAGAACCCAACAGACTACTTCATTAGAGTAATAAGGTAAGACAGATGCGTTAGCTGCTGCGTAAATTGTGTTTGAGGATCAAACTTTATGGTTCTTTTGCGAAAAGATAGTTACACACATACATACGCGCCCGCACATTAATTAACCTGTACGCCTGTAATACACGTGTGTTTACGTTTACGTGCGTGTGTATACGTTTGTGTGAGTGTGTGTGCGTGCGTGTGCGTACCTGTGTGCGTGAGGGTGCGCGTGTATGCGTTTGTGTGTGTGTGTGTGTGTGTGTGTGTGTGTGTGTGTGTGTGTGTGTACGTAAGTGCGCGCACCCACGCGCGTGTTTATATGTGTGTGTGTTTGTCCGTGTATGCGTACGTGTGTGTGTTTGCGTCAGTAATAAAAACCATTTAACATGTTTTCTACATCTTTATAATCAAGTTTTATAAGCCATAACAATATATACTTCTTAATATATTTGACCGGCTTGTTGGTCTAGTGGTTAGTGACCCTGACTGCTATGCCGCAGGTCGTGGGTTCGATTCCCACCCAGGACAAATGTTTGTGTGATGAGCACGATCATTTGTTCTGTGTCTGGGTGAAATTATCTATAATATTTATGTATTTAGAAATATATAAGTATGTTTATCAGTTGTCTAGTACCCATAACACAAGCTCTGCTTAGCTTGGGACTAGATGGCGTTGTGTGATAGTTGTTAAATATTATAAAAAAAAATAACGTTATAATTGCACTCTTCTTATTTAGTCTGTTATATAAGTGTGGAACAATAACATCAAACTGCTTGTGCGCAAATCTTGTTTTTACTTTGGGTATAAGACTACGGTCAAGCCTTGCAGATGATTTAGGCAAGTACGGAACAATTTTTTCGTGATAATGAATGTAATGTGTAAGCATACAAACTCCATTTTACCGCCTAATTTTCTTAGCTGACACCTACGTCCTAAAAGGAACCTACCTTCCGAATTTAAAGTTTGTAGTTTTATAGCTCCTGAGATCTCGTGATGAATCAGTCAGTGAGTGACCTTTCGCTTTAATATATTCTTAGATTTAACTCAAAAAGTCGTTTTAAAAACTTAAATAAATAACAAGTAGAGGATTTGTGGGACCTTGATTTAATTTAGTAATCCGAGCATTATTATCTTCTGTTAACTAACAAAGTAGATATCCCTGCAATAAGTGAGACCATATATCTTTATGTACCGGATCAACATACATATGCGGGGCGCTAATAGATGAAAGCATAGACATCTCTCCTATCCGCATACGTGGCGTTCCCCACACGCGTACAGTGGTGGAGCCACGCGGCAGATTTGCTGTCGCACGTATGGGCCGGCTCAAACCGGGGTGGTACCACGACCTCACAGAATACCGGCGTGAAGTGGAAGCTCTGCTTCCGCGTTTCGTCTGGTAAGTGCAGGTGGCCGGAGACCCAAATCCCCCCCCCCACAATCAACACGGTGGCGGAATTAAATTATAGGCTACCCCTGGAGGGTACCAGCACCCCTGGAGAATCCTTCGCTGAGCATCCACGACTATGTTTCTCCACTTTTGAGCGTGGGTGCTCAGGCTGCCCCGCGTATTCTGGGGGGGAGGATGGGCAAAATTCCACTCAAGACTAAAACTGCACGGGGCAAACGGAGCAACAAGACCAAGGAGACCCCTGCCACGCTGTCCGTGAATTTCTGCAATATCAGAGGACTTCACTCTAAGCAAAACGCCGTCCACTACCATCTCGAGACGGCGAGGCCGGCTCTGCTCTTTCTGACCGAGAAGCAGGTGTCCTGTCCGGCTGATGTCTCGTATCTCTCCTGCCCGGGGTACAAACTGGAACACTCCTTTGCGCCTCGGGCTGGAGTTTGCGTTTACGTCAGAGAGGACATCTGTTCTCGACGCCTCGGTAGACTTGAAGGTTCGGACTTGTCCATCCTTTGGCTATGCCTAGACAGCGACGACCATCCGCGCGTCTACGGGTGCCTTCTGCTGACCTCTCACCCGGACGGATATCAGATTTCCGTCGATGCCCCTTTAGGCTCCTCGGACTATTGTCTTTTCCGGAGTGTGGTGCCACTCACGCTAAAATCGCGGTTGCATTCTGCAGGCTGCCGCCGTGTTTGGCACTATAGGTCAGCCGATTGGGATGGGATGCGGTCTTTCTTTGCATCCTACCCTTGGGGGCGGGTTTGCTTCTCGCCGGACGATCCCAACGTTGTTGCGGATTCTGTCGCTGATGTGGTACTTCAGGGTATGGAACTTTTTATTCCTTCCTCTGTGGTGCCCGGTGGAGGCAAATCTCAGCCATGGTTTGGTCGCTCCTATAAAATAGCATCATGCTATAAGCAGGAGTGCTACCAAGCCTGGGCTGACGCATCAGCGTCCAGGGATGTAAACACCAGCGCTCTAAAAAAGAAGAATAATTCCGCCTCAAGGTCCTTCAAAAGAATCATTGCCAAGGCAAAGTCAGAGCACATAGGCAGAATTGGTGAGAAACTAGTTCATCTTCCTTCTTGGACCCGTGCATTCTAGTCTCTTGCCAAGGCTGTCCAGGGGAATTTCTGTCAGCCATCTCTTCCATCTCTGCACAGGGAGGATGACTCACTGGCCCACACCGCAAAGGAGAAAGCCAATCTTCTAGGCTCTTTCTTTGCGTCTAACTCGACTCTAAATGACGGGGGGAGTACGCCGCCGACCATCCCGCGGTGTGAGTGCTCCATGCCGGAAGTGCAGTTCACTCAGCGCTCGGTTTGCAAAGCACTCCTCTCCCTGGACATCCACAAGTCGAGTGGGCCTGACGGAATCCCCGCAATTGTGCTGAGGACGTGTGCTCCAGAGTTGGCACCGGTTTTAACGCGTCTTTTCCGGTACTCCTACTCCCTAGGCGTAGTCCCAAAATTATGGAAGACGGCTTTCGTCCACCCGATCCTTAAAAAAGGCGACCGCTCAGACCCGTCCAACTACCGGCCTATCGCCATCACCTCCTTGTTCTCCAAAACAATAGAGTTCATTGTAAACTGCCAGCTCATGAGGTACCTTGAGGATCACCAGCTGATTAGTGACCGCCAATACGGTTTTCGCCGTGGTAGGTCAGCTAGTGATCTTCTGGTCTACCTACCTCACAGATGGGCGGAGGCAGTAGAGTCCAAGGATGAGGCATTGGCCGTTAGTTTGGACATTGCGAAGGCCTTCGATCGGGTTTGGCACAAAGCGCTTCTTTTGAAGCTCCCTTCCTATGGGCTTTCCGAGAAATTGTGCGATTGGATCACCAGCTTACTTGCAGATCGGAGCATCAAGGTCGTTGTAGACGGTGCAAGCTCCGATTGCAAGCCTATTAATGCTGGTGTTCCACAGGGCTGCGTGCTATCGCCAACGCTGTTTCTTCTGCATATCAATGATATGTTGCATGCCCGTAACATTCATTGCTATGCGGATGACAGCACTGGTGATGCTCTTTACACCGGCCGAGCCAATATTTCTCGGGAAAACGTCTCCGAGTGCCGGGACAAACTTGTGTCTGAAGTCGAGTCTCTGCTGGACAGAGTCTCGGATTAGGGGCGACTAAATCTAGTCAACTTTAACCCCCAGAAGACACAAGTTTGCGCGTTAACCGCTAAAAAGAACCCCTTTGTTGTATCACCTCAGTTTCAAGGCACTCCCCTTGTTGCCTCAGCCAGTATCGGAATCCTCGGCGTCGACATATCGAGTGACGTGCAGTTTCGTGGTCTTTTGGAAGGGAAAGCCCAATTGGCCTCTAAAAAGCTTGGCGTGCTCAGCAGAGCGGGACAGGACACCGCCTGCAACTTTACAAGGCGCCGGTTCGGCCGCACATGGAATACTGTTCCCATCTCTAGGCTGGGGCTCCCCAGTACCAGCTCCTTCCACTTGACCGCATCCAGCGCAGAGCGGCTCGAATCGTCGACGACCGAATGCTTTCCGATCGGCTTGATTCACTGGCACTGCGAAGAGATGTCGCATCCCTTTGTATTTTCTTTCGCATATACCATGGAGAGTGCTTTGAGGAGTTGTTCAGATTAATCCCAGCCGCCAAATTTCGTGAACGCACTACGCAGCAAACGTCCCGATACCATCCACACCATCTGGATGCTTGGCGGTCCACGACTGTACGTTTCAAAAGGAGTTTTCTTCCGCGTACAACCTCTCTGTGGAATAATTTACCACCTACGATTTTTCCGGATCGATACGACCTGGGGACCTTCAAGAAAAGAGCTTACTCCTTTCTAAAGAGCTTACTACTTCCTTTTCTTTCCTTTCGATTCCCCTGGTGTTGCGGTTGGTCATGGGCGGCGGTAGTCACTTAACATCAGGTGAGCCACATGCTCGTTTGCCCCCTCTTCTATATAAAAAAAAACGCGGATAACAGCCCCACTTTCATAGCCTTTAGACTGTTTTCTCAGGGCCAATCTAGAAGCAGATATATTTTTGATTGTTTGATTATATATAATTACCTTAAATAACTTCGTAAGATAGAAGAATTGTATAAGTCAAGGTTATTAAGTTTAATTTATGATAAAGTAAAAAGATCTCATTATTTACTGTTGCGGCTGTATTGTGTATGTTAATATTTTTAAGTATCGGTGATTGTTTTTCTTATGTATTTAATTTTATTTTGTAAGTTTAGTACAGGTATAAGAAATGTGGTTGTATATATTGTAAACCTATATTTTATCAATAAATAAATAAGAATATTCTATCCACGATTACTTTGTATTGGCACTCGTACATACAGCTTGCTTATGTTTAATACTTGATTAAATAAGACGCCAAATAAATTAATTAAGGTGTGTTTAATTCTTAATAAGTAAAATGCCTACTTAGTGATAAAAAGTGGCATTGAATATATAATATTGTGTAGGTGAAAGGTTATTTATTTTGACTAATTGGTAGGGTTTAATTTGAATGACTATTGTTCTATAATTTTTCTAAGAATGCATAAAAATGTTGAGTTATAAAAGTCACAAAACAAAAGCTCTGTCCAGTTCGTATTAGGTAAAATGAATGACCTAGTAACATCTTTACGGTCAATATCGACCACCACTAGCCACATATTACTAGCCACATTATCTCCCACTGTAACCACCTGTCCTTAACGTGAGCCCCAATTGTCTCACTCCACCCCCGATGCCTCCATCTCTACCTCCACCACCGCCCAGCTCTATGCCTTCGCTCTTCACCTTCACTACCTTTGCACTCAACATAAGCTCAGCTCCCTCCGCCGCAGATATCGTCCGCCGTTCCCACTCTCTCCGCCTCTATCACAAACTCAGGTTGATCCACCTCCGACCCCGCTCTTCACGTTTCCGCAACCTCTGACTTCACCACGAATTCCGCTCCCTCCGTCTCCACTTACGCCACAACCTACGATGCCTTTACCTTCACCATAAAACTACGCTGTCTCCACATCTACCTCCACCACTGTCTCCGTTCTCTGCCTCCGCTTTCATCGCTTTCACCACCTTAGATAGTGTCGTCGCTGCCATCACTTCTACTACAAGACGTGGCGTTGTCGAGTTGTTGAGTTATCCGTTTAATCTATAGCTTGTACCGCCAAAAATATGAAGCGGCAACGTCGCGGCTGCTTTCAGCCAATCTGATCGTTTATCCGATCGTTTGCTGTGCTCTGATTGGTATTCTGGCTCAATTTCGAGTGTAGATTTTGATCCGGTCGGAGCCACATTAGTTACCATGGATGCATATTGGATCAACAAAAGTCACCGGATGAACATGTATTTTCGAATCAACAAATTACTCGCGTGAATTACCATCTGATCAACATTTACCGTACACTATTTTCGTAAAAACATTCAAAGTTAAAGAGTTTTGTTATTATATATAAAGCTTTTTCTTATTTTATTTCTCAGGGAATTGAATATACGAGGACTGAAAAAACACATAAATTGAAAACCTGACAGCATTTATTTTTTTAATAGATACAATAGTTTTTTTTTTGATATTTATAGGTCACACTTATCACAAGTCATGTTTAAATACTACGGGTTACGATTCATTTCAAAAATTCGAATTCTATTTTCTAACTTTCGACTCACAGTTGGCTTATTTTTTAATTCTCGCATGACTACCAGCAGTTGGTTTTCAATTCGTGACCACTCTGACAGGTGTGTTTACAGAGCGTGCTTCCAACAAACATTTAAAGTTAGATTGTACTCGGTCTGGTTCAATTGGAATATTGCATATTTTTATGTGTTATATAATTTTAACCCGTTTATAGCAGCAGAAATCAATACGTAATTCACTCACTACTTCCATTGTAAATACAACCATAATATTATGATAAATACTGAATGGTTTTTTATACTTACTTCTTTTACGGATATTGTCGCGTTTAATTTTTACATTATAATTTAGTTATTTATATTTTTTACGCGAACACTACACTTTGTATTAAATTAAACACGATAAAATTCGTGAAGGTAGTTTCATTCAGTGATACCTACTATCATATATTTTCAGCTTCGTAAGCCTGTAAAGAATCATGTCCAATTTTGACCTGAAAATTTTCTAACGCATCTGGTGTTGTAAATTATCTAACAAAATTGCATTTTTTTGCTTATTTCGTATCTCATAATGTTTTCAAATAAAGTCAGGAAAAAAATTATGTTACTATGTTTATCATTCTCATAAGACTTTTGGCGACGGAACGTGTTTTACCATGGCATAAGGGCCCAGAAGCCATGTCAAAAATTTAAAAATTACGTGTTTTACACGTTCCGTTTTACAGACTACGAAAAATTTGTTCATTCGTCATTTTTACGTGGTAGAGCCATGCTGCAGCTATATAGCGGTTGCAGCACCGTACTAGAAGAGGTAGCATCACGCCCTCACAGAACACAAGCGTAAAATACCGCTTAATGCTGCTGTGTTTTGTTTGGTGAGTGTATAGAACTGGAAACCCATTTAACTAGAAACGAGGCATTCCATCTCAGTCCTCAGAGTCGGCAACGCATCTGCATTTTGATACTTAATTGAAGATAAATGCACATGTCTATGGGCCACAGCATCCACTCACAATCAGGTGGACTGTGTGCCCGTTCGTGCAATGAATGAAAAAATATGCCATGCGATGTGTTAGATATTGCACAAATAATTCAAGAAATGTTATCAAATACCAAGGAATAACTTTTGATCGATGAGTAATTTTTTATTATTTTAGTATTTTAAATTAATAAAAGAAGTATTAAAGAATAATAAGAAAACAAATTATTCCTAAAACGCCATCTCGTGTCATAGAATATAGATTATGAAATTAATTATTCAGATGCGACATTTCTGTGGGTACTTAAATATAGGACGATTATATTTTGCACAATTTCTTTTAGAATAAAGTAATCATAATAAGGCTAAATTTCTTGTAGGTTTTTATTATTTATTAGATTATTCTTTTATTATATTATTTTTATTACATTTTTAGGTACCCGCTTCCAAGTCAAATTGGAATGAATTCATCCATTTTTAACTCCCACGTACCCAGCATTTATGAATGACTTTTATTCTAATCTAAATAAATATATTTGTAAATTAAATGTTATATTAACAAGTTTCGTGAAACATACATTAATAGTGGTAGAGCCACGCGGCAGCTTTGCTGTTGCACGTTTGGGCCGGCTCGAACCGGGGTGGTACCACGACCTCACAGAATACCGGCGTGAAGTGAAAGCTCTGCTTCCGCGTTTCGTCTGGTGAGTGCAGGTGGCCGGAGGCCGAAATCCCCCCCCCCCCAACATGGTAGCGGAATTAAATGTTAATAGACTATCCCAGGAGGGTACCAGCACCCCAGGAGAATCCCTCGCTGAGCATCCACGACCATGTTTCTCCACTTCTGAGCGTGGGTGCTCAGGCTGCCCCGCGTGTTCTGGGGGGGGGGGGGGGGCGAAATTCCGCTCAAGAATACAACTGCTCGGGGCAAACGGAGCAACAAGACCAAGGCGACCCCATCCACGCTCGAGGCCGGCTCTGCTCTTTCTGACCGAGACGCAGGTGTCCTCTCCGGCTGATGTCTCGTATCTCTCCTGCCCGGGGTACAAACTGGAACACTCCTTTGTGCCTCGGGCTGGAGTTTGCGTTTACGTCAGAGAGGACATCTGTTCTCGACGCCTCGGCAGACTTGAAGGTTCGGACCTGTCCATCCTTTGGCTACGCGTAGACAGCGACGACCATCCACGCGTCTACGGGTGCCTCTATACGTCCCATAGCGGTAATGCCGAAACAGACCGACTCTTCGACCACGTCCAAATGGCTGCAGATTCGTTGCTACAGCAGATCCCCTCCGCAGAGATCGTGATCCTCGGCGACTTTAACGTCCATAACGCCGAATGGCTTGGTTCACGTTTAACCGATCATGCGGGGAGATCTGTTCATGATTTTGCCTTGGCATATGGTCTGACACAACTGGTTACTTCGCCTACGCGGATTCCAGATGTGGAGGATCATGAACCTTCCCTGTTGGACCTTCTGCTGACCTCTCACCCGGACGGATATCAGATTTCCGTCGACGCCCCTTTAGGCTCCTCGGACCATTGTCTGGTCCGGAGTGTTGTGCCACTCACGCTGAAATCGCGGTTGCATTCTGCAGGCTGCCGCCGTGTTTGGCACTATAGGTCAGCCGATTGGGATGGGATGCGGTCTTTTTTTGCATCCTACCCTTGGGGGCGGGTTTGCTTCTCGTCAGATGATCCCAACGCTGTTGCGGATTCTGTTACTGATGTGGTACTTCAGGGTATGGAACTTTTTATTCCTTCCTCTGTGGTGCCCATTGGAGGCAAATCTCAGCCATGGTTTGGTCGCTCCTGTAAAGTAGCATCATGCTATAAGCAGGAGTGCTACCAAGCCTGGGTTGATGCATCAGCGTCCCGGGATGTAAACACCAGCGCTCTAAAAAAGAAGTATAATTCCGCCTCTAGGTCCTTCAAAAGAGTCATTGCCAAGGCAAAGTCAGAGCACATAGGCAGAATTGGCGAGAAACTAGTTCGCCTTCCTTCTGGAACCCGTGCATTCTGGTCTCTCGCCAAGGCTGTCCAGGGGAATTTCTGTCAGCCATCTCTTCCATCTCTGCACAGGGAGGATGACTCACTGGCCCATACTGCAAAGGAGAAAGCCGATCTTCTAGGCTCTTTCTTTGCGTCTAACTCGACTCTCGATGCCGGGGGTGTACGCCGCCGATCATCCCGCGGTGTGAGTGCTCCATGCCGGAAGTGCAGTTCACACAGCGCTCGGTTCGCAAAGCACTCCTCTCCCTGGACATCCACAAGTCGAGTGGGCCTGACGGAATCCCCCCAATTGTGCTGAGGACGTGTGCTCCAGAGTTGGCACCGGTTTTAACGCGTCTTTTCCGGTACTCCTACTCCCTAGGCGTAGTCCCAAAATCATGGAAGACGGCTTTCGTCCACCCGATCCCCAAAAAAGGCGACCGCTCAGACCCGTCCAACTACCGGCCAATCGCCATCACCTCCTTGTTCTCCAAAACAATGAAGTCCATTGTAAACTGCCAGCTCCAAACTAGATGGGCGGAGGCAGTAGAGTTCAAGGGGGAGGCATTGGCCGTTAGTTTGGACATTGCGAAGGCCTTCGATCGGGTTTGGCACAAAGCGCTTCTTTCGAAGCTCCCTTCCTATGGGCTTCCCGAGAAATTGTGCGATTGGATCACCAGCTTTCTTGCAGATCGGAGCATCAAGGTCGTTGTAGACGGTGCAAGCTCCGATTGCAAGCCTATTAATGCTGGTGTTCCACAGGGCTGCGTGCTATCGCCAACGCTGTTTCTTCTGCATATCAATGATATGTTGCATGCCCGTAACATTCATTGCTATGCGGATGACAGCACTGGTGATGCTCTTTACACCGGCCGAGCCAATATTTCTCGGGAAAACGTCTCCGAGTGCCGGGACAAACTTGTGTCTGAAGTCGAATCTCTGCTGGACAGAGTCTCGGATTAGGGGCGACTAAATCTAGTCCAGTTTAACCCCCAGAAAACACAAGCTTACCGTTAACAGCTAAAAAGAACCCCTTTGTCGTATCCCCTCAGTTTCAAGGCACTCCCCTTGTTGCCTCAGCCAGTATCGGAATCCTCGGCGTCGACATATCGAGTGACGTGCAGTTTCGTGGTCACTTGGAAGGGAAGGCCAAATTGGCCTCTAAAAAGCTTGGCGTGCTCAGCAGAGCAGGACAGTATTTCATGCCGGCACACCGCCTTCAACTTTACAAGGCGCAGGTTCGGCCGCACATGGAATACTGTTCCCATCTCTGGGCTGGGGCTCCCCAGTACCAGCTCCTTCCACTTGACCGCATCCAGCGCAGAGCGGCTCGAATCGTCGACGACCGAGTGCTTTCCGATCGGCTCGATTCACTGGCGCTGCGAAGAGATGTTGCATCTCTTTGCGTATTTTATCGCGTCTATCACGGGGAGTGCTCTGAGGAATTGTTCGGATTAATCCCAGCCGCCAAATTTCGTGAACGCACTACACGGCAAACGTCCCGATACCATCCACACCATCTGGATGCTTGGCGGTCCACCACTGTACGTTTCACAAGGAGTTTTCTTCCACGTACAACCTCTCTGTGGAGTAGTTTACCACCGGCGATTTTTCCGGACCGATACGACCTGGGGACCTTCAAGAAAAGAGCTTACTCCTTTCTAAAGGGCCGGCAACGCACCCGAAATTCTCCTGGTGTTGCGGTTGATCATGGGCGGCGGTAGTCACTTAACATCAGGTGAGCCGCATGCTCGTTCGCCCCCTCTTCTATAAAAAAAAAAAAAAAGCTCATGAGGTACCTTGAGGATCACCAGCTGATTAGTGACCGCCAATACGGTTTTCGCCGTGGTCGGTCAGCTGGTGATCTTCTGGTCTACCTCACTCACAGATGGGCGGAGGCAGTAGAGTTCAAGGGGGAGGCATTGGCCGTTAGTTTGGACATTGCGAAGGCCTTCGATCGGGTTTGGCACAAAGCGCTTCTTTCGAAGCTCCCATCGTATGGGCTTCCCGAGAAATTGTGCGATTGGATCACCAGCTTTTTTGCAGATCGGAGCATCATGGTCGTTGTAGACGGTGCAAGCTCCGATTGCAAGCCTATTAATGCTGGTGTTCCACAGGGCTGCGTGCTATCGCCAACGCTGTTTCTTCTGCATATCAATGATATGTTGGATACCCGTAACATTCATTGCTATGCAGATGACAGCACTGGTGATGCTCTTTACACCGGCCGAGCCAATATTTCTCGGGAAAACGTCTCCGAGTGCCGGGACAAACTTGTGTCTGAAGTCGAGTCTTTGCTGAACAGAGTCTCAGATTAAGGACGACTAAATCTAGTCCAGTTTAACCCCCAGAAGACACAAGTTTGCGCGTTAACCGCTAAAAAGAACCCCTTTGTCGTATCCCCTCAGTTTCAAGGCACTCCCCTTGTTGCCTCAGCCAGTATCGGAATCCTCGGCGTCGACATATCGAGTGACGTGCAGTTTCGTGGTCACTTGGAAGGGAAGGCCAAATTGGCCTCTAAAAAGCTTGGCGTGCTCAGCAGAGCGGGACAGTATTTCATGCCGGCACACCGCCTGCAACTTTACAAGGCGCAGGTTCGGCCACACATGGAATACTGTTCCTATCTCTGGGCTGGGGCTCCCCAGTACCAGCTCCTTCCACTTGACCGCATCCAGCGCAGAGCGGCTCGAATCGTCGACGACCGAGTGCTTTCCGATCGGCTCGATTCACTGGCGCTGCGAAGAGATGTTGCATCTCTTTGCGTATTTTATCGCATTTATCACGGGGAGTGCTCTGAGGAATTGTTCGGATTAATCCCCGCCGCCAAATTTCGTGAACGCACTACACGGCAAACGTCTCGATACCATCCACACCATCTGGATGCTTGGCGGTCCACCACTGTACGTTTCACAAGGAGTTTTCTTCCACGTACAACCTCTCTGTGGAGTAGTTTACCACCGGCGATTTTTCCGGACCGATACGACCTGGGGACCTTCAAGAAAAGAGCTTACTCCTTTCTAAAGGGGCGGCAACGCACCCGCAATTCTCCTGGTGTTGCGGTTGATTCATGGGCGGCGGTAGTCACTTAACATCAGGTGAGCCGCATGCTCGTTTGCCCCCTCTTCTATAAAAAAAAATACATTTTCATTTCATCATCATTACATTATAATATAGATATTCACTAATGATCGACAACACAACACACAATTTTCCGATGCTTTTGGTTTCAGAGCAAACAATGTAGGGGCGCAGAGGAAAGGCATTTGCTGATTATTCTTTTATTATATTTTTAGGTATATAGTATGTTTTTTGTATTTCAGATAGTTACCTTTTAAAATATTCAGATAAAAATCTCATTAAAATGTAATTTTGATATAATTTTATGATAAACTAGTACATATAGTATACAAAATAATTGACTAATTTTTATAATAATTTATCAAATTAACAATACAATTTTTTATTACATAATGAACATTCTACCTACGTTGTTTATTCTATGACAAAAAACCAACCGCGCATGCGCCACACTTATGTTGTTTGAAATAGCTCTTCTAGTACGTAAGTACATATTAATTCAATGTAAATTATTATGGAATTTTAAACAATAATTGTTTTTACACAATACTAGTTATAGGTAAACGCGACTTGTAAAACGAATCAAATGATAGGTCAATCAAGGTATGGATGGTGGGCATACTACTTTCCACTGCTATTCGATATCCTCAGGACGAAATGGCGTGATTGATTCTTTTACGCAGCGGCTATTACATGCTACTATAAAATAACTAAATTATATATTTTTAAATTATTTTAACTCTAGAAAGTGTATATGTCATCCATTAAAGCTAAAGCCAAAGCCATCCATTTAAGATATGCGAAATTTCAAATTATACTGGAATTGAAACAAGAAAAAATAAAGTCACTAAATCTTGCATAGATCATATATTTGCGGGGTTTCCCACATTAGATCCATACTCGGCTGTGTTGGATGTTGTACTTGCCGACCATCGGGGCATACGTAGTGCTTACATGCCTTGACGACTCGCTACCAATACGACGCGTTCAGGTAGTTACACAAAAAACTACTTTCGATCGTACCATTTTTAGTAATGAGGTAAGTGTTACAGATTGGGAACATACAAATAACATGAGTTCGTCAAATGATATACTTTCATTTATTAAAAAAAATCCTTCATAGCAGCTATAAAATATGCGACTATTAGTAGATCTGTTAGGTGTTATAGAAATCCTATATGGTATGTCTATATAATAATCTATCTAATAATACCTATAACCCCTTAATGTTACACAATGATGTGAAAAAAGGGATTACTTTTTAAGCTTTGGAAAAATAGCTCTTTTGATCCTAAAATAAGACTAGAATGTAATAAAATTAGAAATAAACTCAATAAAGTAATAGAATCAAAACGAAATATATACTATCTTAATGAAATACATAAAAACTTTAAATACACAAAAAAAGTTTATAAAATCATTCACCAGATGTTAGGACGAGTAACATTATCCATTGACGAGGTGGTAATGAAGGCTTTTACGGACAGGGCTTTACCACAAAAGCTATAACTAACAACTTCGAAAATAGTTTCGAAAAGGCAGTAAAAGACATTGCTCCTCAATGCAGCTTAAAACCAATCCACTAACCTATCGAGACTGCTGGATTCTAGGATTAGGTTCAAAAAGTTTCTCAGGACAATGTAAACAAATTTATTAAGAGATTGAACTCATATAAGGCTCCTGGACTTGATGGTATTAGAATAACTGATCTAAAAGTGGTTGATAAATCTTTACCCATTGCTAATTTAATTAACCGCAGTCTTGCGTCTGGAGGATACCCCGGCGACGTCAAAATATGCTGTGTGAGGCCTGTTTTCAAAAAGGGTAAACACGAAATTTACTCCAACTATCGACCAATCACACTGCTTTCTAATATTCATATTTTATAAATTTTTCATATGCATAAATTTTACTGCACGAATCACAAAGTCAATAACAAAAACCAGTACGGATTTCAAGTGGGTAAAATTACTACGAGCCTTCTATGTAAGTATACACATGAGGTAAAAGAGCATTTGAACCGTAAAAATGTGTACTGGCCTTATTTATTGATTTTCCTCGTGCCTTCAACACGCTGCAACATCAACTCTTAAATTAATAAACTGGATGATTTTGGTATCCGGGGTCCTTTGCTCAATTGGTGTAGAAATTACGTCTAAAATAGTACATATACGGTTAAACTGAATAAATCGGACAGGGACCTTAAAAGTGTGAAAGAAGACACGGTCCTAGGACCAGTCTTCGGCCCGTCGCACTTTTTATTTTATGTCAACGAGATGGGCAGCTGTATGAAACACAGTTCCTGTTATCGATTTGGGGACGATACGTGTCTTCTTGTTTCGGGTAAGGATATCTCAAATGCGTAAAATTCTCTTCAGGGCGATTTGGATATTTTGATACGATGGTGCCATGACGTTGATCTGATGTTAAATGCCGATAAAACCAAATTCACGATAATCGGATCCCCATACGTGAGTTACTTACTGTAAAACCATTAATTGCTCATAATCACAACTGCCTCCATTAACCAGGAACTTCCCAATGTCCTACAATCTAAATTGTGGCCACACAAAAATCCCTTGTTCTTATTATTGACTCAAATTTTAACTGGAGCTACCACATTGATCATGTGTAATAGGTTGCGTCAGTTTCTAATCAATATAAAAATCTTAAAAAATCGAATATATTCAAAGTAAAATTTATGCTTTACAAGTCTCTCGCTGAATCTTACATATATTCAGTGTGGCTTGTCAAGAAGCTTGGGGTTCATTACAATAAAAACTGCCGATTAAATTATCACAATTGACACAATTATAAAATTTAAAAGACACTAATAACGAAACACAATTGCAATTTAGTTCGCAGATATATCGCTTCGAAATATTTGCTTGATCGCTAATTTAATACTATAACAGTATTCTTGAAAATATTGTATCCCCAGATATGCGTGTCCTAATTGATGATGATGGAAATGAGATTTTTAAACATTGTAAAATCTCATCAGTTTATGGCCGAATTAAATTCATGTTATTAAAACAATATTTCTTTTGTGATAATATAAAGTCATGTATAGAACAACGCTATGACACGAAATCGCCTCCAGCACATCACTGCTAACAATGTGTACGGGCAGCGGACGGCCGCTTATCAGGTACCGCATTTAATAAATAACTTACCTTTCGATGTACGCGAAAAGATATCACAACAAAAGATTAAAACGAAACTCAAAAACTTTTTAGCCGCTCAATCCCTTAGCGGTCTCATGAGACCGCTGCGTTAGCATCTAAATTATAATTACCTACTGTATCTAATATTCTTACTATACCTAACCTAACCTACACACGTACATAACTACTTACTTAGACTGTGTTTTGTACATAATATGCTGTTAAAGTTAAAGTTACAGCCTATATACGTCCCACTGCTGGGCATAGGCCTACCCTCATTTCTGAGAGGGTTTTAGGGTAAGGAAGTGTCCGCCGCGCTACCCCAATGCGTGTTGGCGAACTTCACATGTCTTCGATTTTTTTTCTTATTTCTCAGACATGCAGGTTTCCTCACGATGTTTTCCTTCACCGCCGAGCACGTGGTAAATGAGCACTCAAAATTGCAATTAACAATTCCATTGGTGCCAGCGGTAATCGAACCCGGTTTGCTCGCTTACTATGAAATTTACAGCGAGCGCTAACCATCTGAGCTACCACGGCTCTCTCTCTCTCTGGGCTACCATGGCTGACTTCCCTGCAGACTTCCTGGACGTGAAGCATCAACGTTCCGGGAAATCTGCAGTTTGCGATCATATCCTAGATGGCCCCAACCATTACATCAGATTTCATAGACCACAAATCCTCACAAAAGAACATCGATTCCTACCAAGGATGATACGTGAGGCTATTGAAATTAATCGTTTTGTTGGAAGAACGGACCACGTTTGAACACTGCAGACTATAAAGGCTCAAAAATATCGTAGTGAGGTGCTAGAACCAATAGTCTTACCACATCAAATACAAATGTGTCAAAATTTCCTGCACGTGCACGACAATGCCCTTTCACATACGGCCAGGGTAATAACAGCCTGTTAGCACGAATATGATGTCACGGCCCTAGAATTGCCTGCGCAAACCCCAGATATAGATCCCATTGACAATGCTTGGGATTTACTCCATAGGAGAGTTCTGAGATATTTTCCTAAAAACCTGGTTACAGAAAAAAAAACATTTTATGCTGAGATGCATAGACAAGACATGGGGCAATTTTCATCGTCGAATATTGAGGTTAAAGTCATTTGTTTATCACATAAAGACAACATTGTGTGTGATAAATAATAAGTACTTAAAAATTAACAAGTATAAAAAAATCTGCGGTCCAAAACAAGTAGAAATTAGGATAAGTAATTTAACAGGCGTTTTTTGAATAAAGCTATAGTGAAACAGCTTGTTGTAGAGTTTTACTCCCATAAACTTAATGCATTTCTTTTCTATGTCAGTTCTACAGATATGCAGCGCTAGTTTGTGTCTATTTCAAGTGTAATATCGGTGTGATATTTTTGAAAATGTAAATAAATATATTATATAGTATAAAACAACATGTGTCTTAATTATAACTTATATTATATAGTAGTTGAGACCGACTTCATCACTCGGCGACGTACCTGTCTAAAACATTCTTACTTAACTATAATACGTAAAAGGTTACTTACTGCATTTGATCTCTCAGATTAAAAAAAGGAAATATCCTTATTTTGCATGCACGCATACTGTACAACTATTAGGCATTTTTGCTTATACAGAACACTTATTACTTACCTCTACCTATAAAAAATTATAATAACTAATTATAATAATTAAAATAAATGTGATTATTAATGTACTAATCGCAAAAAAATAAATTAATTAATTGATATATAAAATTTTGAAATATTGTTGGTCATTTATTTAAACGCGTACAACTAACAGCCCTTTCATGCATACTATGACTGAGCCATCGCAAACCGGTTTGTAACCCGACGGCCGACGGAGCGTCGGTGGACCTGTCGGTGAGAGCCCTCGCGCACATTGCTGCGCTATGTGTATTTGCAGCGAGCCGTTTGTATGTAGCTTCCTCTCTGGTCGGTTTCTTTACTCATGTAGTAAAATGGTACTTTTATAGCCTTATTTTGATTTTGCTGTAGAAAATCGGGGTTGGTTTTAGCGACACTTTCCATACTTGTATTAGATATTCTAAACACGGCTTGACAAGAGTATTATAAATTATTTGTTTAGTTGATTGTGGGAAACATTTAGCTAATTTTCTTAAGATTCCATTAAGGGCGTTAATTTAGATCGGATATTGTGTATTTTAGGTTTTTAGGTTAATTTACTGTTTAGGATTAGGTCTAAGTGTTTTTCTTCTTTAGATTTCTGTATGGGTTTCATAGATATGACTATAGGTGTATGATTGGTGAATTTCTTATTTCTAGCAGAAAAAATCATGCAGGTGTTTTTGAAGTGTTAAGTGTTAGCAAATTATTATGCAGCCGAAAATTGACTTTACCAAGATCATTTTGGGATTCATTAATAATAGACGCTGACGTGTTACCAAAATAAAAAGGCTTATTGTAATATGTCCTGTGAGACATATCCTACTTATTTTATTCCATCCTAAAAAGTTTGGCAAATCAGCCAATCTTTTTAGGATGACTTTTGAATTCTCCAATATCAACAACTGGATAGCTACCATGTAATTATGATTTGAGAATTTTAAATTGATTTTCTATATTTTTGAATTCGTTAATTACCAATTTGTGGCTTACGGTGTCAAAGGTTTTTTTAAGGTCAAGAAATTAATATTAATGAAGCTATTTGTTTTTCGTCATTACTTTCTCTAATTTTAGTTAGTTAATCATTGGTAGTCGTTAGTGTGTTAGCAGCGATATTGATTGGTATTTGCTAGGATCAGTCTTGTCGCCATTTTTAAAAATTGGTTTAACCTTTGCTATCTTTAGGCTTTCTGGAAATTATTCATTTTACAGAAAGGTTTTAAAGCAAGATTTTAGGTCACTTATTAAGTTTTTAATAAATTTGATTGCTTTTATTGAAATGGTGTCTTGGCCGAGTTAGTATTACCATCTAAATTTTTATTATATTTTGTTTTTGCGTTATTTTATTTGCTAAAGAAGAAACCTTTGGATGAAAAGTTATCATTAAACTCATTACAGACCTCGTAGACGTTAGTTATAATTTTAGAGTCCACATTTTTTTGCATTGTCTTCTGGTATCATTTTATCGACCTTCACTCTCAGATTTAAATTTCGCTTCCAGTTACGCATTTTTAGGATCATTTTTGTGTTTATACTTAAATTCGTTACGTTTATTGATTCTGTTTATTATATCCTTTTTAATCCAATATTGCCGCAGGGCATTTAGTATTTTGTATTTTGTTATTTTACTTTTATCTATTTCGTTTTGAATAAAGATTTCAAGTACGAGATATTTTTTTTAGTTGTGACATATCTTTGATATATTTCCCTGTACCCTGTTATAAAAATACTTCATTATTTAGATATTGATATTGTACCTTCTATCTGGGTGGTGTTTTACGATTCCATAATTTTATATATATATATATATATATATATATATATATATATATATATATATATATATATATATATATATATATATATATATATATATATATATATATATATATATTTGTTTTTGATCTGATATTGGTGAGCCAATCATATTCATAGAGCCAAGGGATTTAAATGGTTGGTACATACAATGGATGATTAATGCTACTAAACTATTTCTACTGCACGACTAAATTAAATAATGTAAATAAGCAACAAATGTAGATTAATGCCTAACGGTATTCTAGCAATACAAATGTCTACTTTACTACAAATTATAACAAAATTTGCAAATGCTAATCATAATGCAATAAGTAATTAATAATCGATAGAAGAATTAATTCAATAACCTAATAAGTCCGGAGATTTACACCAAATACTATTAGATAACCTTAATTATAGTGTTGGATGATGATGAATCTTAAATTTTATTTTCAAAACCAAGTAACTACCGCAAATTGGCCCACAATCTTGTTGGCGGTGACGAAAAGAGTAAAGTAAAGTTACAGCCTATATACGTCCCGCTGGACACAGGCCTTCTCTTATTTCTGAGAGGGTATTAGGGCTAGGAAGTGTCCGCCGCGCTGCCCCAACGCGTGTTGGAAAACTTCACATGTCTTCGAATTTTTTTTTCTTATTTCACAGACATGCAGGTTTCCTCACGATGTTTCCCTTCACCGCCGAACACGTAGTAAATCAGCATTTAAAATTGCAATTAACAATGTCATTGGTGCCGGCGAGGATCGAACACGGTTTGCTCGCGTACTGTGAAATCAAGCACTTCTCCTCGGCATCTATAGTCGACAACTGCACTAAACGTAGGAAACTATTTCACTTATCTCATCATTTCCGGAAATCGATGCAAACTGCTTCTTTTTTCTCCAGTAACTGATAAAGTTGTTCATAAAATTATCTTCTCCAATAAATCTAGAGCAACTAGCTATGTTGATGTGAGTAGAAATATGATTACTTGAAAACTTTCTCCCAATCATTATCCTCATCATCAATGTTTCTTTCTCTAATAGAATTTTTCCATATTTTTGGTGTATATCATTTGTCCTTCTTCTTCCCAATTTAAATATTCCCAATTCTGTTAACCGTTTTCAACTAATTTCAGTAACACTCTTTCCTTTAAATATTTAGAGTCGGCTGCATACAAACAATTTCATGTATAAAAAAAATCTTCTTAGTCCCTTACAATCTGCTTTTCGTCGTGGACATAGTACGACCACAGCTCTCCTTAAAGTTCTCAAGGATGTACGGGAGGGGATGGAGAAGTCAAAATTAGTAGTTTTCGTATTAATTTATTTCCCCAATGCAGAAATCATTGGAGGAATAAATTAAACGTTCAGTCGATCATGACATTGTTCTTGCTATCTTGGCTTTCTCTTCGTCATTTTTGGATTGATTATCAACTTATCTTCGTAGTCACCAGCACATATTTGAAGTCTATCAAAGTTCTTTCTCTGCTTGGTCTGATCTAACTACTGGCGTTCCACAATGCGGAATTCTTTCCCTTTTATTATTTTCAATTTTTGTAAATCTCATGAATGTATTAGGGGTCATTATAGAAGCGTGCTCGTCGCGACCCCTGCCAGCCCCTTTCAAGGCTGCAATTCTACACAACTCGCACCCAGGCAAACGAGGGTTAGGGCGTCCCCCCAAGGCGACGCACTCCAGCTCGTTCCCGTTGGTGCGGAATGCAGCGCGCAAGGCGGTGATGGGGACCGCCACCCGTCATGCACAGCCTGACATGGCGGAAGGTGGAGAACGGAGTGCAGAGTTGGCACGTGGAATGTTAGAGGGGGCATGAGAGATAAGACAAATTAGTTGATCGAAATAATGAAATAAGGAGAATAAGATGTCGTGTGTATGTCGGAGACCAAATGGAAAGGCAGTGGTACTGAAGAGCTCCCCGGCGGGACGTTAGCTATATGGTGCGGAGTCCCGGAAAGTGAGAATGCCTGCCAGGGAGTGGAGGGTGCTGTTGTCGTCCCGGTTGGTCGATCTTATGACTGAATATAAGGTTGTGAACTCAAGACTTCTCTGGGTTCGCTTTAAACTGGGACTGATGAAGTTATTACTTTTGGCTGTTTATGCGCCGGTAGCTTCATCGTCCAGGGCTGAGCTGGAGGAGTTTTGAGAGAATGTAAGAGAAGTTATAGATTTGGTTAAGGGATACGAAAGAACTGTTGTATGTGGTGATTTGAATGGATGGGTAGGTATCGCTCGACCAAGGTACGAGTCGGTATTTGGAAAAATTGGCAATAAAAGGGTTAATGATGCTGGCAAGCTTATACTCGCTGTATGCAAGGAAAAGGGTCTTCTTGTGACAAACACTATGTTATATCACAGGAAAATCCATGGGTACACTAGAGAAAGAAAGAATGAGAGAAGTATGATTGATTTGTTCCTGGTGGATGACCGACTGCGAAAACAGGTGATGGATACACGAGTGTTCAGAGGTGCTGACCAGGGAATGGATCACTATCTAGTACTTACTAGATTTAGGGGTTTGTTCGCGGGTTTGCGCTACCAGACGGCAGTAACAGAACCACAGTCTGTCTGTCGCATCCGATGCTGGTTGCTTCAGGAAGCGGATACTAAGGACAAATATCACATGAGGGTAGCCGAGAAGCTTGACACCATCGATGGCAGAAAAGAATGTCTGAAAAGAACATGGCAGAACCTTAGAGATGGAATGGTAAGTGCAGCGGAAGAAGTATGTGGAACGACAAAAAGAGGTAGTTGTAAAAGAAGAGATGCATGGTTGAATGATGAAGTGAGAGAAGCAGTAAAGAATAAGAAAAAAGCATGGTTAGACTACTTGGCCTCTAGTAGCGATTATTTTGAGAGAGAAGATGAAAGAAAGATATAAGCTGCAGAAAGTTCATGCGAAAACATTGATTGAGGAAGTACGTGAAAGGTCTAGTATCGAAGCGGACGAGAGGTTGTCGCAGAACTTTAAGGAAAACTCCAAACTCTTCTGGAAAGAGGTTGGAAGGCCTCGGAGTGGTGCGACAGCCTTAAGAATGAACAAAGTGGTTTCCAAAACCAATGACGTCCTCTCAGAAAAATCGGACGTCATGCAGCGATGGAGCGAATTTTATAGAGAAATGTATGCGTGTCATCATCTTAGTGAAGGATCCGGGGGTGACGCCATGACTGGCACGCCAAACACGGACCTCGATGACATTGAGGTCATCAGCGTGAAAGAGATTGAACGTGCGATTCGAAGTTTGAAATGTGGTAAGGCTGTGGGACTAGACAGAGTTACTGCTGAAATGGTCAAGTACGGTGGGCCTCGCGTCTGGGACAGCTTTCATCTGCTGTGCAATTTGTGCTGATGAGGATGCAGGAGGTGTCCCGGATGATTGGCGATCCGCGGTCATTGTGCCTTTATATAAAGGTAAAGGTTCACATTTTGACTGCGGGTGCAATCGGGCAATCAGCTTGACCAGTTTAGCAAGTAAAGTTTACTCGAAGGTTTTGACACGTAGGATGCAAGAAAAATCGGAAATATTATTATAGGAGGCACAATGCGGATTTAGACCTGGAAGAGGATGCACGGATCAAATGTTTTCTCTCCGCATGATCACGGAAAAGCTTCTGACTGTTAACCAGAGGATTGTCTGTGATTTTGTGGATCTGGAGAAAGCATTTGATAAGGTTATAAGGAAGAAAATGTGGGAACTGTTGCCGGAATATGGTGTGGATGGTCGATTGGTAAGGGCTGTGCAGTCACTTTACTATAACTGTAAAGCATGTGTGCGGGTAGGGCATGACCTGTCACCTATGTTTAGCGTCCAAGCGGGCGTAAAACAGGGTTATGTCATGTCTTCCTGGCTGTTCATACTGTACCTTGACAGCTGTTTACCGAAGCTGAAAAATAGCTGTTTGGGTGTGAAATTGGGTGACATTAAAGTAAATTGTCTCCGGTATGCTGATGAGGCAGTGCTTATTGCACCATCAGAAGCAGAACTGCAGGCATTGGTCCCGTGTATGAAAGAGGAATGTGAAATTAAAGGTCTCCATTTGAATGCTAATAAAACTAAGGTTCTGGTATTTGAAAAGGACGAAGAGAGAACGAAATGTGAAATATGGGTAAATCAGGAATGTCTAGAACAGGTAAATGAAATTGTATACCTGGGGAGTGCTTTCAGCCGGAACGTAAGATGTGATTTTGATGTGGACAGGCGTGTCGCTGCCGGGAACAAAGGCAATGGTGCCCTGAATGCGTTAGTCAAAAGGCAAAGCGTAGGGAAGAGTGCACGCCTTACAATACATAACGCAGTGTTGGTACCAACTTTGTTATATGGCAGCGAAACCTGGGTATGTCAGAAGAAGCATAAAAGCAAGTTAAAGGTAGTGGAGATGCGATCTCTTCGTAAAATGTGCGGCGTACCATAGCCGACCGAAAGCGAAACAAAGAGATTCGCAATATAGCAGGATTGAAAGATGACCTTATCACAAAAATTGATAGGGGCCTACTCCGATGGTTTGGGCAGGTTGAGCGAAAGAGTGAAGACCGAATGGTGAAGAAAATATATAGCGCGAAAGTAAATATTAAAAGGTGTCGAGGTAGACCGAGACTAACTTTCAAAGACCATGTGAGCAAATTACTCGAAGAGGGGAAGGTCAAGAGTACTCGGATACCTAGACGTGCATGTATGAAGAAGATAATGAACCTGAAAGAAGCGAAAGAAGTATGTAAGGATCGTGACACTTGGCAATCTGTTCTCTCTGGCTACCCCGTTATGGATTGTGCGTGAAGATAAGTAAAGTAAAGTAAGTCATAAATGTAAATTTAAAATGCTCCTACCATCTATACGCTGACGATTTACAGCTGTATGCTCGGATTGACGCAGCAGAGATTAGCTTTGCGATCGAAATTTTAAATCTAGATCTTTAAGCCGTCTGTGGCTAGTGCATAAGTTATGGAATTGCTGTCAGTCCTGCTTAATGTCAAGCGATAATTCTCGATAACCCTCACCGTTCAGCTAAATTAGATTTGATCCACTGGATCCTATCGGTTACAATAGCACAAATATTTCTTTTAGACATATAGTTAAAGACCTTGGGTTAATGATTGATGCTAATTTAAATTGGCAATCTCAGGTGGCTGAAATAAGCCGGAGAGTGACAATCACCCGGCATGGCCTTTATCGTTCGTTACAAGAATTTTCTTCCAAACGAGACTAAGGCCATGTTAGCGCGAACACTTGTTTTACCGGTCATTGATTACGATAATGTGTTTTTTTTGTGAGTAGGTGTGTAACAAGTAACAGCTGACTTATTAGGCTACGGTCTCCTATAATATGCTATACGCGACGTCCGACTTCAGCGTAAACGTTCCGATCGGCGTACGAACGCCAGGAATAGCGTCAGCGGTCAATACATATCTTAGCAACGGACGACGTCTAGACTTTCGATCAAACAATAATTAAGTAGCCGACCGTGGTTGTGTGTAATATTTGTAAATAAAATGGCTATAAATTCATGGATATAAATTTTGGCGGCGCTTGTTTAACTTGAAGAAGAGGCCCAAGCCGATCGTATACGAAGAAAAATAAAGGCAACAAGGCACCGATTATTTATGAAGAGAAAGGAAGAGGGATGTTTCCAGATATTGATAATTAAACACTTAAAAGACAGAAATTCTAAATTTACTGAATATTTTCGTATTAATCAAGAACAATTTAAACATAACATTAAATCAATTACTCGTCTTTTTCTTTATTAAATATTGTCATTTTGTACTGACGCTAGACACGACCTTCACGCTGCAATGGTTCGAAATAACTAGAGACGCAGCGTAATGCGTCTTAACGCCGCCTACGACGTCCATACGCTGACATCAGCTTGTGAAAGAGACCACAACGGTACATTTCTATAGTGAGCATCGTAACGCAGCGTACGGCGTTACGCTGTAAGCGGCTGATGGCGTTTATAGGAGACTCTTATATTTTATATACTTTAAAATTATTTTAAACCAGTGTTTGGACTATATTTACATATCAATTACATCTTTATTACCTTTTCTTTTGAAGTCCTATTGAAATATATGTCCAGAAAAATATTTGTGACATTCACATCAACCCATTAGTGTCACTTTGTTTCTGCAAACTATATCACTCATTAGCACTTCACTTTGTGTTCACTAATATCACAGCAAATATTGGAAGAAATGGCAAATGTAACTGATGTGGAGGTCATGCAAAGAGAACTTGAAGAAGCTGGAGTCGCAAAATGGCTGAATTTGAAAACAGATTAAAGGCTGCCTCCACACCTACTAATCCCCCTCTTAATCAACTCCGCGAGGAGTTTTATGAATTCAAGGACGTCGTTTGCTCCATGCTCAATCTCTTTCGGTAACAAATTCAAGCCTGCATTAAGTCAATTGATGCTATTGATATGCAGCACAGACAGAATATCCTTCTATTTAATGGGATCTCCGACTCCCCAGATGTTAATATTGAACAAGAAATACTGGGTATCATACATAAGAAAATGGGTATCCCACTTGTTACAAATGTGTCCTTAGTACGTTGCCATCAAATTGGTGCCCAAAAGGATGGTCGCTCACGTCCAATTCTTGTACAATTTCAAGAGCATAACACAAAGTCTGAAGTGTGGAAAGCTAAAACTAAGTTAAAGGGCTCTCAAATATCTGTGTCTGAGTTTTTAACTAAAATGAGGCAATCTGTACTTAAAAAAGCCCGCAAGCATTTTGAAATGAAGAATGTGTGGACCTTAGATGGAGCAATTTTTATCAAACTTCCCACTAATGAACGGGCAAAATCTTGACTGAAGAGAAGATTGATACTCTCATTAAACAGTTTCCTGTTGATTTTTCGGTACTTGTAGTCCTTCAGAAGCTCTTCAATTCCGTCCTCCATGGTGGCACTACTCCAGAGGCGTGGAGCAGAAGTGCGGTGGTCTTGTTCTTTAAGAAAGGCGACAACGCTCTCTTAAAGAACTACAGACCGATTTCCCTTCTGAGCCGCGTCTACGTGCTGTTTTCGAGAGTCATTACGAATAGTCTCGCACGCAGACTTGACGACTTCCAGCCTCCCGAACAAGCCGGTTTCCGAAAAGGCTTCAGTACCATAGACCACATACATACCCTGCGGCAGATTGTACAGAAGACTGAAGAGTACAATCTGCCACTTTGCCTGGCGTATGTGGACTATGAGAAAGCCTTTGATTCCGTCGAAATTTGGGCGGTGCTACAGTCCCTTCAGCGGTGCCAAGTTGACTGTCGGTATATCGAAGTGCTGAAGTGTTTGTACAGTAGGGCTACGATGGCTATCCGAGTACAGAACCAGAGCTCGAAACCTATCCAACTGCAGAGAGGTGTAAGACAGGGTGACGTTATATCCCCGAAACTCTTCACCGCTGCATTGGAAGACGTTTTCAAGCTACTGGACTGGAAAGGATACGGTATTGACATCAATGGCGAGTACATCACTCACCTTCGATTTGCCGACGATATAGTCCTTATGGCAGAATCGCTGGAGGACTTAAGCACTATGCTCAATGACCTCAATAGTGCCTCCCAACGGATAGGTCTTAAGATGAACATGGACAAAACAAAGATCATGTTCAATGTCCATGTCACACCTATGCCGGTAGTTGTTGGGAGCACTATGCTCGAAGTTGTTGACGAGTACGTTTACCTGGGACAAATAGTCCGACTAGGTAAGTCCAACTTCGACCGAGAGGTCAATCGACGGATTCAACTCGGCTGGGCAGCGTTCGGGAAATTACGACATATCTTTTCGTCAGGTATACCTCAATCTCTAAAAACTAGATTGTACAACCAGTGCGTGTTGCCAGTGATGACTTATGGATCTGAGACGTGGTCCTTCACTGCTGGCCGTATGAGGACGCTTAAGGTCGCTCAGCGAGCTATGGAGAGGGCTATGCTCGGAGTTTCTCTGCGTGATAGACTCAGAAATGAGGATATCCGCAGTAAAACCAGAGTGACCGACATAGCCCAACGGATTAGTAAGCTGAAGTGGCAATGGGCCGGCCATATAGCTCGAAGAACCGATAACCGATGGGGAAGAAAGGTTCTCGAGTGGCAGCCTCGTACCGGTAGGCGTAGTGTAGGGCGACCCCCCACTAGATGGAGTGACGACCTGGTAAGACATGCAGGAAGTCGATGGATGCAGGTGGCTCAGGACCGTGCTTTGTGGCATTACTTGGGGGAGGCCTATGTTCAGCAGTGGACTTGTGAAAGGCTGTAATGATGATGATGATGATGATGACTGTTGATTTTTCATCAGCAAGTCTTAGCATGGCTTCTAACAGCAGTATTACTAATAGCGTAAAAAAACCCATACAAGCACTGCAAAGTTCTTCAAACACAAAAATTCTGTGCGAGACTTCTCCTCGCAATGAAGTTGGTGTGGTGGTGCAGAAAGAGGATTCCAAAAGGTCCCGCCGTTTAATTGCTAAAAAATAGCTTGCTTAATTTACATATGGTATTTCTAGGTATCCTTTATTTTTGTAATCTCTTGTTTTTATTATTGATTTACATATATTTACTTAAGTGTTTACAGTCCCGCATCGTCTTGGTTGTAATGACTAGCACAGAACAATATTGTCTGTACTGTAGTCATAAGTTGTTCACTTTTAAGCAGCATAATTACAATTTTTATTAGGTTTTCTTCTGATAGTATAGTCTGCACAGGAATCTCTTCCATCTCTGCGCAGGGAGGACGACTCACTGGCCCATACTGCAAAGGAGAAAGCCGATCTTCTAGGCTCTTTCTTTGCATCTAACTCGACTCTCGATGACGGGGGGAGTACGCCGCCGATCATCCCGCGGTGTGAGTGCTCCATGCCGGAAGTGCAGTTCACACAGCGCTCGGTTCGCAAAGCACTCCTCTCCCTGGACATCCACAAGTCGAGTGGGCCTGACGGAATCTCCCCAATTGTGCTGAGGACGTGTGTTCCAGAGTTGGCACCGGTTTTAACGCGTCTTTTCCGGTACTCCTACTCCCTAGGCATAGTCCCAAAATCATGGAAGACGGCTTTCTTCCACCCGATCCCCAAAAAAGGCGACCGCTCAGACCCGTCCAACTACCGGCCAATCGCCATCACCTCCTTGTTCTCCAAAACAATGGAGTCCATTGTAAACTGCCAGCTCATGAGGTACCTTGAAGATCACCAGCTGATTAGTGACCGCCAATACGGTTTTCGCCGTGGTCAGTCAGCTGGTGATCTTCTGGTCTATCTCACTCACAGATGGGCGGAGGCAGTAGAGTTCAAGGGGGAGGCATTGGCCGTTAGTTTGGACATTGCGAAGACCTTCGATCGGGTTTGGCACAAAGCGCTTCTTTCAAAGCTCCCTTCCTATGGGCTTCCCGAGAAATTGTGCGATTGGACCACCAGCTTTCTTGCAGATCGGAGCATCAAGATCGTTGTAGACGGTGCAAGCTCCGATTGCAAGCCTATTAATGCTGGTGTTCCACAGGGCTGCGTGCTATCGCCAACGCTGTTTCTTCTGCATATCAATGATATGTTGGATACCCGTAACATTCATTGCTATGCAGATGACAGCACTGGTGATGCTCTTTACACCGGCCGAGCCAATATTTCTCGGGAAAACGTCTCCGAGTGCCGGGACAAACTTGTGTCTGAAGTCGAGTCTTTGCTGAACAGAGTCTCAGATTAAGGACGACTAAATCTAGTCCAGTTTAACCCCCAGAAGACACAAGTTTGCGCGTTAACCGCTAAAAAGAACCCCTTTGTCGTATCCCCTCAGTTTCAAGGCACTCCCCTTGTTGCCTCAGCCAGTATCGGAATCCTCGGCGTCGACATATCGAGTGACGTGCAGTTTCGTGGTCACTTGGAAGGGAAGGCCAAATTGGCCTCTAAAAAGCTTGGCGTGCTCAGCAGAGCGGGACAGTATTTCATGCCGGCACACCGCCTGCAACTTTACAAGGCGCAGGTTCGACCGCACATGGAATACTGTTCCCATCTCTGGGCTGGGGCTCCCCAGTACCAGCTCCTTCCACTTGACCGTATTCAGCGCAGGGCGGCTCGAATCGTCGACGACCGAGTGCATTCCGATCGGCTCGATTCACTGGCGCTGCCAAGAGATGTTGCATCTCTTTGCGTATTTTATCGCATCTATCACGGGGAGTGCTCTGAGGAATTGTTCGGATTAATCCCAGCCGCCAAATTTCGTGAACGCACTACACGGCAAACGTCCCGATACCATCCGCACCATCTAGATGCTTGGCGGTCCACCACTCTACGTTTCACAAGGAGTTTTCTTCCACGTATAACCTCTCTGTGGAGTAGTTTACCACCGGCGATTTTTCCGGACCGATACGTCCTGGGGGACCTTCAAGAAAAGAGCTTACTCCTTTCTAAAGGGCCGGCAACGCACCCGCAATTCTCCGTGTTGCGGTTGATCACGGGCGGCGGTAGTCACTTAACATCAGGTGAGCCGCATGCTCGTTTGCCCCCTCTTCTATAAAAAAAAATCTTTATCTCTCTAAATATAAACTTAATGAGATTTTATCCTGTAATACATAACTTGCTTGGGTTTAGTTTTCTTTTGTTTCTTAGTTGAGGTTTCTTACTTAGTAGGTTTGTTTATACTATGCTTGATATTGGTAACAATACTTATCTTTTTATAAATTTACCTACCACATATTTTTAATTTGATTTTCTTTTTGTTAAATTTTGGGTTTTGATTTTAATTGATTTGACAATGACAACTATGTATAACTTTTTTTAGCCTTTTATAGACAAAGGACACATGTATCATACAGCCAACGTCAATCTTATACTTTGCTTTAATCGATTTTCTCTTGGTAAACATTCTCCTGTAATATTTTGTGTGACATCTACTTAGGAACTTTATTATTAGTCAAGATTATTTTTGCCACTTTAGATATTATAGATCATAAGTTTGTATATAAAATTTATTTATATTAAGTTTACTCTGTAAACAGTGAACTAATGGGTTGGTGATGTATATGTTTAGTAGTTGTCAGTTAATGGGTTAATAGTTTACATAACTTACTATTTTATCATATTTTTTTATTATTATTCTACATATTTACTTAATATATTTATTATTTTAGTATATGTAATATGTCTGATGTTGAGTCGTTCAGCTCTGCAAATGATTCTTCTACTTTGTCATTTCACTCTTTTAATGATTCTGTCAACGATAGCGTGCTTAATTTACACGAACTACTCAAAGGAGTTTTTACGTCTTTTAACAACTCTGTGAACATGTGTCATATTAACGCTCAAAGTATCCCGAGCCATTATTCCGAACTTGAAGCTTCATTTTTTTCCGAGTATATTCACGCTATATTAGTGTCGAAAAGTTGGCTGAAACCTTCTTTACCGTCAACTTTATATCCCTTACCCGGCTTTGTACTTGTTAGGAATGATCGTGTTGGAAAAGGTGGAAGTGGTGTAGCAATCTACCTACACGCATCAATTCCTTGTAAAACTGTCTTAGCATCTCCCTCCTGCTATTCCGCTTCTTCCGAGTTTTTATTTGTGGAACTCGATGTCAGGGGCATCAGGATGCTTCTAGGGGTAGTGTATTGCCCCCCCCCCCACCCATCTACCGACTACCTCGCCACTTTAGATATGGCTCTTGTTGATATTTGTTCTGAGTACACTCACTGTATAATCATGGGTGATTTCAATACTGATCTGTTGAAAAGCTGCACTCGTTCCAAAAGGTTTCTTTCAATTATTGAGTCGGTTAATATTTCTATTCTCCCTTTAAAGGCTATTCATCATAATATCGGAACCGATGACTCGTTGATTGATCTAATCCTTGCTGCTTCTCCTGAACATGTCATGATGCATGGACAGTTACCCGCTTTGTTTTCTCACGCTACGACTTAATTTATCTATCGTATAAGCTTGAACCTCCTAAATATTCCCCTACTGTAATGCATCTTCGCAATTTTTCTAAAATAGACTTTGACAAGCTTAGGAATGATGCTCTTAATCTTGATCTAGCCTCCTTAATAGCAGCATCTACTGTTGACGATAAAGTCACTATCCTTAACCACAATATTCTTAGCCTTTATTATGCTCATGCTCCTGTTCACAAGGTTAGATTGAAGGGTCCCCCTGCCCTTGGATGACACAGGGCGTAAAGATGGCAATGGCTAGACGAAATCGTGCTTCTCTTCGTTTCAAGAGAGATCGAACTGAAGAAAATTGGACATCTTTTAAAGCAGCCAGGAATATGTGTAATCAGATGGTACGTGCAGCTAAACGCCGATATTTCCGTAACTGTATTAATAATTCTTCTCCAGTTTTAGTGTGGAAATTTCTAAAATCTTTCGGTCTTTGTAGACCAGCTACGTTGGATTGTGGTCCTTTTGTGTCACTTGATGAAATCAACCAACATTTCGCTTCTGTAAAACCCTACAATTCGTTCCCAAACTATGGCTTCCATTGCTTCTATGCAAATTCCTAACATTCCTACCTTTAATTTTTCTCCTGTTTCTCAGGATGATGTCAAAAAGTCGATTTTAGCATTCCAGTCCAAAGCCGTAGGTTACGACGAGATTGGTAGACATATGGTTGTATTTATACTAGAGCACCTTCTCCCGGCAATTTCCCATATAATCAATTTTTCCCTTGGTTCAGGTCAGTATCCTAATCTTTGGAGGAGGGCTTTTGTAAAGCCTCTCGCAAAAGTTCCTACTCCCATTCATCCCAATCATTGTCGTCCAATCCATTCTACCCTTTCTTTCCAAAATTTTAGAATCCTGTGTTTACAAGCAAATTTCTACTTTTATTTCGAAACATAACCTACTGAGTATATATCAGTCTGGGTTTCGTCCTGGTCATAGTACCACTACGGCATTAATTAATGTTATTGATAATATTAAACAAGGCACGGAAGTAAAAAAATAACAGTGGTTGATTTCTCAAATGCTTTCAACACAGTTGATCATGAAATCCTTCTTTCCATACTGTCTCATCTAAATTTTGGCCCTACTGAATTGGATTGGTTTGCATCTTATTATCGCGGTCGACAGCAATCAGTCAGTGTGGGGCAACTGTCCTCAGCTTGGGCTGATGTGGATGCTGGTGTGCCGCAAGGCGGTATTTTTTCTCCTATAATGTTTTCAATTTTTATAAACTTTATTACCTCCATCATGGACTGCTCGTACCATTCATATGCCGATGACCTTCAGCTTTATGTGCAAACTGTGATTGGGGATATCCATAATGGGATCAAAAACTTAACGGCAACTTAGCAGCTATCAAGGATTGGTCTACTCGTTATGGAGTTTTGATCGATCCTTTGAAATGCCAAGCTATACTAGTGGGTAGCTCAAGGATGCTGGCTAAGATTAATCTGACGGACTTACCTCCTATTTACTATGATAATACTACAATTCCTTTCAGTAATTCTGTTAGAAATCTTGGCCTTCACATCGACAGCACGCTGAATTGGAGAACTCAGGTTTCAGATGTGAGTCGTAAAGTCACTGCCACGTTATGCTCTCTGTATCGTTTAAAACATTTTCTTCCCACAAAATCTAAGATCATGCTTGTCCAATCACTTATATTACCCATAATTGATTATGCAGATGTGTGTTACTCAGACCTGTCCCAAGATCTTCTGAACAAGCTGGAACGCCTACTCAATAACTGTATAAGATTTGTGTTTGGGTTTCGTAAGTATGATCATATTTCTCAATACAGATCTAAGCTAAATTGGCTTACAATCCGGCAGAGGCGCAACTCCAGAATATTACTTGTACTTCTTTCTATATTAGATGATCCATCTTCGCCTTCTTATCTTAAGAGTAAATTTCATTATCTTTCTTCACCTCATGATAGGGTCCTACGCTCTTCTAACAACAAAATCTGTACTCCAGTTCACTTCACCGAGTTCTATGGTAACTCCTTCACAGTTCAGGCTACACGCCTTTGGAACTCCTTGCCCGATGACATCAGAAAAGCTCCCAATAAGAACGCTTTTAAAAAGTTGGTCCGTGATCATTTCTTAAAGACAATGCATTTTACATGACTCATCTATTTAATATGTATTGCCAAACAGACGTATATATTCATAGTTATTTGTATTTACTAGTTATGTATGTATTTAAATATATATATATATATATATATATATATATATATATATATATATATATATATATATATATATATATATATATATATATATATATACTTGTATGTATATCCATTTATTTATATATTTGTACATATGTAAGGATAGATCATATATGTATAGGTTATTTATTAGTAGTTTGTATATATTATGTAGTTAATTATCATTTGTATAGTGTTCTCTTATTGCCACACCTACATCAAATTCTCACCACTCCATGGGTTGACTGGTAGAGAATGCCTCAAGGCATTACGTCCGCCCTTTGTATTCTTTTGTTTAAGGATGCAATAAAGAATAAAATAAATAAATAAATAAAAAATGTGTCTTACCCTGATGTAAGTCAAGTACTTCTGTGTAAATTGGATCGTTTGTTAAAAATTGCATCCGTTTCATTTTGCCCTTTGCAAATACGATCACGCATCCTTATATCGTTCTCAGCTTAAATGGCTTCCATTTCATTAGCGTTAATGCATCAGAATTTTTCGCTCGCTTAATACCCGAAATGCAGTTTCAGTATTTGGGTTCTTCTCACTGCGATCCTCCGAAGGAAATACCTTATATGTTTTTCCTCGCCAAACCAAATTTATTTCTCAATCTTAATAATAACTACTTTTTTAATAATATTAGGTTTTACAACACCCGCGGTCACGGGGTCATAGTTAACCGCGGTTACCTTAGATTAAAAGTATATATATATATACCAACCGACAGACACAGGTACCGACGTGTCTCTAAATGTGAATCAGTTTTGCTAATTTTAGTACGAAATAATATTATCAATATTTCTAAATTCAAGCTCACGCGAAATAAAAAGCTAGGCCATATAATGTTATCACTATGATGTTTGTCCATAAAAGCCTATAATTTTAACCGGAGATAGGTGAAACAAGCTTCGGTACATCTATTTTAAAATAAATATTATGTTTTATACTAAATAAATAAGTAAGTAAGAAAGGTCTAAGTAATTATCTAGTTACCTTTATTTTAAAATTACAGTAAGTATATAAAAATAGCCGTATAGAAATGCATAATATAATATTATAATTTAGCAATGGACTGGCAATATAGCTCGAAAATCCGACAACGCATGTGGAACAAAGTTTTATGAGTGGCAGTCTCGTAACCGATAAGTGGAGTGTACGGCTTCCCGCTACTAGATGGCTGGAGTGCCTAGTGGTCAGCCGTCACGACCTGGTTAGACGTGCTAGAAGTCGATTGATGCAGGACAAATATAGACTGTTCTGTTACGTTTCCTCGAAGCACCTAGCTTTGTTTATCGGTATCTTTGGCTACGAACAGGCTTTTTTTTATAGGATAGGGTGACAAACGAGCACACAATCTACTTGATGGTAAGTAGTTGCTGCGGCCCATAGACATCTACATTTATCCTCGACTACGAATCAAAATGCAGATGCGTTGTCACCCATGAGGACTAAGATGGAATGCCTCTTTTCCAGTAAAAGGGGTCTGCGGTCTCTACACTCACCATACGAAACAAAGCAGCGTTGAGCTACTATTTCACGCTGGTATTCTGTGAGAGCGTGGTCCTTCCCCGGTCGAGCCGACCCATTCGTGCTACAACTATACTACTAATATAATTGCAGCATGGCTCTACAACGTATCAAAATGGCTGTAATTATGAATGTAAAAGTTTAACATGATAATAAGTACGGGAGCAGCGTGACAGATTCTTTCTTCCGTTAAGTTGGCACCCTTATATGTATCATTACTGGGCACTGGTTTCCACTCAGTTCTACAGAAATTTAAAATAGGGTAGAGTCCACTTTGTGTTCAACTGAGTTTTAAACCATCCACGGACGCACTCAAATATGTGCAAAAAATTAATTAAAGTCGGTCGAACCACTTTCGATGTTTTGCGAGACTAACGGACAGCAATTCATTTTTGTATATAGAGATGTATATAGACTTTACTTTTGTATGTGTAGAATCAATAAAATAACAGTTAACTATACGATAATGTGAAATGCCATATCAAAATAAAAAAAACTAGGGTATAATAAAATGTTGCTTCGTTTGTTTGTTTTGTTAATATTTAAGCATCGTTTCATTTGGAGCCTTGTCTTGCTCTATAACTATGATGTTTTGTTCTATAAATATGATATGATGTTGTATGTGCGAAACTTATGAAAAATCCCTCCTACAATATTAGTAGTCCAATTCCAACAATGGACCTTTACCTGTTTGATGGATTATATGGAAAATGTTTAAGGTGAGAAATATGGATAGAATTTTAAATTACAAGTGCTAAGAAAGGAGTCAAAACACCTTGAGTCGCTTGCAATAAATCATCTCATGCGTTTGATCGATTACATTTTGTAACGTGTGAAAATATTTTTCACATATTTCAAAAGTGATGGCCATTTATTTAAAAGTTACCTTTTATTTTAGGTGTGATGATTACCTATGTTTTGAAGATGCTAAATGTTGTTTTATTTTAACAACACCTTTAATACACCTACTGCTGTGAAAAGTTAAGCACCCTAATATTAGCACAGGCATTTTATCTCAGTCGTAACGAGGTCTTCTTTCGAAGGTTTTTGTTAGTAGGTACCAATGAGTGCAATAACCAATTACCATCACGTGTTGGCTTCCTTGCACCTTAATTACACAAACAATAGTAAAATAAAGCTACAAAATAAAAATAAAAAATAATAAAAACGGGAGTCAGCGAAGTATGAAGATGTATCGGTCTCGTTTATTTTAATCATAGACATGAAAATTTACATGGAAAACGGTGCCGCAATGTAATACGAATTTGTGTACTTTTTTGTTAAACTCGAAAACATTTTTTATACATTTCATTTTTAATTACATTAGAGTAATGTAACCTATCTAAGAATTAGTTTTATAATGCTTACACAGGCTGTTTATGTTTGGTTATTTAAATACATAATAATTTTGTTTAATTTTAAAGAAAATATGAAATCATACTAATTTTTTGATTAAAAGTTCATTGCGAGTCCCTTGGCAAGGTAGATCATAGTTTAAATCACGCATTCTTAACGTTTCTGTCTGACTAAATTTCAGAGAGAATTTTAAATTGCAAAGAATGTTCAACTCTGTAGGTTTTTATTGCTTTCTCTGCTTGCTTGCCTATAATTGTAGTTAATAAAACTGTTTTAATTTTTATGTATCTTAAGATAACTGTCCTGTGTACTTTGAAAATAATAGATATTTGATTTTTTTAATATAAAATATCTGCATTTAACATCAGTTCTCAGTTCTAATTGTCACATAATTAATTATTTTTTTAATAAAGGTACAGTAAAAATAATTATACTAATATTGAACATATCGTGTTCCAAGTTTTATTTTAACTTCAAGTACGGGCCAATCCCGTATATCTGCTATTTGGGGCATAAGATAATCCTATACCCAGGTGTATAGTCTGACCCATAGTGTGACTCATAGCGTAAGCATTACTTAAATCATAGGCGTTACGTATTTCTTATTCCGCTTATTAATTATAATTAAGTGATTATTAATCTATATCAGCACGTAACAGTACATGTTTAGTCATTCTCCATTGATAATCAATCACATGACAGGTTGATTTATTTATTCAACTTAAAACAATTTACATAATACAAAAACTTATAAATATAAAGAGTTTGCAAAATGGAGGGTTAGAAAGGGGGGGGGGGCTTTTTTTTAAATGTCACTACTTTGTGACTCAATACAACATATCCTGTAAATACCAAGTTTCAGCCAGATAACCTTTAAGATATACAGAATAAAGAAATAAGTTGGGAAGTGAATGCTAACTGTAGAGAAAATTAAGTTTCGTGAAGTGATTAAGCAAGAAAAAAACGCCACATGTCATTACGAGAAAAGATTTCATCTGCTTACGGGGACTCTTGCCCTGAAAAAATATGATTTATAAGTGGCATACCATTTTCGAGCAAGGCAGAGACTCAATTATGGACGATCGTCACTCAGGCCGACCGATTGAGTAACATTAAAACTAACTTAACACTTAACTTAGACATTGTCAAAAAAATCTTGAAGATGTTGGAATGAAGAAAAACAGATTATAGAAATGATTGGAGTAACACCATTTTAAATATTCTCGATGAACACCATGGCATAGCTAACGTCGAGTGTTCGTGTGAGTTTTTGGACCTGTGTAAGGAAAGCAAAAACAAATAATGAACCGAATTGTGACTGAGGATGAAAGTTGGTTTCATCACTATGAGCCTGAGTCAAAGTAGGAGTAGGCGTAACTATCGACTGTAAATACTACGGCTTCAGTTTTTTGGGAGTCAGAGGGGATTTTATTGATCAATTGAAATAAAAAGGTGTCAATATCAAGTCATAGCATTATACTACGCTAATAAAAAATTAAAAGATCTGATCAAAGAAAAAAAGAAGGGGAAAGTGGTTTCGAGGTGTACTCTCTTCATAACTTTAAAACTAATCTCCTATAGTAAATATTAAGCTCCTGTTGATTATTATTTCTTTCCAAATATGGAAAAAGAACGTCGGGAAAAGAAAATTACAGATAACAATGAAGTGAAATCTAATATTAGTAACTATTTTAAGGGCCTTGACAAAGAATTTTTTAAGGAATAAATAAGTTATTAAAACGGTCCGAGAACTGTTTTCGGGTTAATACAGAATACATCAAAAAGGAAAAGTAATTAAGTATTTAATTTCACCTTCTTTCCCTTTAATACCGCAAACTTTTTGACCTCCCCTCGTTTACAGTCTAGGACTATAAAAGTTTTGCTCATTTAAGAGTATTTCTTGTCATCGGTCTTGGTCTTGTTTTCTCAACATACAGACTACATGATGATAAGTAGTCACTGCAGTTTTCAGAGACAACCCCAAACAAGAAAGATATATACAGATATGTTATAACCTCTAAGGACTATGAAATGCCTCTACGACAGCCTATTAAATTCCACTGCTAAACGTAGGCCTCCCGCATAGACTTCCTCGTAGAGGGGATATTTGCCATAGTTGCCACGCTTAGTAACAAGCGGGTTGGCAATCGTGGCATTTTATTTTCAGTCAATATTAGGAAGACGCTGCTGCCCTTCTCCTGATTTGTTTCCCTTATTCGCCTCTTACGAGTCCGCCACTTTTCTCTCAGATGAAATGCCTCACAGCCCGCAATTATACGGACTCTCTATACGCTTCAAATCAGAACACAGCAGAACAGATACCGTTGTTTGGCGGCAGAAATAGATAAGATTTTGGTACTTATTTAGAATAAGTGCTAGACTGTAAATGAGGCACCTTTGTAAAGTCATACAAAATCATGTTTTATAGTTACCCATATGGCGACATGTAGGACAAAAGTACTGTAAACACTCTGTTACAAACCGTGTTGTTACGTTAAATGTAAATCATTTATTTTCAATTCTGGGTATTTACCTTGTCAAGGTGTCCTCATCGTTACACTTTAGCCCCAGTGCTGATTTATTTAATTATCATGGCTAGACTATTTTTTACGCCGTTTTATTTTAAAATTACGTCTATTTCACTTTTGTATTAAATATGTGTTTAGTACACGTATTATGAACGCTTATGATCAACACTCTATTCATAAGTATAGTGACATCAAAAGGACTAATAAATAATTGAAAGAATCAGGCGTTACTTTGCGGAAATTCATTATCGTAAAGATATTAAAATTTAATTTCTAACCATCCGCTCAATTAAACCCAATGATGTGTCTTACCTGGATTGAAGAGCACCTCTCGCCTTCCCTCAATTGCGTACACTAATTCCGTCACCACTAGTCCCAGCACCACTACTCCCGGTATCACTACTTCCAAAACCACTATTTCAGGACGGACACACCATCGACGATAATACGACACGTGTTTCGTCTCTACACGAGGCACCCTCAGGAGATGTAGACTCGGCTGTAGACGGCGGCTGATCGCTAAGTGATCGGCGAGCTTTGTTTTTGCGCCCGAATCAAATATGGGCAACCCTCCGGAAAGCGGGCGAGGGAGGTGGGGATGCTCATAGCATACCACGCAGCTGGCTGCGTGGTTATGTGGAGACTTTTACCCACTAAATCCCACCCTTTAGGGACTGGCTTAACGGTCTAACTAGAGATCTCTAAGCCGTATACGGCGCGACCCTCCTTGGCAGAAAGGAGGGCGCAAAATCGGCGAGCCAAAACAGCTGCTATTTAAACACGCCGACACAACCGCTCCCCACAAAAGTAGCAAGCGACGATAATAAACCTGCGACTAATTATCATTATTGTTATTAATTTTTTTATATTATTATTATTGTTTTTATTGTTATTATTATAGTTATTACACTATTATTAATTTTTAAAATTATTTTTAGAGATTAGCCTTAAATATATTTAACAAACGTGAGTTAAAAACATTTGTTTGTCTCTCATAACTATCATAACTATTTTTTAAGATCTCCAACTATTCCAGCACACACAGCCTCAGACCCTTTTTTTACTTTTAACGATGTTATCTTTCCTCCCGATCACAACAGCCACCTCCGCGTCAACGGCCGTAGTCTCCAACGATTTTTGGGAGACCGAAGGTGTTAAATTATACTTTAGGCCTTTGTTTAAAAGAGACAACTCATCTGTTGGACTAATAAATGACTATTGAATGTCTTTGAAATTAATAAGTGTCTGTGAAAAACACAAAAAAAAATCTATAAAAACAGTCATATTACAGAGCAGGTATTGCTTAGAACTGAATAATATGAACTGAATAAATGAAATGTAGGCCATTTTCTTCAATTATTCGTCAATTATTACTCCTTTTTAAAAGGTCGGCAACGCACCTACAATTACCCTGGTGTTGCGGTTTTTCATGGGCGGCGGTAGTTACTCATCATCTGGCAAGCCGCATACTTGTTTGCCCCTCGATATTCATTGCTTCCGATAGATTGCGCTATAATCATTTCTTTTATGTCAGTCGTAAGTACCCAGACCAGCAATGGGCAGCAGACTTAAAGTAATGAGACGACAGGTACCGCGACCGTGGATGCAATCCTTCCTACAACGAGCGAGGATTATGTTCATTAGTGAAAATTTTACAGCCGATAAAAGAGAAGAAGTAAGATATTATATAGTAGTCACATCATTCAAACTTAATATATTTCTTTATATGAACAAATATACGTGTATGTGGATAAGAGTCCCGAATGAATTCAGAACCAGCTTTATGGTAATATGAAGAATAAAGAAGATTAAACAACATACAGTGCGGGAGAGATAAGATATGAACGTACAACAGCTACTTGAGCTTAAAACGGTAATGTGTATCACATTATCACCGTATTTGCATTAACCAAATATTGGATTCTTACATATAAAATTAGTATTTTGTTGTACTGACCACTTTGATCTAAAATATTTTTGGTTAAGAATTCCAAATTCAAATTTATAAATTCATTTAGCTGGTACATTTGAGTTTTGAAAACAAGTATTCATGTTTTGTTTTTTCCTCATTATTTTTTTCTTTGGTCGGTTATTACCGCACAATGGAAAACATGAAATAGCGGTATATTTGAGATTACGAGTTTTACCGCGTTTCTACCGTACTATTGCTGCAGAAACAGCTCGAATGATTAATGATGTATACGGCGCTGGAGTCGCAAAAGAAAGCGCGGTACGTTTTTGGTTTCAAAATTTCCGTTCTAGAAATTTTGACCTTCAGAACCAACCCCGTGGACGGCCGGAGACCAAAGTAGAAAATGAAGAATTAAAGGCTATTGTGAAAGCGAATGCATCACAAAGCTCTTCAGAGATAGCTGCAGGCTTCGGGGTTAGTGATATAACAGTATTAATCCACTTAAAACATATCGGGAAAGTAAAAAAAACTAGAACGATGGGTACCTCATGAAATGAGTGAATCGAACTTGCAAACACGCGTCGACTGCTGTGTTACTTTGCTTAACCGACAAAAATGAAGGGATTTTAAATCGAATCATTAGTTGTGATGAAAAGTGGATACTGTACGATACTCGGAGGTGCTCGTCACAATGGTTACACCCTGGATACCCAGGCAAATCCTGCCCTAAACGAAAATTGCCTCAGAAAAAGCTACTTTGGTGGACTAGTGCTGGTTTCATTCACTACAGCTTTCTGAAATCTGGCCAAACGACTACGGTGGATATGTATTGTCAGCAACTGCAAACCATGAAGGAAGAAATAGCTGCCAAACAACTGAGATTGGTCATTCGCTCTAGGCCACTGCTGCTGCACAAGGCAAAACCACACACTGCACAACAAACAACCACTAAGTTAGATGAGCTACAATTGGAATGTCTGCACATCCACCGTAGTCCCCGAACCTTTCTCCAACAGATTACCCGGATATTTTATTTTGTCCGGAATCTGGACAACTTTCTTACAAGGAAATAAAATTCAACTCCGATGCGGCAGCCCAAATCGCCTTCGAAAAGTTTATTGATTCTCGTTATGGTTATTTTAGTAAAGAGATAAATGAACCTATGAGATGGCAAAAGTACATAGATAACAACGGTACATACTTTGATTAATTAAAATATATATTTTCCAAAAAAAAAAAAAAAACTTTATATTCCTCCCGTACAAAACGCCAATTTCATATGTAAGGATCTATTATTAATTTTATAGAGAAAGTTGCTTAAGTTTATTGGTCACTTGTCAGTAAAATCAATAAATACAACATGTAACAAAAACCCTGTGGTTCCCGTTAACTGTGTGATCAGAATCAGTATCAAAGCATATAGAAATAATTTTTTTAATAAATTTTATGTAGTTTTATTATCCCTGCATTGGCCTTGGAGTAAGAGGATTGTCAAAGACCCTGCATTACCGATACTCGAGGAAATAAAACCACATACTATTTGCAAATTATTATTTTTTTCATTAAAATTATTATTTAAGTGTTTTTTGAAAAAAAAAAATTATTTCTATACGCTTGGATACTGATTCTGATAGCACACTTAACGGGAACCACAGGGTTTTTGTATATGAGTATTTATTATTGTATATGAGTCGTGGGTATAGTTGGAAGGAAGTTTCGCAATTTTTCCATAGAGGAAATTCTTATGTATTTACCCGAAACTAGTGATAATTGGTTTAGTTGGCATAAGGCTCACCTTATTATTTTCATATGAAATATAAACACTATAATATGAATTCATTTTTCTTTAAACATGAAAGTTCTAAATAGAATATAAGTATAAATGACTTTCAATAAGTATTCTTAGTATCTACATTGATAGCACATTATTCTTTTCTATTCCATTCTGTTATTTTTACATTTAACTAAAATTAAAAGTTGACGAGAACCTATTTATATAACAAAAACAATAAGGTTGTGAATAAGTATTTAATATTTCATTTATAGGATTGAAATTAATTTGTGTAATCGGTGAAGTATTCGTAATATTGTGGTTTATATTATAAAAAATCATAAATACGAGAATAAAAATGGAGTTCGTGAAAGATCACATCAATCATTAACAAAAGTAACGTTGATTTCGTTTTTGTCGTCTGATTTTATAGGAAAGGTCATGAGAGTTCCATAAATATTTATATAAGTTAGAGATTATTAAAGAGGATGTGGCAAAGCAAATGTAACAGTGTATACTCAACTGTCTTTACACAATGTACACACATATCTTTTTAAAACTACCTTTATTATTTTAAAAAAAATCAAAGTTAAAGAGCTTTGTTGATATATTAATGGTACCAACACACACTCAGTTAAAATAATCAGTTGAACTGACGTACATATAAAAACTGACGTGACTATTTTGCTCTCATATTTCTGATGGTGAAATCCAAATGTGGATATAGGATATCAGTAACGGCACTAGATAGAGTGATCGTGTTTGAACTCATTTGAAAGGACTTGTAAAGATCTAGGTGACTGTTATGATCTCATCTTGATGATAGTGCAATCCGAAGGTGAGATTAGGATCTCAGTGACGGCACTAGATAGAACGATCGTGTTTAAACTCATTTGAAAGGACTCGTAAAGACCTAGGTGAGTGTTATGATTTCACTTTTCTGATGGTGTTGCTATCCGAAGGTGAATATCCGAAGGTGAGGCAAAATTTTTATATTTTCATCATTTTTAGTTTTTAAACAGTGTATTCTCAACTGTCTTTACACAATGTACACACATATCTTTTTAAAACTACTTTTATTATTTAAAAAAATTCAATTTTAAAGAGCTTTGTTGTTATATTAATGGTACCAACACACATTCAGTTAAAATAATCACTTGAACTGACGTACCTACATCTAAAAACTGACGTGAGTGTGAAATCATAAGTTGAAGTTTTAACTAAAGGTAAGTCACAGATTTATTCGGGCATATTTTCGGTTGAAACTGCTCAGTAGGACTGACGTACATCCAAAAATTGATCGTGAGTATGAAATATTAAGTAAAAATTTTTAACTGACGGCAATCCACGGAGTTTTTCGGCTGTTAATCCACTGGCTTCAGTTCGTTTTAATTACTTTCTTAGTAGCTTTTTACATTATTTATATCCTGTTTAGATTTTAATTATTTTATATGTTTAGAGAATTTCGTTTGATGGAGGATGGAGACAAAAGCAACTGTGATGATGTCACCTTCCTTATGATTGACTCAGAAGGTGTGTAATGGATCTAAGTGATGCTACGTATAACCATCATGTAAGAACTTATTTTCAAAAAGGTTCATGAAGACCTACATGACTGTGATGATATCACCTAGCTGATGGTGGACTCCGAAGGGGGTTTAGGATATCAGTAACGTCACTCCATAGAACCATTGTGTTTGGATTCGTTTGAAAAGTACTCATAAAAACCTAGACGACTGTGATGATTTCACCTTTCTTAGGGTGGAAATCAAAGTATAGGATCACAGTGACGACACTAGATAGGATGATCGTTTTTGACCTTATTTTAGAGGGTTCATAAAGACCTAGGTGACTATTATGATCTCATATTTCTGATGGTGAAATCCAAATGTGGATATAGGATCTCAGTGACGGCACTAGATAGAACGATTGTGTTAGAACTTATTTGAAAGGACTTCTAAAGATCTAGGTGACTGTTATGATCCCATCTTGCTGATAGTGCAATCCGAAGGTGAGATTAGGATCTCAATGATGGCACTAGATAGAACGATCGTGTTTAAACTCATTTGAAAGGACTCGTAAAGACCTAGGTGAATGATGATTTCACTTTTCTGATGATGCTGCTATCCGAAGGTGAGTATCCGAAGGTGAAGCAAAATTTTTATATTTTCATCATTTTTAATTTTTTGGAGTCACGCAGTTTCACATGTGACGCTTCTTAACTAAAAATTAAAATGTATGTCCCCCTTCCCCAAAGGGGGGACCAAACACGAGAAAACTAAACTAAATACATTGTACCTATATGTGTTACGTAACTTCATACAGTACGAAAAACATATTATTTTATAAAACTCAACATATTTGATTATCAAACAAATCAAATAATTAATTTATTATTTCCAGACTTTTGTTTATTTTATCATTTTTGTACAATCCTAGTGCGTTCGCTCGATGACGCAGCCATACGATGGTCACATCGTACGGTGGGCTAAGCGTTGAAATATGGATATCGAAAGTAAAAAAATCAAAAAGGAGGAGATGGCGGGATCCATTCGCTCGCTTCACTCGCTCATTCGACCCCGCCATCTCCTTCTAACCTAACCTGTCCGAGTCGGGATGCCATAAGTCACGAGCTCGCATCGCGATTTAATTTTTTTTAATTTAAAATGTTTGTTTTCCTGTGTAGATTACGAAAAAAAAATAACATCATTCATTTTATTTATTTAAAAAGAAAGTTATCAACAATTATAGGTCAATGAGTGCATTTTTATGAACATTTAAAGCCTTGAAACAAATATAAACTTTCACTTTTTTATTCTTGCCATTTTTCTCATAAATCTAAAAGATTAAAAAAAAACTTCGTTGAAATCGTATGATTTTTCGATTTTCTAGATCCAAAAAACCAGGTTACCGCGATAGTATAAATATACCAAACTTAGTGCTACTTTACTTACTGTGAGTTTTGACGATAACTTGACCGTCGACAGATTGTTGCTCCTGTTTTATCGTTTAAATTAGTTTGAAGAGGATTTTGATATGTAAAAGTGATACGATTTTGTGTATTGTCTGCCCATGTGGACTAATAGAGACGATGATGAAACTAGTGCTACGATGGTAATATAAACCTCAAGTTTTTTTTATCGTTATGGCATCTAATGAACTTGAGTTACTATCGTCATCGACTGTCCGCTGTTTAGAGAATTTACTTCCTACCAGCCTATAGCTGTTAAACATTTGATTTCTTTAGCTACATCTGTAGCATCTATGTTTTTAACATATAAAACAGCTGAACATATAAAACAACGAGTATTTTTGAAAACTCTTACTGAATAATATTATTAAACATAATCGTCTTATTTAAATTATATAATAATTAATAAGAACTATAATTTAACATTTTCATACGTGTATAAATGAACTAAGCTAAATGACTTACGATTGTTTTTTTAATTATCGATATATTGAGAATCCAATATTTTTAAAAAAACATCAATAGTCCTACTTTGAACTGATCAGTTGGAATAATCAATTGAACTGACCATGTGTGTGGAAAATGCTTTGGTTTAAACCTGTTTGGCATAAAACTGATAGCAGTTCAAATGATGACTTTAACTGATGGTATATGGTGTCCATAAAGGCTTTTTTCTTATTTTTTCAATGAGTTGGATATAGTACAGAACAATCCATAAAGTGGAAACCCGGCAACATCTATATTTTTAATAGTTATATTTAAACGTAACACTATTCATTTTAAAGATTTGAATTCTATTTTCTAACTTTAGACTCAGTTTTTTTTTTAATTCTCGCATGACTACCAGCAGTTGGTTTTCAATTTGTGACCACTCTGACAGGTGTGCTTACAGAGCGTGCTTCCAACAAAAATTTAAAGTAAGATTGTACTCGCCTTTGTTCAACTGTAGTATTGTATATTTTCATGTGCTATATACTTTGAATGCGATTATAGCAGCAGAAATCAACACGTAATTCACTCATTATTTCATTACCATCCCAATCATAGTAATAAGATAAATACGGAATGGTTTTATATACTTACTTCTTTCACGGATTTTATTGCATTTAATTTTTGCATAATAAATAAGTTTTCACACTTACGCGAACACAACACTTTGGATAAAATTAAACACGATAAAATCCGTAAAGGTAATTTCATTAACTTATACCTACTATCATCATATTTTCAGATTCGTAACCCTGTAAATTTCCACTGCTAGATATGTGCCTCTCATGTGATAGGAACGATATGCTTCAATCGTCACGCTTAGTGGATTGATGGTCGCAGTACTGACGTCCCGCATCTTTGTTGTTGCTCTTCAACGTCTGTCTGGTTATTTTAGGGGATGTAAATTTCGCCGGAAGCCATAAAATACACAATATCCTCAGGACGAAACGGCATGATAATTGATTCTTTAACGCCAACACATAGTGGCTGCTACATGCTACTACATAATAACCAAATTATCTTAACTCTAGAAAGTGTATATATCCATACATTACAGTATGTATAACTCCACTGGTGGACATAGACCTGGCGTATGGATTACTACATAGGGAGGGTTTTTTCATGTTTTGCAGTTTTTTTACGATTTGAATTGTTTTCGATAAAATATTGCTGCCAATTTTCAGTACCATTTTCATTCACTCGCCTCTTATGACACCCATTGAAGTGTATGAAGTAGTGGATATTTTTCCACCGCCACTACAAATTATTTGATATACACTACATTATTTATGATATAGATAAACATGTTTAAAATTTACTCTTCTTTAAAATAATAATGAACAGAAAATAAAACTTAATAAACAATAACTAGAGATCGGATTTATGAGAATAATATGCTGTGGGTCAGCAATCATATAATTGAATGCGGTTATTTTACATATTTTTAACCATCTAATTTTAAAAATAAGTAATCTAAAAATTAATTTAAATTTTTAACATTAAATTCAAAATTATTACAATTGTACATACTACAATCAACATAGCACTTATATAGAAATAATACCCCATCTGTTTATGATTTACATTTGGTTTAAAAAAATGTTACCTCTTCGGTTCTCTCCACATAAAGTGGATATGATTAATTGTAATTTTTGTCGAACTAAATGCGGATATTTCCTGACTCATGGTGCGAACTAGGGTGGTGGTAGATGTGCCGAGTCTATTTTTTCGGCTTTATCGCTCGTTTAGCACCACCCGGGGGACACGTGTAGGGTGGGCCTAGTGTTAGGTGGTCGAAGCCTACGGACGCGAGCGACTCATCCCCCAGAGTTATGAAAGAAACTGATGGAAAAATTTGGGATGTGCAAGCGGGTTTTAGAAAGGGAATGGGGTGTATAGACAAGTCTTTTCCATGCGCATGATTGCGGAGAAGTTTTTGGCCAAAAACCAGAAAGTTTTTTGTGAGTTCACGGACTTGGAAAAGGCTTATGACAGAGTGGACAAGAATGTGTTATGGCAAACACTGAACTCATATGGGTTGAGCGCTGGATTGATACAGGCATTAAGGTCTCTTTATAGGGACTCTAGTGTTTGTGTCAGGATCAATGGGGTCTAGTCCGACTGGTTTGGCATCCAAAAATGTGTCAAACAGGGCTGTGTAGCTTCCTCTTGGCTGTTCAACCTATTTATGGACAGGTGTTTGCAAACTTTGAAAGATGAAGAATGTGGGTTAAGAATGGGCGAGTTAACCGTCAAATAACTTTTGTATGCCGATGATCAAGTCATATTTGCGTCATCGGCGCCTGAGTTGCAAATGATGGTTACATTAATGAACTGGGCATTAAAATAAAAGGGAATGAAAGTGAACGCAAGTAAGACGATAGTGATGGTTTTTGAAAGAGAAGAAAGCAAAACGGTATGTGAAATAAGAATAGAAGGAGAGTTAATTGGGCAAGTGGATGAGTTTGTGTATTTGGAATGTGTATTTAGCCGGGATGGTAGATATGATAAGGATATAGAACGACGAGTAAATGCAGGGAATAGAGTGAATGGGGCACTACACTCTATTATGAAGAATCAGAATGTGTCAAAAATGCACTTATGGTAATTCATAATGCTGTGTTAGTCCCTACTTTAATGTACGGTAGTTAAAGCTGGGTGTGGCAGAAGAAGCACGAAAGTAGAATAAATGCTGTAGAAACACGGTCTTTAAGGAGTATGCTAGGATTGAATGTGAATGATAGGATGACAAATTGGGTGATAAGAGATAAATGTGGTATGCAAGATGATGTTGTGACCAGGATTAATAAAAGGAATGCTTAAGTGGTTTGGTCACGTAAAAAGAATGAATGAGGAAAGAGTGACAAAGCAAATTTATATGGCAGATGTGAACGGCAGAGTCGGGAAGGGACGCCCTAGAAGAAAGTTTATCGACCAAATTGGCGATATTTTGAAAATGGGCCACGTTAGAACTACCCTTAACCAACGAGCATGTACGCGTAGATATATGGATGTAAATGAGGCGAAAGAGGTATGTCATGATCGTGCCAAATGTTCTCTGCCTACCCCTCTAGGTGACAGGCGTGAGTGTTTATGTATTTTTGCTAAATGCGGGTTAGCTGTTGAAACTTTTACGGAAACTTACCACAATTACATCAAAATTTAATACGTAAAACTATATTACAAATATGAATGTTAATTGTATAAAAACAACTAATCAACAAAAAACTTTAAGCGCTCGCTCTAAATTTCACAGTACGCAAGTAATCAGGGCTCGATCCCCGCCGGCACCAATGGAATTCTTAATTGCAATTTTAAGTACTTATTTACCACATGTTCGAAACCTGCGTGTCTGAGAAATAAAAAAAATACTTCGAAGACATTTTTGAAGTTCGCCAACACGCATTTGGGCAGTGCGGTGGACATTTGCTTGACCTAAAAACCCTCTCAGTAATGAGAGGAGGCCTATGCCCAGCAGTGGAACGTATATAGGCTGTAACCTGATTATAAATATATATGATATTAATTATATTAAGATAAGGATTTATTACTTAGGTACTAAAGACGTTCCCGTGCCTTAAATAACCGTCACCATTAATTTCTCTCCTGTTTCTAGGATGATGTCAAAAATCCGATCTCAGTAATTCAGTCCAAGGCGGTGGGTTACGATGATATTAGTAGGCACATGGTAATATTTATACTAGAGCACTTTATTCCGGCTATTTCTCATATTATAAATTTTGCTCTTGATTCAGCTCAGTACCCTAATCTTTGGGAAAGGGCTTTTATAAAGCCCCTCCCAATAGTTCCTACTCCCATTCATTTTGATCTATATCCATTCTGCTCTTTCTTTCCAAAATTTTAGAATCCTGTGTTAACAAGCAAATTTCTACTAAATATAATATACAAATTCCTACTGACTATACATATATCAGTCTGAAAAGAATTATGTGAGTGTTTTGAGAAATAGCATTAATAATACTTTTAAGTTCATCAAATTAACCTGCTCTTTTTATGCTTCTATATTGGCATACAAATACTTTAAGGTTTTTGTACGAAGACTCGATTCATCGTATCGTTGTATTATTTTATAAATTATGGTATGCAATATTTTTGTGATATCTGTAACTTATTTACTTTTTTGATGACTTACTTGTAATTTTATGCAATTTGTGGATAAATAAATAAATATTTTATACTGAGACCTTCCCCTCACCCTCCAGACTCATAGGAGTTCAATTGGGTACTATACGTATACCTCCGTTCGAGTACGCAAACCTATTGCGCACGTTATTTATTATATCGTGATAACCAAAAAATACTCTTAAAGATCTATTAATTTGGGTTATACTTACCCAATATAGACGTTTTAAACGGCAGCCGACATTTCGAATAGGTGTGTTTCAAAATATGCAAAATTTCGCTATTATCATATTCTATTTTGCTTTTAATTTTTTTTTTGTGTACACCAAGAATTTTATTATTTCATTCGCGCAGTCACGTTCTTGGAATTCAAATATGAGGTTTAAGTCGATTTTTTTAAGATTGCGAATGATCTCTTTAGGTACGCGTTCGTTGACCCGCGCCGGACGCACCGCACGCACTACACGCAACGGATTGAACGGATTTGCCGATGGCATGCGTCCACTGTATCGTGATTTTTAATTTAGTATTTTCTTGTCGTGAGTTAACGATTTTTGTCATGGAAATTGATGTAGATATTATTATTATTAGCTGCTTGTTGGAAGATGAGGAAGAACGTAAAACTAACACTTAGCTAACACTTAGCGGTCAGCCGCCGTAGAGTCCACATCACCTGAGGATGCCTCGTGTAGAAGCAAACACGTGTCGTATTATCGTCGATGGTGTGTCTTTCCTGGAATAGTGGTGTTGGTAGTAGTGGTGTTGAGACTAGTGGTGACGGAATTAGTGCACGCAATTGAGGGAGGACTGGAGGTGCTCTTCAATCCAGGTAAGACACATCATTGTATTTAGTAAGCGGAAGGTTGCAAATTCATCATACATTCATCATATTATACCTCTTTACATTTTAACACCAAACAACTTGCAAAGTCATCATACAACATATTATTCATTGTTTCTATTTATCATTACTCAAACTACAAAACACTATGAAAAAATTCTACATCATATAAAACACTATGATAATATATCAATAGGCATTACAAACTGCCTTCCTGTTTAGTTTCTTTTTAAAACCTTATGTTATGTCTTATTGTCGTGGAAAAAGATACTTAGCATTCACTTCTTTTTTTATTATTAAGCTTTCTCTGTAGTGCAAATGAAAGCAGTTATTACAATCCTTTATGTGTATCAATTCTATAACTAATGGTGTACTTAATATTTAAAATGGCAAAATGCAATAGTGGATTAAGACTTTTCTATCAGAATGTGCGAGGCTTACGGACTAAGACTGACCAGTTTTATAATAACTTATTTCTATCTAATATTGACATCGCTTTAATTACAGAGACACGGTTATGCGACAGTATTCTGGATACGGAGTTGTGCAGTTCTGACCAATACGAACTATTCCGTCGCGATCGCGAAGCGCTCGAAGGTGGTGTGATGATTGCGTGCGCTTCCCGGCTCAGGGCGCGAAGGCGCTCTGACCTTGATCGCGACGATCTTGAGTGCATATGCATAACAGTACCGGCGCGTACGCTTGACTCACAACATGATTTAAATATTTTATGTGCTTCTATACCGCCAAACCGCGCGCTTTCATTTTGTATGCAAAACTTTATACAAATGCTTACTGTTGCGATTAGTTCAAAACCAGATGATCATTTTATAGTAATTGGTGATTTAAGCTTACCTTGTATAGATTGGAAATTAAATAAACCTATAATATTATAAAGGGGATCTGTCGAGGTGCAGAACTCTGCTGTTGATTTAATTAATACTACTTCTTATTTAGGTTTATCTCAATACAATTATTTAGTAAATCCATATGGTAATATACTGGATTTAATTTTCTCTAATATATCTTTAACTATCGTAAAATCTAAAGCCCCAATTGTAGTTGAAGATATTTGTCATCCATCAGTCGATATTTATGTGAAAGATATAATAGTACCTTCGATTAAACCAAAAACTAGAAAAAGAAACTTATTTAGGAAAGCTGATTATAATAAATCAAATACTTTTTTTCTAATTACGATTGGTCCTTTCTAAAATCTCATGATTTGAAATACGTAATCGACACTTTTTATGTAACATTAAATACAGCTATCTCTAACTTTGTGCCACAAAAAATTATTTCTCATACTTACAATTATCCTGTCTGGTATAGTAATGCCTTAATAAAGTTGATTAAAGAAAAAGCAAAGTATCATACTTACTGGAAAAAATATGGAAACCCAAATGATTATGAATCATTTTCTTTATTGCGTTCCCGTTTAAAAAAACTTGAAAGGGAATGTTATTTGTCTTACATTAATTATTCTCAAGAAAAAATTAAAACTACACCTAAATTGTTATGGGCTTATATAAAATCCAAGAGGAAAAATAAACCAGCTTATCCCCAAATAATGCAATACAATAATAATCAGTTTTCAAATCAAAATGATATTTGCAATGCTTTCAATGAATTTTTTAATCGTAATTTTAGTCTACCGGCATTACATTATCAAAATTTTACACATAAAAATTTCCTAAGCAATGATGTTATTAGTGATATATATCTTTCTGTAACAGACATAAAAAATGCTCTTGATAATCTCGATTATTCTAAAGGCGCTGGATGTGATGAGATTCCCCCATATTTCTTTGTAAAGTGCGCAGAATCGCTAGCGGCTCCTATAACATTAATTTTTAATCGATGTTTTGCAGAAGGTTATTTTCCTAAAATTTGGAAAACCGCTAACGTCGTTCCAATCCATAAAAAGGAACCAAAACAGACATCGAAAATTACAGACCTATTTCTATTCTTAATGTACTGAGCAAGTTGATGGAGAGGGCTGCACATAAGCATTTATATCCTCTGATTGTTCGTCACATTCCTTCACAACAGCATGGATTCGTTCGTGGTCGCTCAACCAGGACTAATTTATCATTTTTTTCTGATGATGTTCTTCGAGGTATGGATGATGGTTTACAGATTGATGCCAAATATACAGACTTCAAGAAGGCATTTGATCGCGTGGATCACATTATTCTATTGCGTAAACTCCAAGAGCTAGGAATTCATGGAAATCTTCTTAGATGGATAGAGTCCTATCTACGTAACCGATCTCAAGCTGTTGTAATAGCTGGACATCTCTCTGATTTCGTGGATGTCCCATCTGGAGTCCCTCAAGGGTCCATATTGGGTCCGTTGCTGTATACATCATACTTGTATGATATAGTAGGCTGTTTTAAATTTTCCAAATTTCTCATGTATGTGGACGACACTAAAATTTACGCATATATTAAGTCTGAGGAAGACACACCAACTTTAGAAAGACTTGAACCAGCTTTGTTTCTTCTATCATGAAAACCGTATTAGTGTTAATATAACAAAATGTTATCAAATAAGCTTCACTCCTAAAAGACACCAAATTAAATATCGATATAAATTAGATAACATACCTTTGGAACGCTTCTACCAAACCAAAGATCTTGGTGTTATTTTTGATTCCAAGATGCTTATGTCTAATCATGTCACGACAATGGTTGCAAAAGCGTATAAAATTTAGGATT